>OY757221.1:10600000-10941000 GCA_963583965.1 Nomada ferruginata
TGAAGCTAATAGTGGTGAATTGAATAAGAAGAAAAGCAACGAGAGTGATTGTTCCCGGCCGAGAGCGAAAAAGATAATGAAGCAGAAAACGGAGTGAAGCAAAAAGGGAATGAAGCAAAAAAGGGAACGAGAGGGGACAGTGCAATGCGCAGTCAATTCGCTCGAATTATTTTCCGCATAATTATCAAACGTCGGTTAAACGTTTAATAATTATACGATAAATAATTGATTGCCCGGGTCTCACCACGTGGAGGTTACTGCGCATGGAGACCCACCCTAGCCACGGCCCTTCCACCCTCCAATTACGCGAAAACTAACTCTAATATAGCTTGTGAGAAAGAGAAATCTCCTATTATTGTCAATTTGTAGAACGTTCATTAATTGATCGCAGTACAAATAAGACAACAAGAGGAGTAGTTGGAAAATTCACGACCGAAAGCTAAATGGAATATCAGAACGAAACCTGAAAGAAAATCAGAGAAAAGAAAAGAAAATCAGAGTCCAATTTCCTGAAATAAAACTTTCTTAATAATATATCTTATGATCTTAGAAACTAGACAACGAAATATTATCACAGCAGTGTACACTGCTGTCTTAAAAACCAAGACGCAGTTTAAAAATGAATCCTCCTTTCTTAAATACTACATTAAATTCAAATGCGTCCTGCCTGACTAAAGATCTAACTTAAAACTAGAATCGCCCTACCTAGTATAACATCTAACAGTTCGAATAAAAGAACAATTTCAATAATATCCTATTTACATAGGACTGTATAGATACTATCCTATACTCGTGTAGGTATAAGTATGCATATGCTTAATATGGACTAATTGAAGAGGAATTAATTTCGTGGCCCATGGTGTCCTAGAACAGATTGAATCAATTTTTAGTTTCATAAACCCTGCCTAATTAAAAGTCTAATAAATTCAATTCGTGTAAAACCTGCCTGTATAAAAGGGCAGCGGCAGGGGCACGTGTAAGGGTAAGGGCTGGGCACGGGCAGGGCAGGGGCAGAGTGAGAGTGTGGTCATATTATACATTTTTTAAGCATTCATCTTCTTTAGCTGATTCCTTTCAGTCCTTCTGAAACAAAGACAAAGTGGATGTAATTAGTAAAGCATTATAAAAATCTTCAACTCACAAGTGGGATCAAATGGGAGGCAAATAACGAAAGTGACTGCTACCGAGCAGTCCGCGAGCCCTCGGCCCATAGTCTGGACAGTAACACGACTTACAATGAACACCTGTTTCGATACCGAGCCACAGCAATCATTGAGGAACGGATATGCAAGACCGCAACCACGATTCCAGATTATGTCCCATATGCCTTCTGCCACCCCAAGGTGTGCTTGGCGTGGTCTAACGAGGAGAAATATCCTACTTGGCGGGTCACCTGTCCAGAACCGCAATCACAGCCTCACACACTGCTCCACGATGACACTGCAACCCAAATACCGCCACAGGTGCCAAAAGCGCCTTACCATCCGTCCTCCGGGCCGAGAACGGAAAAGGGAATGAAGCTAATAAGAGAATGACGCAAATAAGAGAATGAAGCAAAAAGGGAATGAGAGGGGAAAGTGCAATGCGCAGTCCATTCGCTCGAATTATTTTCCACATAATTATCAAACGTCTCTTAAACGTTTAATAATTATACGATAAATAATTGATTGCCCGGGTCTCACCACGTGGAGGTTACTGCGCATGGAGACCCACCCTAGCCACGGCCCTTCCACCCTCCAATTACGCGAAAACTAATTCTAATATAACATGTGACAAAGAAAAATCTCCTATTATTGTCAATTTGTAGAACGTTCAGTAATTGATCGTAGTACAAGTAAGACAACAAGAGGAGTAGTTGGAAAATTCACGACCGAAAGCTAAATGGAATATCAGAAGGAAACCTGAAAGAAAATCTGCAAGAGAATTCACGTTCCTGAAATAAAACTGTCTTAAAAATATATCCTATGATCTTAAAAACTAGACAACGAAATATTATTGCAGTGGTGAACACTGCGGGCTTAAAAGCTAAGACATAACTTAAAAATAAACCCTACTTTCTTAAATTTTAGATTAGTTTCGAATACGCCCTGCCTGACTAAAGAGCTAACTTAAGACTAGAATCACCCTACCTAGTATAACATCTAACAGATCGAATAAAAGAACAAATTCAATAATATCCTATCTACATAGGACTGTAATAGATACTATCCCATACTCATGTAGGTATGAGTATACATATACTTAAATCCTCTTCGGTTAGTCCGTATTAATCTCTCGTGGTCCATGGTGTCCCAGAACAGACAGAAACCCGAACCAAAAAATTGCAGCACCTGCCAACAATATTTGGTTTTATAAACCCTGCCTAATTAAAAGTCTAATAATTTCAATTCGTGTAAAACCTGCCAGTATAAAGATCTAAGATTGTGTGTTGAGACAAATCCTACCTACATAAAGAGCTAAAAGTATTGTTCGATTTATATTTGGGCCTGCCTAATTAATTGTCTAACACCTGTAATTAGTTAATAAGGACAGGGGTTTGGGGCAGGGATGGGGTGAGGGTGTGTTCGTATTATACATTGTTTCATGAATCCTCTTCTTTTCAATGCTTCTGAAACATGCACAAACTCGAAATAATTAGTAAAGCATTATAAGAATGAATTAAACTCACAAATTGGATCGACGCGGCTGGCTCTTTAACTTTAAAGATTCCAATCGAGTCTTTGATAATATTTCTGGATCTGTATTCCATATATTCCACCCTTGAGCCTCTGACGTATGTACTTATGTTTGTTTAATATAGCATATTTGGGTTCATTTGTGAATCTGTAACAATCTCAAGCCTCGGATTAGTGACATCCCCAAGCCTCCCCATTTTATATCGAAATGAAGCTGCTTTTAATTCGTAATAACTGAATTTTAGCGCAGTTAATAAATCCGAATTGATATGAAAAATGCTGCTATTTTTTGTTAACAATAGTTAATTGGATTTCGGCCAAAGTGATATATTCTTTTGTACGTTCTAGATCAAACTGAATGGTGGTATCACGTTCATTAAAAACTCCAAAATGAAGTAGTCACATTTCACTACAATTGATTCTATTTTGCTTCAACAAAGAAGCGACAAACGATTATTCGGAAGAAAAATATCAAACTTCAACTATCACCATGCCGAGACCCAACTACTGCCAATAACGTTTTTCGTGCAAGGATTTTTGTTTAAACATTTACGGATATCGCGAGTGAATTTCAATTTCTACAAAGCAAGCTCGAAAAGTTATAAAAATTGGCTCTACTAAAAAAAAGGTTAAGATAGAATTGCAACAATTAAGAGGAAATATTTAAGAGTTAAACTCCAATAATGAACAGTCACTAGTATTAACTCTAATTTAAATCTACTATCTAGAATTATTATAAATTTATCAAAGATTCTGCAAATTATATCTGTTTTTTACTTTGCTCTTTTTCTTTTCTTCTTCTTTCTTTTCTTTTCTTTTCTTTTTTCTTTCCTTTCTCTTTCATTTATTTTCTTTTTCATTTCTTTTCATTTCGTTCACACAGTAATTTACTAATATGTATGCAAATTTTTAGCAGTACTTCCATCAACAGACATTCCAGGTAGTATAATTATTAAGAAAAATAAAATAAAAACAAAGGCAAATATAAAACGCTGAAAAGAAAAAGTTCCTGGTTCAGGAACAGGCTTCCAATTGGAAGCAGATGGGGACTAGTAGTCGCAACTCTACTTAAAAACGCGATCTTTAATCAACGCAACGCTAACTGGAACTCGCGATACAATCATTTCGCAACACTATTTATTAAGACTAATAGAAAGCAAACAGTAAATTATATGTACTATCCAAAATTAAGCAAATTGAAGATCCTCTGAAAAATGAACTGAAAGTTCCAATACGCGAAACAATTTCCGCAACACTAGAAGCTCAAATGTAAAGTGTATTATAAAATACTACAATTTAACTAGCAATAAGAATAGCAATAAGTGGCATTCAACGCAACTCCAACTCGACCCGTTCGCAAGTTTTTCGCAACTCTAAAGCAACGCGATATTTTTGGGAGGGCTGTATCGTTGGGCCGGAATGTGCATCGGCCAAGTACAAATAAAAATTCTACAAATGAAAATGCAAGCACAGTGACAAAGTAGTAACACAGAATGATTCCCCATTCTTAAAAAGAATGGGGAGCCATTAGTAGTTGCCCTCTTGAGTGACAGTTTGTCGGGCCTCTTCGGCATATAGCCTCTCCATTTCGTCGGACCCAAGGGTCAGCTGCAACTTAAACTAGGCTCGAGACTCTAATCGGAAACCAAGGAAAAACTTATAAAGGTGAAATAAAGAGTTTGAATCGCGGAGCTAAATGGAACACACGTGGCCGAATGGCGATCAAATAAAATCGTAAAATTGTGATTACGGAAAATCACATAGATTACGATTAAAATTGTAATCGTTCTTCGTTCACACGTGCAGCCTCGAGCATAATGTAACGCGTTTCGTTTCGGAGCCTAAATCGCGACCACGACCGCGAAGGATTCGAAAAATCGATAGGCAAAGCCAGAGGCGAACGCATTTTCGTTCGCGCCACAGCTTCACCGTCGACTTTTCAAATCAGATTTCCTGAAACAGGTTGAACACGCGAAATAGTGCCTACCCGATCGGAGACTGTGTCAACCTGCCCGGCCCTACCTACTTATGTCTATCAATCACACCAGAAAGTATGCTACCTATCCTACCTGGACCTATATTTAAAAAATGGCAAACAAACACACCAACACACGACACTCCACGGTTCTCAGTCAAACACTTGGGCGTAAAAGCCTACACTAGGGAGGCGTCCCGGGACACCCCCGACACCCAAGTGCTGTCACACAACTTGCACACTCTAATGTACGTACCATTTTTCTGAAATCGACTGACAGTGGCTGGGATCTCTGCGTTCACGTGAAAAAAACCACGTCGCGGTTGAGATATTTAATAGATATTTAATAAAATAATTAAATAGCACCGATACAAGAGGTACTTGATAGCAATTGATAAGTATATTCAATTCTTTTTGGCATTTGGCCTCCGTCATCTTAAATGACAAAAACTTCGTGCCCAAGTATAGTAGGAATTATTGAAGCAAATAATACTAAAAATGATGTCTCTGTTTTAAATTGATGGACATCTTATCTTGGTCATAATAGCTACATTTTAATACGGAACGACGCAAATCCACAGCCTAACCACACACACAATGCGGATATTACGTCGTGCACGATACACCAACGCACTGTCAGTCGCCAACAATAAATCATTTGATGGCTTATAAACTAAAAAATATCATCGTCCTCTACCACCGTTTTCCCACCCAAGTAGCACCGGGGCACGTGAGTGGGATCCGGGCAGTGAACACGGAAAGGGTTAAACCTGAAAATCCTCGTCTAAAAAGATGATAAGGACATACTGATTTTCTAACGGGCTAAAATACATATATATGTACAACAGATCTATATATGATTCTATTTTATTGAAGAGAAATCTAAATGACTCTACTTTATTAGAAAAATTGTGCAATGAATCTACTATATTAGAAAAATTATGCAGTGACTCTACTTTATTAGAAAAATTATTCAAAGACTCTACGTTAATAGAGAAATTATTCAACGACTCTACTTTAATATACTTTGAATTAAATTGAAACATCCTCGGGCGTTCCCGTTATCAAAGCATTGATTCTAAAACGCAAGATTGCTTTAAAAGTTGATTGCCTTGATTTCGAAAACTACCCGTTCGCGTATTGTCTTCTTGTACATTCAGGTTTAATTAACATTTTGTACGGAAACAATGAACGTATCGATATCTTTAAACGCTAAAGACTAATATGGATATCGAATAATAAAATTATTCGATAGTTCCAACAAATTGATAAGGTAAATGAGTACCTTCACTTTATATATTATCAAAGTAGAAAAAGATGAAATACTACACTCTTACTAACAGCAATAATTATGCAATTTATTCTAACTGTGCAGTCATTGCAATTGACAAGTAAACGAAGTCGAATGGTATTCGACTTCTCCACTACAAACTAATGCACGTAGAATACTGGACGTTACTTTATATTCATTCAATAGTTAATAACTATTTAAATATCGTTTCATAGGTATTCAATTAAATACTCTATTATAAAAAGATATATAGTGATATATTTTGTACTAAATATGATCTGTTTTAAAATTATCAAGCTATTTAAAAACGCGTTGTACAAGAAGACCTATCCTCACATAATATAAAGCAGTAAAGAAGTTACTACTCATGAGTATATTTCCATATACCCATGGTCACAGTGCTTGCCAGAAAAATCTACGTAATTACAACCAGTCACCCGTGTCGGTTCGGACCTTTCGTCCTGCGACATGATTGAGTGACCAGAGGAACTTTAAAGCATGCCACTCACCGGTTGCAGACTCACCAGGTATGCGGTCAAGCTCGTCGCCATCGAAGCCATGGAAGCTGCTGAAACATTCAAAAAGAGCAAACAACATTAAAATCTATGTATTTTCAGTACTTTTGGAATGTGTTAATTATCAATGATTATTGCAATACAAGATTAAAGAACGAAGGAGATACTTACTCGTCAAATTGATGGCTGAAAGCCCGAACTCGCCGAACAGGACACTGACTCTAATGGAACACTTATGATTGACGAACAAAGTGATTCTAATTTCGCGACAGTATTTCTGCTGTTTTTGTGACTGCTACCGAGCAGCCCGCGAGTCCTCGGCTCAGAGTCTGGACAGTAAAACGACTTAGCATCGAGACCAGTTTCGATTCCGAGCCACAGAAATCATTAAGGCACGGATATGCAAAACCACAACCACGATTCTAGATTATGACCCGTATGCCTTCTGCCACCCCAAGGTGTGCTTGGCGTGGTCTAACACATAGGAATTTCCTACTAGGCGGGCCAAAGTGTCCAGAAAAGCAATCACAGCCCCACACACCGCCCCCCGATGACACTGCAACCCGGATATTGCAAGAACCGCGACCACGATTCCAGAATGGTGGATAACCTACCCATGTTAGAGAATAACGTAGTCTAACCGAGGGCCTCGTGACCAGGGTCCAGAACCACAATCACGCCCCCACACATCGTAACTCGCTGACACTAAGTCCCTAACCATCAGTCCTCCGAGCCGAGAACGGAAAAGGAAACGGAATAGTTGTGATCGACGAACAAAGTGACTCTATTTTTCGCGAGAGTATTATTTCGAAGCAAACACTGACTCTAATTTCGCGTCTCTTTACTGTTATTTATGTTGAATTATTATTAAGAGCGGCTGCGCTCAAAAAATAATAAAAAGAACTTTGACGGGACAAGCACTGACTCTACCAACCGCATTGCGCGCGGCCAACAATATTGAGCCCATGGCAGCTTCTGAAACATTCAAAAGAACAGACAACATTGAAATCTTTGCGTTTTGAGTACTTTTCGATCATGATAATTATCAAAGACCATTGTAAAATAAGATTAAAGAAATACAGAGATACTTACTCTTCGAGTTGATGGATGAGTGCCCGAACTCGCCGAACTGCATCGGTGCTGACTCTAATACCGGAATACTTATTGCGAAAGAAAAAAAAATAAAATAAAAGACTACGCTAATTTCGCGAGAGCAATATTTCGAAGCAAACACTGACTCTACTTTCGCGTATCTTTACTGTTATTTATATTTAGTTATAATTATTATGAGCGGTTTCGCTCTAAAAACAATAAAAAGAACTTTGACGGAGCAAGCACTGACTCTACTGACCGCATTGCGCGCGGTCATCAAAATTTTCTGAAAGAGAATCTGTACAAGTTAGTAAATAGGGTGAGGAGGTAGAAATTGAAGCAATACACATTTGATTTTATTTATCTCTTTCTTATTTCTTCATCCTGTCAAACGTCTGTTGAGGAAATACTGCTTTGTTTTAATAAAGTACTACCGTATTATTATTCTGATTTAATTACTGTTAATTGTCTATTCAAGATGTACTATTATAGATTAATATAAATGATTTATCAAAAGCTCTCGCGATAGGAAATCGATTGTTAGATAAACGCGTATTAATTAATAGAAGCTAATAGTCAAACGTATGCGGTGGTAAACTAAAACTCGAAATGTGATTGAATTGTAGGGTGATGTACATCGCTAACCTTCGACAACATAGACGACCCTTACGCTGCGACGCTTGAACTGATAATGACGTCGCGTCGCGTCGCGTCCCGAACCTCCCCACTCCGCGACGTCGCGTCGGTAGCGCTCGCTCGCGCTCGGTCCTATTCGCAATTTCCGAAAATCTTTCAAGGTTTCCGACCGCGGCCGTGCGGTCTACTATCCTTAGGTCACCTATTCGACTTCTACTGTTTCTGACCAACCTTTAGCTGGACCTACGACCCTTGGGCCATACCTACTGGACTTCTACTGTTTCTGGCCAACTTTTAGCTGGACTTACGACCCTAGGACCATACCTACTGGACTTCTACTGTCTCTGGCCAACTTTTAGCTGGACCTACGACCTTTGGAGCATACCTGTCGGACTTCTACGGTTTCTGGCCAACTTTCAGCTCGACCTACGACCCTTGGGCCATACCTACTGGACTTCTACTGTTGCTGACCAACTTTTACCTGGACCTACGATCCTTTGACAATACCTACTGGACCTCTACTGTTTCTGACCAATTTTTAGCCGGACCTACGACTCTAGGGTCGTTCCTACCGGACTTTCGCGGCTTCTGAACAACTTTGAGCTGAACCTACGATCCTAGGGTTGTACCTACTGGGCTTTTACGTTTTCTGACCAACTTTTAGCCGGACCTACGACCCTAGGGTCGTGCCTATTGAACTTCTGCGGGTTCTGATTAAGTTTTAGCTGGCCCTACGATCCTCGTTAAAGAATTCTTTCGTTCTTTGCCGCACAATGAAAGCGGGACAGCACAGGCGGGACGCTTGACGTGACACTCTAAATTTCATCGCCCCGATGCATCGCGATGTGGTTTCGAATCAACTCGAGCCGAGTCGGAGTGCATCGCGCGACCAGGCACCGTAGCTCAATTTTTCTACCGAAACGTTGCTCGAGAAATAGCTGTCCTGATCCCCCCAAAGCATTTACATATATTTACACAATCGTATGAGTCCTGCCCCAACACTACTTCAGTAAATAATAGTTCTTGAAATGATCACTGTTCATGAGCAGGGCACGCTCAAATCAGTGTCGGATTTCTGAGTCGGTATGGCCGTCACAGTGGGCCACGAAAGTCCATAAGATGTCCTGTATATTCCTATATCTCGTCAGTGGCAATAGCTGACATTTTCTTTCCACATTCAGATTA
Source organism: Nomada ferruginata (assembly GCA_963583965.1). Classification (NCBI taxonomy): domain Eukaryota; kingdom Metazoa; phylum Arthropoda; class Insecta; order Hymenoptera; family Apidae; genus Nomada; species Nomada ferruginata. The sequence goes on from OY757221.1 coordinate 10,609,370, forward strand.
GAATATTGAAATAACAAGCAGCTCCCTCTCGCCTGTCGGTATTACCATTTCTGTGCAGGAAAAAGCTGCTGTAATACTGACCTTCCAAATCGGTGAGGTCACGTGCCGTAGTTTTAATTTAAGACAAGTCCGGTTAAAAAATACGCACTAGAAGCCGAGAAAAACGCAATTGTTTAAATTAACGATGTAATCCAGGATTTTGGTTTTGGCGGTGCGGAAAACTGCGAAAAAGACCGCAAACGCGAGATGGCGCCACATGTCTGATTATCGACTGTTTGTGTCGATCAAACTTTTAAACAATTCTTATCTCGGCTTCTGGTGGCTGTTTTTTAATAAATAGGATGTCAAATGAAAGGGGAGAGAATAAGCTACACACACAAATATCCCGTTGCTGTAACTGTATGGTGTGGGCCGTAATAACAATTTTAATTGTTTAATTGTTTATAACAATTGAACCGCACATGGAACAATGTTTAACTTTACTTTATGTCCTTTGTTCACTGATTTAGCTCGCCTTCAATTCGGAATGATGTCATTTGTTTTTAATTTCTTTAAAGAAATTCAATTATCAGGGAACAATCCTTGCTTTCTTCAGAACATCCCGCGTGCACATTTACTGTGTAATCCTCAAACGAATACTCAAATTGTTTATAAACAGAAAATTTCCATTATTCATTCATTCGTTTGTGTATTTCTGTAGCAGTATTGGAATGTGCATTGCTATTTCGGCAAGAAAAAGTTGTTAAATGTCGCATCGCGAAAACGCAACAAATTAACAATGTTCTCGGTAATTGAAAAATAAAGTTAATTTATACGTTAATATGTAGGATTGGAAATACGGCGTGAATGTTGAGTACTTGAGAAGGTCGTGCGCATGGAGGGTACAGCGGCCCAAGGGTTCGGGTGGTCGGGACCGACCATCACCGAGGAATGACTGGGGGGTGTGTCCTGAATGAGTGAGCGCAAATGAGGAATAGAATGAAAGAGAAACTAAGAGTGAAAGAATATAACGAATGAACGATGCGTGCAAGGGGCAGATCTAGGAGAGAATTTGAACAGAGCTAGTGAAGAGTATTGTTGAGAGTGAAAAGTATCGTGAGTGAGTCGTGTGTTTGAGTAATGTCGTGTGTCGACATATCCTTATAATAAAGTTAGTGTCTTTATGAGAGTAACTGAAGTCTTATTACACCACCTGTCCTCTATTCCCAAACTACGTGAGGTTTACAGAAAATAACTTCTACAAATATAATACTACACAATAGGTGAAAGAAATAAACATTTGTCCTTTTAGGTGTATGTCATTTATTTATTTAATCGACCTGATCGCAGATATAGTTTCTTCATTCATTATACTTCGTCTTCCATAAGTTAATTACAAGTATTCATCGTCGTCTAGAATCTAAAAGGGTATAGGGGATAAAGTTATAGGTAATTTTTTTTTGTTCACAGTATTGACTCTATTACATACGCTAATCAGATGGCTAAAGTGTTCGTATCTACAAATATATCTTATATTTGTTTGTTTTTTTCTATATACATATACATATATACACATATAGCTAGAATCCGCATATGTGCATATCTATATATGCATATATTCGTTTTGTAACGCGTTTCCCAGCATTCACATTTTCTCCGCTACATTTTATCTCTCCCCATTCTTTGTCCATTGCTCCTCAACAGTTAACGTTAACTTCCGTTCCCGCAACTGAAGTTAATTGATTTTTCTTCTCATCCTTCCCTATTTTTTTGTTTTGCTTCATTATCATAGCACTTGTTTGTCCCTTTCGTTTTGTTTTTTTTATTTGTAATTCGAACTCTAATGGTGTGTGTATGTGTATGTATATGTACGTATGTATAGGTATGCACGTGTTTTAATGTAGAAGAAAAAACTAATTGTAAATAGTGTCGCCACAAGCGAAGTTTAGATCTTGGTAATTTATTTTTAAAGGGCTAGACTCGGTAATTCTTTCTTTCATTATTTTTTTGTAACGAGATATTAAGGTTTAAAAGTATATACGTATGCATATTGTATCTGACGCTTGATTTGACACATATGATTGAGGTCTCGAGCAAGTTTCTCTGCTGCTTTGCTCGCATCTCACAGCCTAGTGGTGATTTAAACCAGACGCGGGGCCCGTTTATAACGAGCCGCATCGCCATTAATGACGCACGTTAATTCCCCGACAAATGCCAAGCTTGCAGGTCTATATGTATATATATATTTATATATCTTTCTTTCATTGTTTCCCCTTCCATCTTCATTAATCTTTCCATTCTCTTCTTACCCTTACGTAAAGTGTATGTGTGTCCATATGATCAATTGTGCATTTTTTTTTTCTTTCTTCAAGTAAATACGACATAGTAAAATATTAAAGCGGCAGCAGAATGAACTGCAATACTGTTTGATCTATGAAAAAGATCTTTCTTCTATTTCGCTTGAAATCTTGTCACCTTAGATCTTTCCCAATTATTATTTTTTCCTTCATCACTTCATCTTTTTCACATCCTCCTTAAACTCTATCTATTTATGTACAACACGTTTAGCAGTTTATTTGGAACAATTTTCTTCTTCATATATTTCTCTCTCTCCCTCTCCCTCTCTCGCTCTCTTTCACTCCCCCCCCTCTCTTATTTGTCTTCTTCAGCATCCGGTCATCCTTGTAGCGATAAACTTTTTCCCCTAGTCAACATGTCACGTATAAACTATGCGGTGCCGATGCCTATCAGATAGGCAAGTACACATAAAATATATGGTAATCGACAAGTGAGTAACGTATTAAAATTGGAAAGTACATGTCGCAACATCGTGGACGATAGATAGAGACAGAGGAAGCATGCCGGCCTCGGATCATCCGCCATTTCTCCCTTTCCCTCGTCACAACATTTAAAACAATCCAGCATTCTATTGCCCCGTAAGCCTGTTTCCTCCTTTCGAACGCGTTTCTCTTTTCTTTTCTGTTCTCTTTCTAAATTGTCACCACGATTTTCTATATTCCTCGTTCGATTCAACGTTCGCTGACGATGAGGTAGATATAAAGGGGACGTCGCTGCAGTTTTTTTCCCCACTGTTCTACGCGTCGTCCGTAAGTAATTTGGCCTCCCCCGTTTGTTAATAACACTTCCAATTTTCTATTTCGACCGTCGCTGGCTCGGTACAACTAAGTTTCATTTCAATTGCTCCATTACCCTCTTCTGCGTCCTCGTGCCTACTTATACATATTCTCCTCCTATTTCTCAGCGTAACAGGGCGTTTCAATGTTTGTCGAAGGTTTGGCAATGGTATTACTTGGATAATGAACGGGGCACAGACGCCCATTAAGATTTTGTTTCTTAATTCGTTGGCGATTATATTCTCGTCGCAAATATGATTATTGCAATCCCCGTTATGAAACAGCCTGCACACATTCTGTACAACTAACGAAACGAACGAAGAAAAAAGCCGCGTAAACGTAATCGTAACGAGCGCCCCTACTCTTCTCGTTTCGTTCGCGGTCGTCCATTAAAGTGGACACAATGTATACCGGCGAGCACAATAAAAGGCGCTCGTTCTAAGTGTAATTAATCCTTTTTTTTAAAAAAAAAAAGATCCTTGTTCGCCGTTTCTCGACTTATATTCCTTTCGTCCCTTTTTAGATAAACTATTCGTCATGTATATATAAGTATATATTTATATTTTTATTTATATATATATATGTATATTAGATAGTGCCTATCTAAAAATGAAGCACGGCCCGAAGAGTTTCGGTGCCGTGTATGAAACGTGACATGCACACGACACTTAAGTACGATCGATTACAATGCTACACGCTATCCTTCGATAAAAGTCGGTTAAGGATCCCCGTGAAATATATGACGCATTTGTTTTTTGTCGTTTTTTGTATTTTTTTGTTTGTTGGCATTCGCCGTTCGTTCTGTAACCCTATGCAGGCGACACCGTGACGCGCGCTCTTTTTACCACTTCTCGTTCGCCTCCTTTCTAAGGTTCATGTTTGCGTCGCACAAATGCGTTCCTCTCGTATTTAATAGACGTAAGTACTAGAACGGTGAATCGGACCGGTAGGCCTTGGACAGTATAAACGCGAACCTAGACGAAGATTTCGACGCACAGGAAGTCGAGGAGTATAATTAGAAAGAACGAACATCAGTCCTGAGGGAGATGCGTGGATGCTCGCCGTGTTACCTCCGTTCGTCGTTCGCGGCTCTAATTGGAAGTAAACGTTACGGCTTGAACCTTTATGGGGACGCAATGTCGAGACGTTTTTGAAAATTCCTCCCCTCTCCTCTCTTTTAAATAGATTCCCTATAGTGGAGTATATAAAACGATGAATGAAAAGAGAGTTTCATTTGACATTGATGCACTGTGCGTACTTATGTTAGAAATTTAATGCTAACGTTTTTAGGTCATATCGATGGGATAAATAGATCCGTTTTATCATTAAGTCTGGATGCTAGTGCTAATAACATCTTGTGTTGTTATCATTATTATTATTATTATTATTATATTCGATCGTCTATCATAGAATTTTAGTACACACGCAGAGACTTTCGCGATACGAACCGTTTTAGTACATTAAGAAACTCGAACTCTACGTTTAGTTCTACTGTATTGCTAGTCCCTCGTGTTATATCGATACGACGAATGCAAATTAGTAACTCGAAGAAGATCACGCGGTATAATATGTATATACTTTCCTTAGGACATTTAGCGTTAGAATCGTTTGTCGTATTAGTAAGATCTACGTTTCAGCGATGCAGTGACGCGGACTCGTTAACATTAAGTAAACCGTGAGCTCGTATTGCTATTAGAATCCTGATATTATATCGATGTTAAATGATACAAATTATCCACTCCAAGAGGACGTTCAGCGTTAACGATCAGTTTCTGTCGCACCGAATGACTGAACCACGTTCTCCATTCTTTCTCGTTCTCTCTTGCATCGACACCGTCACCACCGATTCCTCCGCGCAATCCTAATTTAATTAGTTCGGGGAATTTCATTTTTGTTCTTTTCTTTCTGTCTGGCAGTAATATACTTTTCCTTCAACGCGTTCAATAATTTGTCTACTGCTTCTGGCAAGTCTTTTGGTGTGCTTCAAGCAATCTTGCATTGCTGTTCGTCGAATTGGAATTCCAGAAGGGGACACGCCTCGTCCACTGTCCAACCGGACAGAATTATGCCGAATCGTGCGTCCACATAAAACCGTTCAACGCTGCCAACGTTCCCTCTATCTTTCGCCGCCGTCTACCGTCTGCGTACCCCACCGCGCTATCCTAGGCTACCCTAAGTTCACCTATAAGCAATAGAATTGTACATATCTATTTATATACTCTCTAATAACGACAATGCGTGTAGAAAAATGAGCCTCTCGCGTCTTTGGTTAAACGCGAAGCATTTAGAAAGTATTCTGGCAGTGGTTTTCGTAGATGCTTCGATCTTAGCCTCGGACCGAAAAATTTTGATTTCAGTTTCAAATTGGAAAACAATCGTCGGAGTCGTAACGAATATTTGGAATATCTGTGACGCGGGCAGGCCTTTTGTTTGTCCCTCTCCTAATCTGTCTTCCCTCCACCGACTTTTCGGATATTCTTGTTACTATTTCTTTCGTGTTTCTCATTTCGAGCTCCGCCAGCAGAAGATCGAAACTCCGCGTGCGAACAGAATACGCTCCGTTCTCTGTATTTTTTTTTTTATTTTCCGTTTCCTTCTCATCCCTTTTCTTCTTTCCCCCGCTCGACGGGTTCTTCGTGAATTTCGATCGTATTAGAATAAACGGCAAGGGTACGAAGTATATCCCCCGTGTGCAGCCCACTGTGCCAGATGTCTGTCATGCGATGACACGCGCGACACAGACAAAACCTCCTTTGAGCCTCTAGCCTTATCGAGAAAAGTGGGACGAACGTTAAAATAAGATAGATCCTACGTATCCTAGATTTACGCGTGAAATTCATTTGAAGGGAATCATCCTCATCCTTTGGCATGTCACTTTTGGCCTTCTCGACAGGGTTCAGTTTCTTTTTCTCTCTTTTTCCATTTCTCAACTAACGTTCTCGTTTTTTGTGTGGGGGAAGGTGGGGGATAGGGGTGCGGGAATATTATTTACGGTTTAACCCGTGGTCCTCGATCGGCATCCGTCGCCTCTTCTTCCGGGTGTGAGGGTGTGTATGTGTGTGAATGTGTGTTCACAACGCGCAACGCAAGTGACTGCTCAGACAATGGCACAAGAGCGACGTGTTTCGTATGGTGAAGTCCTTTAGGTCTTTCAGAAGTAAACTAGATCTCCGCTGTTGTGAGGCGATTACTTCGGTTCCGGCTGGTCTAGTTCACGAGTAGATTGTGATCACCTCACGTCCACCACCGCGCACCATGAGCACCCTCTCCAGACCCTCGGTGAGAACCTCGAGGAACTCCATGTCTGTTTGCGTTTGTTAAGGGAATTACAGCGACGGAACAGTATAAAAGACAATCTATTAAATCTGCTACAAATCCATTTTAAAATGAATATAAAAGGATACAGTTCGATTCACGTTCCATTCTGGTATCCCGCGGTGGTCCAGGAAGATTCAATATGACTAACTGAGCGTTTTTGCTCTTCTTCACGATCACTTCGTTCAGTTTGATTGAAGTGTGCATACGCCTCACATCACCCTCGTCCCTGGAGGCAATTCGAAACACGTGTCCAACAATTAAGCATTGCCAGTGATAACAACTCTGAACAATGAACGCATAAATAACAAATATAAAAATAAGACAATAACAACGATCGTATCGTTACTTACGGTGTGATCGTTGGTTTCTTAGCCTCGGGACTGTCGGATTCCTTCTCCTCGTTCTCCTTCGCCTCCTTCTCCGTATTTTCCCTATTATCCTGTTTCGGCGAGCCACCGATTAACTTTGTCTCCTCGTCGCTGCCCTCCTTAGCTTCGTCGCCGTTCTCATTGTTCTCCCCTGTTTCGCCGTCCTTGCTTGTATCCGTCTCCGACACCAATTTCTCCTGCGCCTCGTCAGTCCCGTTCGCATTTTGACTACCTGGCTCCTGAAATCTCACCTTGGTGGCCACCTTCACGTCCACGTTGTGGTGATGATCCACGATTGCCTGCACCTGGACCACGTGAGACCAATATTAATTTTCCGTGACGAGCCACCGTGTAGCAAAGGAGACAGTCAAAGTATGTCGAAAAAAGACGTCTAACTCTAGCGTCAAAGCACACTATATGATCTGACTAAATGAAGATCTCTAAATGGTAGCATTCTCGTCTATAAACGTGCCAATCAAAAAAGCTTTGGGGTGGGCCAGTTAAGGATGTTTCGGTAGGTGGATTTGTATAAAGTAATCGTGAGGTATGCAGGGAAGCAAACTGGTTGCGGGTTCGATGACGACGAACGTCGATGTAAAAGAGGCAGATTGGTTAAGTGACGAGGAATCGTAATTGTTCTGGAGCGACGATTCCAACGTCACCTCCGGGAGAGTTCAGGGTTGTTTTCCATTTGAACAGTGGATTAACTCGAGCTGATGTATAATATATACAGGATGTCGCAAAAAATAGAGGTCCAATGTTTCTTGACTGGGGCGACAACGAGAAAAGAAAACGACTTTGGTCTGCGAATGCTCAATTGCCGAGGATCGAAGTTTATCATCGGAGGGAATACTAAAAATCTCCCTTATTTTTTTTCAACGCTCCTTTAAAATGGAACTGAGGCGATAAAAATTGCAAACTGTTGATTGAACTGTTGATGACTGAAATATTTGCGTTCTTAAATGTAAATAAGATATTTCGATACTTATACGCGGGGTCCTGGAAACTCGGGAATACAGCATTTGCGATCCAACATTTCATTACGGAATACACTAGCAAGGTGTGACCCATTAATTTAGGACCATCCTGTATCCATCGTATAATACAGGATATTTAAAAAAGGTTGTGCTCATCTTTAAATACGTCAAGTAGTTACTGCATAAAGCAGACAAGAATATTATTCTCCTTCTAATTATAACGAGGGTTGCATGTCTATAAAATTGATCACAAGCTTCTTGGAACACCCTGCATATAGGTGTCGCGTGTTTTCTTGCGGATGATCGTGAGTTGGTAAATGAAGAATGGATCGATGAAAAAGAACGAAATGCGCCTTTGTTACGAAACGATTCGGTAAAGAAGGAGGATTCATGTGGATGACACGCGTGTTTGTCTCGTTCACGCCAACACAGAGAGACAGAGAGGGGATAAACAGATGAAGGAACTCCGGGAATTTTCTGACAAACCAGAGGTAAATTTTCTTCGGCGGGTACCTCGTTGAAGTCCACCAATGTCTGCACCTTATCCGTGACGAGCACGCAACAAACAGACACAGACCGATCAGTAATCGTAGCCGTGGCAATACTTATTTTATACGTACTAATTATAATACTATATGCATGTACATATATGCACGTAGATGTTATTAAGGTTCTTTCGGTATCGTGTTTCGTCACTTACCACTCCTAGGGATTCCTTCTTGTTCAGCCGCAGCTCCCTCAGCATCTGGTTCCTCTGCTCCATCATCAGGGTTCGCTCGTACGTGTACGCCGATATGTCAGAATCCATCTGTAAACATTCATATTTGTGGATAATTAAGTTACAAATAATTCAAATCATTTAGAATTGGTTTATACAGATTTCGATTCTATCGAAAGATGGACGCCGACAACTCTATCCTCCATCGATTGTCCAGACTCTTAAAAATCTCACGATGTGACAACATTAATATGTAATTCCACCAGTTAAATAGAATTGATAAAAAAATATTATAATACCGAGGTGAATCGACATTGAACAATTCTTCACTTTCATCGAATCAATTCGAATCAGTGGTAAATATAAGTGCAGCCAGAGTAACTCACCATTTCCACGATCTCCACTTCAGCCTCGATCCTAAGGTCATACAAGAACTTCTTCAAGTCCTTCTTCATCTGAATAGAATTGTCCTCCATCTGCGCCACCGTGAAGATCCTCATCTTGCAATTCTTCCACGTGCGGTGTTGCTTCAGCAGGAACGGCAACAGCATCAGAAGACCACCGTCATGCACGATCCACCAGACGTCGATATTCCCCACAACCTTCTCCGTCGAATCGGGGAAGAAGTTGATTCCCTTTGGCACCAGGAGCGCCATTCTAGCCGCCGCAACCGCCCTGACAGTCTGCAAGAATGCTCTCCATGTCCTGTCTTCCTGCGACTGCTTCCAACGATAGGGCCAGCCAAGGATCACTGTATTTGGCTTCATTCCGCCCAGGCCAGTAGTTTGGACCAGAGAGCTCAATCCATCGACAACATCCCTTGCAACCAGGACATCCACGAACCCTTTCACTTTCTCCTCCACAGTGGTCTTGCGTAGGTTAACCTTCGCGGCCAGGGTTCTTCCAGTGTTCTGAATGTATTCTCCCTCCATGCAGCTCACACAAATCGTCAGACCTTTTCCAGCCTTCAGCTGACTGGCGAAGGCAAACATTTTCCGATACTTGGGCACCAGGTCGTCCGTCAGCTTGCTTAGAATGAGAATCTGCGGTCGCCAGTTCTTTGTATGCGGTGGTCCCTCTTCCAGTCTCAGAAGGGAGTAACGGGCGGCCGATAAGGCCAAACCGCGAATACCGTCTCCCCATTCTTTCTCAGCTCCACAATACTCTATGTACTTGTAGATACACCCAGCCATTCCCATGGCTAGCAAAGCGTAGTACCAGCTGGTCATAAACATGATAGCGATACAGAGGGATAGACCGAGGAACGACAGGCTCCAGTGGTAGTATTTGAACCTTGGCCTCCAGTTTGGCGTTCTCAGCAAGGTCTGCAGGGCGCAGGCTAGGTTAACGAAGCCGTAACACATCAGGAAGAACATGGACAACAGGGGCGCCAGGTAGTCGACGTTGCCAAGGAGGATTCCACACTGACAGATGAGGACTGTTAGTATCAGGGCCCTTGTGGGTTCGCCCCGACTTGAACTGACGGCGAATGGGGACAAGAATGGAATAATGCTGTCCTTGGCGATCGCTTGGAGAAGTCGTGGCGCTCCTGTCAGGGATTGAAGACCAGCGCCGAGGGTGGAGAGGAAGGAACCGATGAGGATCACCCATTGATTTGGCCAGGCGAGGTTCGCCACTACCAATTTCCCACCGATGCTCTGGCCAAATTTGTCTCGAAGGAGAAGATTGTCCACTGTGCCGGCGAATAGTAAGACAGTGGAGAGGTAGACCGTCGAGGTTGTCAAGATGGCGCAGATGGTACCGATTGGGATGGACTTCTGAGCGTCTGCCAAGTCCCCTGATCTATTGGAACCGGCCATGATACCTGGGGACAGCGTTGAAAAAGACACCCCGTAGAATTTTTGCGATATAGAGAAGTTTCAATGGCTCTGTATGATTAATGTCTGTCTGGTCAACTGATCGATGATAAGGTGTTAATGTTCTTCGGATCATCCACGTCTGCTTGAATATTTGTTAAATTGATTTCAAGTACTCTGAATCACAAACACTTTGTGCAATGTTAATTTGGTAAACGAGTTGTTGCTCTTCTTGGAGCGGGACCAAACATTTTGATCTTGTGGATTTTTACCTGTGACCGAAGGGAAGAAGATACCGATGAGGATGGTAAACGTGGTGGTGAGATCGACTTGGATCTCCTTGAAAGTTGTTCCGCTTATCATATCCTTGGGGTCGCTTCCGTAGGCGATGAGTTGGCCATCTTCTTGGAAACTGTCCCATATATTCTCTAAACATCATAGGAATATATGTATTTAACATACTTAATAATATTGCATAGGAAATGAAATTTCAGTTTATATTGTGCCCAATTTTTTTGTACTCTATGCGTTATAATTTTTCTGCAAATTATTCTTTCCCCGCAGTTTACAAATTTCCGAAACATCCCGTCCACGTTTCAATCGCCATAGAAATACAATCTTACTCTCACGTTGAATCCAATAAATTTCCAATTATTAGTTTCTCAACTAAAACGTTTATTCCGCATAAACCCTTTAGGAGAGCATTCAGTTGTGAATGTTGAAGAAAAAAATGAATCTCTCACCTAGGAATACACCACTGGCCAGGCCACGAATTCCGTTGATAATGGTCACGTTGTTCTCCGCGTAGTACGGGTCGCACTTGGTGCTGTTTCCACAGTACATCTGATGAAGAACGCCGCTGACATTTTTATGGCAATCCGTCATCACGTTGATGTCCTTCAACAATCTTTTCCCAAGAATGCACATCCTGGAACAAGCAGACGCATTGCAGTCGTGAATACCAATGAAGCAACTCAGAATCGACGCGTCTGTCACAGGACTACGAACTTGAGAGATTCGTTGCCGTAGATATTGTAGAACAACCCAACGTAGACGGCAATGATGGAGAAGATGACGCAGGCTAGGGCCACCGTGGCGAACTTGTTGACGAATTTCACGCCTATGAACACTATGGTGCCCATCACCAATAAAAGACCCGTACCGTACACTCGAAAGTTGTTGTACATAATAGTTGGATCCTTCGTGAAGTCACCGAATATACTCAACGAAGGTGCCATATAGGTCTGCAAGAAGAAATATCGGAAGCAACGTGAATTTCCTACACGAAGAATAACACCGTGAGAACAGAGTTGGCTGTCGTGGTTGATTACATTGCGGACGAAAAATTGCTAAGTCAGAATTACTTACCAGGACAATTTCGACGGCACCTATGATGTACATGGCGGCGGCTAAGGTGGTGCCTGTGTAGAAAAGCATGCCCACGGCCCCGCCGAATTCTGGGCCCAAACTTCTGGATATCATGAAGTAGGACCCACCTGCTGGTACCACCCCATTGGTCGCGATGGCGCTCATGCTGATAGCTGTCAGCATTGTCTTGGGGTAGAAAGAAGTGTTTTGCAGCATTTAAAAGGCTTTAAATATTTCGGATGCTTTCTGGGCATCGTAATGTATCGGCAATAATTTCGATCTGCGAATGGAAGAGTTTAACAAAGACCTCAACTCTTATATCGTGTTGAAATTTTTAATCTTAAATCTCTCAAATTTTCCACTGTTGTCTTGTCAGTTCTTATTTTAATTGCAAACTTTTAAATAAAACAGTTATACTGATTTACAACGAGGATTGGGTACATATAGTTCTGAATATTATTAGAACTTTCGTAAGTATTATACTATAGTGTAACGTACACTGTCACTTTATTAATAGTCTGTTAATTTTAATTGTCTATAAATATGTTTAATGCTTACCACGCAGCAACAACAGAGGACAATAAAGAAGCCCTGTATGGCGCCGGCGGTACCGACGACCCATGTCAAACGAATAAAGAGGATCACACCGAAGATATTCTGAATACAAGGAAGGAAGACACCAATGAGCGTTCCCATCCGTGCTCCACCTTGAACCGGTGGCGATTTGCTATCCGGATCGGTCGCAGCTGGAATCGTGTTGCTATAGTCCGACAAGCTGTTGAGAAGTGTCGAAGCACGAGGCCGGACCTCGATATCTTCCTAAAAATAAGAAGGATAGCCTTATGAGTGCACGTTGCACAGATTTCTTTGGTTCAAAGGTAACATCCAGCATATAGTTCAGAATTAAAAGTAATCGAAGGAGGCAAGTTAAATGAGCGTCTTCGTGAAAGAAATGTATACTTGGTATTGGCTGACTATATTCGTTCTTCGCTACTTGCGATTCCATTGAAATAGTAATTTTTAAAACAAATCCTACATTTTTCGTTGTATATTGTCGCTTGTAGGAAGAACTTAAATATTTGGAATATTTGGAATAAAACAATGACTAGGTGTCCTCGGGAATTAGTTTGTCTGACGACGTACTGATTCATTCTACTTGTGCCGCTAAAATCTATTAGAATACAAAGTTGCTCGATTTTTTTTTCATCACAATATGTAAATTCTATTTGCTACAGAATTTTTCATATACGAAACGTTAAAAGCGTGCGTTTCGTAGTCATTCAATTTAATTACAAAGTAATCAGGTTTTCCATTTCGAGCGAAATAGCACCGAGATCAAAGGGATTCGTTATTACATCGATCGTTCTTTATTCATTAATAGAAAGATGGCCGGGAAAAGTAATTAAAAGAACTTGGCTGGTTATAAATACCCAATGCGTCAAGGGAATGGCGATACCGGAGGTAAAAATCGATCCTAGTTAGATGACGAGAAACCGATAAATATGTGCATGAAACGTTCCCTTTAATTGACCAGATAGCGGTGTTGTTCGTTATAAATATCCAACGAATTTAATTACTTAATTAACGGGACACCGTTTCCCATTTCGTTACCCCGGTCTCTTCATTCCGTGCAAGTTTCACGAGAGAAATGCTAAATAATTTTCTCGAAATGTTAATTTCGCCCAGAGACTTTCTCGACGAAATGCTACAGAAATTATTCCCGTTTATTAAACGAAACAATGCGGAATCGCGGAAGAAAGTTTCATTGAGATTCCTCGACAATCGTTTTCAATTCGCGACAAAGGATAATTAGTCCCCATGAAACAAACAGCCCTCGTCAAAGCGGGCATAAAGAATGAAAAATGGAGGGGTTTCTTTAGCTCGAAACTACAAAGTAAGCATGCTGTCGGAAGAAACTCTGCGGGATTGCTTGCTTCAGAAAGTCCTGGAAATGTTGCTCTTAATTCCCTCGATTCTTCTGATCCTCTTCGCGGAATTCACGAAGGCGCTTTAGCGAGAAAAGTCGCCTTCAGCTTCAATGCGCTTATCGAGCGTAGAGTTGATAGAGTGCTGTGGGATTCGATTTATGTTTGCGTCAAAGTACCGCGAGTTTCGGCCGAGTTTCTCGCCTCCTTCTAATCGAGTTACCGTCTCATCTAAGCGATGCCGCTAATTAATTATTAGCCGTGCGAGAAATCAATTACAGCCGCGTCGGAAAGTAAACGCGACGAATTGGAAAAATCATCGTGGGAGGAACGAGACGGTATAAAAATGGTGGTTCGTGAATTAAGATTTTTTTGTGATTTCGAGAATAACAGCATTTAACTCCGGGGGAAATTAATATTAAGGGAAGGACAACAGGGTGACAATGGAGAATTTAGTCTTGGCTATTGTAATTTATAGATTAACCACTTTTCAACATTAATTTTAGGTCGCTATTGACCAATACGTCGATACGAATAAACGAATAAATAATAATGACAACAATAATAAAGTATAATATATTCTATGCCACATTATATGTATACAACCCCGCCGATTTCCAAAAGGAGAATCGAATTATAATTAATCCCAATTTAATGATCTCATCACGACATTCAAGGGGCAGACTGCATCCTAACAAGCGTTTCACTCGGGTCGTAACACAGTTGGATCACTTTCAACTGCGATCGCCCGATCGACAAAGAGCCCGGCGGTCCAGGTGCAATCTTACGTAACGATCGGATTCCGCAACGGGGATGCAGCAAGGAGGCGATAAAGAAAAGGGAGAAGCAGAAAGCGCGCAAAGAGGGCGAAACACGTGGGCCTTCTATGGCCTGTTAATTAGCGTGCTCTCTTTGGCCGTACCAGTTCCTCATAGACCGAAACGCGCGCGGTTTGGCTTCGACCTCGATTCCAGTGATATCCAATTATCAGTTTCTCTTCTTGCTGCAACGGCCCTCTCGGCCCGTCGAAATTATCTTCCGACAAGGGCAGCCTTATCGTCGCTGATTTCCACCGTATCTCCCACTCTCTTTCTCTTTCTTCCTCTCTCCACGGACACTGCCCGCCGGTTCCTCTCTATCGAGGAAACGCGATGGAAAGGAACGGGAAGATTCTTTCCCTTGGACAGTGGATAATCGAGGACGTCGCGTTTTCCAGGTGGATCGGTAGAAGGGTTTCCATTTAATCGTCCTCTCGATACGATACAATAATTGTAGATAAACTTGGCAGGAGATTTATCGAGCCTCTTAGCCAATTTTTTTGCTGAAGTGAAATTTTTACTTCGCGTTTAATCGGTAATCATTGGACGATATATTTGAAATGCAAATGTCCACGTTCATCAGCATTTATAGTATCGTCTTAGAATTACGTTTTAGAGGATTCGTAACTTTGTTGAAGCAAAAAGTGAAGGAACAAAGAAGGGACGTGAGAATCACTGAGGGGGCCTAAAAGCGATCCAAAACGGGGGGTGCGATAATAATAACAATAAACCGAGAGGCACTCTGAGGGAAGCGGTCCTCGTCAGAGGGATGGCAAGAACAAAAAGGTGTAAAGAACCGTCGACGAAGGACAATGTTTCGAACAATAAAAAAAAAGAAAAAGAAAAAGAAGATGCACAACCGCGGAGGAATTCGTTCGCGGCTTGCTTGTTCGTTGAACGACAATTAAGCGAATTGCACACTCGAGCGGGTTCAACTGTCTCGCTCCCTCTTCGGTTTTTTTTTTCGTTTTAATGAAGGACCCTTCTTTCGAGAAAGGGAAACCGAGCCTCTGTCGCTCCAGTTTTCTTATCTATTCAACGTTCACCGCTGTTATCCGCGAACCGGATTCGAATCGTGAATTCACCCCTCATATGTATTTCTACACGAACACAAAGGAACGTACATTTTCGTAACGTGGATCTAATAATTTGTTCACCCATTGCAGACTTGGATAAATGTGGATAAATTTATTTATGCTAAAGGTACCGGTGATGATCGATCTTATGGATTATTGCTGGTGATTCAGGTCGACTAAGAATCGACGTGGAATATATTTTACTTACACTGTAGAGGAAGAGATTCGTCTCATATTCCGCTTTCTTCTCGGAATTGCCGCCACCCACCATTGAGTCGCCATCTCCGCCGGCGCCGCCGCCATCGCCTGAAAGAAGAAAAATATTCTCGTTCAATTTCTGCGTGCCTGCACGTCACGACGGTGCGTAGAAGAAATTTTCTTTTTCCTACAGATCTCTTAAAAGGAGAGGAAAAGTTCGTTCCTTCGATTCGCACGAATCTTAAATTGTAATAACTTGTATATCGTTGAAAAGCTTGAAGACGGGAACAGAATTAATGGATGGGTTTAAAAGTTTTCATGGAACACTTGGAATTCGAAGAAAATGGATTAAGTTTTAGGCTGAAGAAGTGGCTGGTGTTCTTCTGAAACATCGTTTCCCTATTGATTTGAATATCTGTCTAATCGAGTACAGGGCAAGTTTTAATAGATACACGACGACGGAAGCGGAAACATTTTAGTTAAAAAGTTTTAATAGGCTCGAAGAGGAGGGGAACAGTCTGATTGATTCTAGATTGTTCGTAACTTGCGATTGGTTTTTCCTCTGTTATATTTTCGTTAATCCACGGCTTTCAAGTTTTCTAAAATTCAGTGGGTGTAAGTAAGAAACGACCACTCGCAGACATGTTCCATCGAGATTTTTTTCTTGATTTTTGAAACCACTCAGTTGAAAAAATGATGGAAACTAAAACAGCTGGCTCTTCTTAAATTGTGTAAAACTTGACAGTTATTAATCAAAAGAAAACAAAATCAATGTAATTGTAATTTTAATTTAATTAAAATTTTAAATTCAACGAGATCTTACGGTCCTCGAATTTGTACGAATAATTTATTGCAATTAATTATTACAATAAATACCGTCAAATATTTGTACTCGTTCAGAGTCACAAAGACATTTCTGTAAAATGCCGCGCAACACAAAGCTTTCCAGCTTTCTTATCTCCATTCCAGTTCGTAAAACGTTTCTCATGTTACGACACCGCAGACAGAGAATCGCACGATAGAGCAAAACGGATCCGTAGACACGTAAGATTTCCTGGAAATATCGCTCGAATGCTCTGAATCCCTTTTAAGGTAGATGCAATCCGGGGATGCAACGGTGCATCGATAGCAGCGTCCATTTCTTGTGTTCATCCGCGTGAAATTTATCTTCCGCACGCTTGCTACACCCACGATAACAGTAATAAGCAGTCTGTCGTTTGTGGAATAATATTTTGCGATACACTCGAAAGCACCTTGGTTATTTCCAAACGTTCCTCTGCTTCGAATATTTCAGCGTAACGATTTCAACTTTATACGCGTTTCTGAGAGGGGAAACATTACCACGATATTACGTCGCTAGTAGTACGAGTCAAACATACGGCGGCCGTTTAAAAGTAGAATCACATAGGGCATGAAAATTACGAATTAAGTGAACGTTGAATTTCCAACCATTCGACAATCTCGTTAACAAAATAAAACCTGACGAACAGTATAGCATAAATTATATAAAATATGCAAACTTCAATCGCCCGTTTAATGTGAAAAACGCAAGTGCTCCAGTAGCACGAGTCAACCAATGTGCCACCATACATCAGTTCAATTAAATTTGGATCTCTAAACTCCCTTAGCGGTTGAAAACAAATTTTTATACCTTTTTCTTTTCAGCACAGAAATCAGTCGTTAAGTTGCATCCATTAAAGGGAGTGCTAAAAGGAAAAAGAAGTTTCAGGGGACTTGGAGAAAGTTCAAGCAGCATCCGGGAGTCGTGCAATTTTATGCAAAAGTTCTTGTTCGTGGCGTTCGAATAAATACGTCGATCGACGGATTGCAGCAGAGCCAAGCAGAGTCCGCAAAGGCGTTCCGACGTACTTCGACGTCGAATCGACGCCCGCCACTTCCGCCACGTATTTCTGCCCGCAATAACGAATTACGTGCGAGCACGTTTCAATCCAGCCGCTCGTCGTGAATTCCAAAAGCGTTCATTCGTCTAACGTTTCTGCGGACGTCTTGCTTACGACCTGATTCCCTTCGCCACTAGTTGGCAGGACACCATGGGGAAACGGTGCAAAAATGGGGACGATAAAAAAATTGGCTCCGACTGGAACGAGTTTTTCGAGTAAAAAGAATTACCAGCTTGTTGTACAAAATAACTGTGTCAATCTTTTTACAATTCGCTCCAAGCAAGGAATTTTTCAATCAATCCTTGACTTTATTCAAGAAAAATGCATTTCTGCGCGAATTTACTTTTCGTCGTGGTTTATAAAATTTTCTTATATATGTATGCTCATTTGTTGGATGAAATTGCGTACGAAATTGTGAATTCGTGGAAATCTCCAGACGCAACGAATTTACAGTTACAGTCTGGCCACTATGGAAATAGCGAAATTCCTTCGACTGTAGTCCGGAGAGCAGAGAGACCAGCCCTGTTTTGCCCAGAACTGTGTCGTGTCGCAAAGAAGTCGTCAAACAGGCTGTCTTCCTTAGAGAATTTTAGTTGGATCGCGCGGCGGTCGACCGGAACGTTATCGATCTTCCACGCGAAGCGAACACAAAACTTTCTTTCCGCGGAAGAAAGTTACCAGAAGGAAACAGACCGAGCATCCCTATTTCCAGCAGTTATTCCCCTCTCTCTTTTTCCCTCGCCCTCTATTTCTACCCTCTTTCCTATCTTACCTCGCCATTTCCAAGGGGCGAAAAGTTACGACGAAACAAGTGAAGTTGCACTCGCGAATGACCATCGAAGCGCGGGGGGTCAAACGGAAGCGAAGAAGGAAGATTTTTCTGTCCGGCGACGGAAATTGTCTTCCTCGTTTCTCAGTCGAGACTGCCAAGTCTAAGCTAGTCACACTTGTACTTCCTCTGTTGCAACGAGAAGTATGGAAGAGGAGGAAAGTTTTTTTCCCGAAGGACCCTTCAATCGGAATGATAATGAGATCTTTAAAGAGATCTCTAGCCGGAGAGGCGTACAGCAATTAGGAGGGGACTCGATATTTGAAACAAGCTGCCCGAAGTAAAAACCGGGCTCGCATCGGGACAATTTATAACAAAAAGTAGGCCGGTCAATATTAACTTGCTGATTTGTTTCTTTGTCCCTTTCTGAAGCTGTCCTGCCTCGTTACGATACAGTCCATGAAGTGTAACGGCGTCGTGACGGTGAATGGAGATTCGTTTAAACGAAAGCTGAACAAGCGTGTATCGTAGAAATCATTTCGTAGGGAAAATAAATTCTATAGTCCAGAAGACATATAATATATACGACTGCAATTTCCTTATCTTTAAATAGATAACACCGCAATGAAAAGACGGATAATTGAATCAATTATATTTTCAAAGAGCAATGGGTAAAGAAATGAGAAACTGAATGAATATGCAATTTCGTAGTCACTAATCAAAATATAGAATATTTCAGAATATTATAACGAAGATGAATTTATAATAGAAACTATGTAAATGAGAAATCTTTTTGGCTCGATAGGGGTGCAACGAGAAGGACGAAAGAAATTGGCGTCGCGTTCCAAGGAAGACGTTTCCTCTGACGTAGAAGAAAAGGCCAATGCTGATTCGGCTACTTTAACCGGCGCGTTGCTTTATGTGGCAGCTGCAGGTTCTCTTCTAAACAGGACAGAGTGACACGTGACAAAGTGCATCGAAGAATGCGGTTACGGTCGACTGTATAAAAAGCTCTTTGAACGTCGAGCAGACGTCGATTTGCTTTTCCAATTCTCCTCTCAGCCGTTCAGCTTTCGTCGTTCTCTATTGGCCAAGCTCCTACTCGAGAATTGTTCCCCTCCAGTTGTTCGTTCGTCGATTCTTTCTAACCCTCTGATCTATCTTTTGTGAGGCATTCGATTTTGTATACACCCCGTCTGAACCTTAGAATCTGTCTCTCTATAGAAAACTCTCTATTCTTTGTATCCTTTTATTTTATTTCCTTTTTAACATTTTATTATATTACTTTGCATTTGTTCGACCTCTCCCATTCGCGAGCTTTCTCTTCCACATTTTTCAAACTTTTCGTTACATTATTTTGCATTTGTTTGTCACTTCCCATTAGTGAATTTTTCTTCCACTTTCTTCTGTAAACTTTTTATTACATTATTTTGCATCTGTCGGGCAGCACTCGTTTGTGAATCTGACTTAAACTTGATGCGAAATTAATTGAACTTCTCGGTTGCCAGAGGCGTTGATTAATTCAACTGCAAGCTGAGGGAACAGTTCCGCGGATGTTAGCGATAGCGTCTTGCGGTTCCTCGAAATCCAGTTACATCCCGCCAGGTACGTATTAGGTTGCCAACGAGCACTGCAACTGTGACTTTGAGCGCAAAACTCAACGGGATCTTGCAATTTCGTGTGAATCACCATCGTATCAACCAGCTCGTGTCGTTCACAAAGCTTGAACTTTGCGACTGGTCGGCCACAGAGTGTCAATGGCAATCAATCGAACTTTGAATAAAACGTAACGGTATACGCGCATATATTCAATTATTCACCATTGACTTTGTTATAAGTTTGTAACGAATGTCAAATAAAGCGGAACATAAAAAAGATAAAGAAATCAGATTAGAAACCATTCTCTGCTTCGTACATACCTACTCCCTATTCAGCATAACGAAGACGTGCACGTAGGGTTAATAATAACAGTAATTATATTGCTAACAATATCAATAACCGTAACGAAGTTCCAATGACAGTAATTCCACTAAATGCTAATAATAATAAAACAAGCTGGCGTTACGCTACGAAACGCTCAATAAAGATGCAAAGTCGCAACGGCCACGTAAAAGTGCATTCTATTTACCCGCTTTACAACCTGCATCGAGTTTCATGCAACCCTAATTATTTTAATCGTGTTTGCTACTCCCATTACGCGTTCCTCGATCGTGGCCGCGACTCGAAACGCGGTTAAAAGCTCGCCGGTCCAATGGGAAGTACCTACGCTGGCAAGGCCGTGGCTAATTACGATGTATCGCGCTATCGACAATCGAGCGCCGGTAAATACGATTCCGATTTGTTGAACGAGGAGCAAGCGGGAAAAGGGCGAGGGAATTAATTAGATCACAGATTCGATCGCGCAGTATCGGTTTTAATATAAATTGTTGCGGCTAATATTTAATATTAATTCCGGCTAATTTGCCCTGTCGACGAATCGATTATTCAATGGACCGATAAAATATACGAGAATTCATTGTTATTCTAGGCTGCAATCGTTGAAATCTCTAATTACGTCCCATGGCGGTAATTAATCTTCACGATTATACTTTGTTAGACAGTTATTCCCGACGATAAATAACCATCGAACAGCGTTTGCTGGTTTTGCAGCTCATCCGAACATTTCGATTTCATGTCTTAATAAGATTCTGTTATCATTCTCCACTCAACAGTTCTAGGATCATTTTTTTCTTTTTTAGCGAATACAATATGTTGATAGCATTGTAATAATAATGAATACGTGCTCCAGCAATATTTCTTGTACGGTTCATTTACGATGTTCATGCCGACCAGACGTAGCAGTAGCTGTAGACAGTTCTGAACTTTCTCAATTCCAACTGTAATAAGCATCAGTAGTGCATTTTCACGCTATTATAACTTTCAGGTCGAGAATAGCTATCAACTATCTACTATATTCAATGCAACATCCTTTAATAATTATCAAACTTGAATTCGTAATAATTGCTACCCTTTGTCACAATATTCTGCAGCGAAAAATATTTCCACTTCAAACTGGCGAGAATTTAATCTACAATTAATGATAATGTCAATAATAATTATAATAGTATGCGGAATAAAATAGAATAGTTTCGAGTAACAGTATGCGGTTTTCGCGAGAAATGGAGCGACAGGACAAGGGAGGGGAACTATTCTTCCGAAGATTCGAGCTAGATACAGAGATTGAGAAATTGGAACGCGAACGATAAGGGACAGAAATGCGAAAGGGTTGAATATCGATAAATCGAACAGCCGCGTGGATATTTGCCAAGAATTAACAAAACGATGCACCATGTCACATGGCATTTTACTTTATACTTTCTTGACAAATTTTTAAGTATAACGCTTTAATAATTGTAACATTTTTCTTCGTCAACGTTTTCGTCTGGCATGTGGTGACTTCTTTTGATTTTGCCGGCGAATTGATATTGTCGATAGTCCGTCGAACTGTTCAAGGGTCGACGGAATATAGGATTACTTCAGACGCGTTCGAGCCGTGATAAATTTGATTAATTGATACCGTCTGCTATTGTGTTCACGCGGCATTCATACGTAATTACTTACATATGCCCGGTTAAATAAAATCGGCTCGAACTGGATACATCGTGACCCGAATGAGGTCTTGAAGCTGGGACTAACGAACGATCATTCCGCGTCTCCTCCCTCTGCGTTCTTACATGTTAAGTGACACAATGATGCATCATTCAGTGAACTTTTATACGACTTAAATTCCCCCTTTAAAAAGCCAGCAGAAGAATTAGAGAACAGTTAACTGTACTGAATGCATGGTGTAAAAAACCTACAGTTCTGGATGTCTCGTGGATTTAAATTAAGAACATTAAACACAACACACGTGAACTTTTCATATATATAAAATTGTTCAACGAGCGTAAAATATAATACAACAAGATTTGGATTAGGCTGTAGGGTAAAAGTAACCCAATATCGTATATTTGCAGAAAACGAACGTGAAATGGAAAGAATACAGTTCGTCACGATAATATATTATTTCCCTCGTACACAGTAACTCTGTATTATTGTACATTAACAGGAGAACGTCTCAGGTCTCTTTTGACCCTCACCGAGCGATGGTCGTGCTAATACTGTTCGCGTATCTGCTTCTACTTGAGCGACTGCTCACAGTATACTGTTTACGTTCGTTTACGTTCACGTCACGTATAGAAAGTACGAGTCAGAATTGACTCAGCACTGTTGGCGAACCATTAATGAACAAATATACAATATATATCCATCTCTGTCAATCACGTTCAATACGAGGCCCTTTGCGAGACTCATTTCCCCCAACAATGAACGCGACCGTTCCATGTGAAATTCACTGAACGATAATCAACCGTTCTATTAATTAAACAACGCCCACAGGCGCAACTCCGTATCGGTCGGAAATTTTCCAAACATTCCAACGACTTTCTGTGCCACATTTCACACCAGCCAAATCCGTTCCACTTTATTACAAAACAAAATCAGTCAGCAACGCGTGTTCAACAAAGCGCGGCATCCCGTCATCGAACACCCTTGAACGCTACTCGAAGAGGAGTACGCGGCGATAAAAAAAAAAAAAAAGGAAAAATCAGCAGGCAATCTATGAGAATGGTTCGCTAGAACGCGTGTTGAAAGGCGAGTTGTGTGCGTGTGCGCGCGTCGCATTGCTTTAAAAGCAAATGGTAACAATGCCGGGCGTGTCCCGGTTGGTCGGTGCCCCAATTTCGCTGCTCGATGGAACGACGATAAATCGGGAGCGTCGGGATCGAGGCATCGCGACGCGTCGCGTCGCGACGATATTATTCGACGTACCGACTTTATTGCGACGGCAGTCAGGTGGCGATTATTGGCAGCCGGCTGATTTACGCGATTGTGCGTGATTGCTGGCCGACATTGGGAATGAAGCAGGATTTTATACGGTTGAGACTTTGGAAATTTTTGCGAACGATTGGAACAGGTGCGTTGTGTATTTGATGTTCGAAGAAATTCGAGTAAAAGGGAGTACTATTTGTTAGAAATCGGTAATTGTTGATAGAAGCATAGAAATCGTCGTGCTATTTCAATAATACATTTTAAACAAGAGTTTCGTTAGGTGGTTGTTTTGGATAATGTGTGGATGAAACGAAGAATTTTTATGTCGTGGATTGAGCAGAGTACAGACACGATTAATTGAATATTTAATGCTTGCATGGAATTTGTAAATGTATTATGCTTGTGTAGCTTTATTAATGAAGCGACGTCATGTATTTATAGAAGGCGGGCACAAAATTAGTAAGGATAGATTGTTGGTATATCCAGCTTTGATATCTTGCGATCTTATCGAACCATCTACAACACTACTCTAAGGTAAATTGTATTTTCCTCCCGCGCAATGGCTCGAATGGTATATTAATCAACGGGAAAAGGGGGGTGCTTGCCTCGATTTGGGTGCAGATTGACCCAATTTCTCGTTCGGGGGTTGAAGTCTTTTGCAGGTCAATTACACATACGTTCTGCCATAATATTTCTTGATGGTATGATGCAGCTCACAAAGTTTCATGGTACAAAAAATATATAATATAATATTAGTATCGAAACTTTTACTTCTTTCCAGAACATTTTCGAGAAATGATAAATTTATTTTTCCGCTAAGAATTATTGTACCGTAGAAACTATACCATGTAGACATTTTTGGAATATTGCCTGAAATTCTACTGACATATTACCAACGTCTGAGTGCTCGGGCGAGGCGTACTTTGATTGGATTATTTAAGGTATAGAATACTACAGCAAGAGTATTAAAGATTTTTGAAGAAAGTAATCGCGTCAAGCTTATTAGCCAACTCGAGCCACTAAAGGCTTTAAAAAGTATACAGCAGACTTAGCGGGAATATCGGAACAAGAAGCATGCAAAATTTCACTGAAAGATAAAAATTCATGCTGCACAACTACCAAGGGACAACAGTTCTTCGAATTACCGAAGAAACTCGATAGAAAGAAATCTTCATCTCCAATCTTAGCATTTTTAAAATTATGGTTTAAAAGTAAGCAAAATTGATGCTAGCATAACCCCCTTGCCTTAGGATTTTTCACACCACAACGCGCACCAGAGTTCACCATTTAACTTCTACATTAACCATTGCATATTTTTCAACAATTCACAACAGTTTAATATACTGCCAAAGACTACTACGATTCACGCTCGTAATTCACTCTGTGCTACGACCAATCCTCGTGCTTTTCAATTCTCAAATATAACTTTGAAACACTAGTGTCAGACTGTTATTTCGGTTATTACAACGGATGAAGGGGTTATACCACTTCTGAGACGGTCTAACCAGAAACAGCATACAATGTTTAGCGCATCGAAATCCCGATGAATTAAGCATAAAGCTTGGCCATGAGCTGAGACGTGGCAAGCTCGAGATAGCAAGAAACGTCGTCACGTCGTGGAGCATCCTTACAATGGAAACTACTTAACCCTCCGCTTGCCCTTGTCCTAATCTCGTTTAAACGCGCACGAGGCTCGGCACACGTTTTCGCTACGGATCGACCGGCCACTCGACTGAAAGGAGATTTGGTTGAATCAACAAAGTGCTGGCTTACGTCGAAACGGCAAACCTGCTGCTGCCTGTCTTCATTTTTCTTCCCCCTTCGAACTTCTATGCTTTTGAGGAAGTTAAACAGCAATGTTATACAACCGTTGGAGGCTCGATCAGAGGTTTTGGAATAATATAAAATTTCTTACATATTCGATCCGACACGAATGTCGCGGTAAAATAATTTCTTTAAAGTTGGTAGTGTGTTTTAATTAATTATATTTTCTTCGCCTTTGATGTCTAGGTCGTGCGCACTGGATAGTAGAAAACGCGTTGACCAAGGGAATAGTGGATATAATATAATAGAAAAAGATTCTAAGAGAACTGTAATAAATAATAATGAGGAACAACAATAATGCGAAGAAATAGTAATTATGGTACACGTCCGAATTCAAATCGTGTGGCTCTGAATGGGTAGTTAATTATTTCTTTGCAACACAAACGATTTATTTTTAATGAATCACAGTGACGCTAAGGCGTGCAAGAGATTTACATTCTGGGAGGCGATCAATAGGTCTCTGGACGAGTAGAAGGAAAGACGGACAGTGATATTATTCGGGAAAAGAAATTTTCGATTCTGCCCGAGGTACTCGAGTTGTCTCTCGTCCTTGCCCGAGAATTCTGCAAGGTTCGCGATATCCTTTTAACGGGATCGATCAGCCACTCGAGTGGCGGCAAATTCGATTGGATCAACAAAGTGCTGGTACCCCGCAACCCCTGAACGAGTTCGTTTTATTCCATCCTACCGGGGTGGCTAATAAATATTGAACAAAAACAGTCCGGCAGAATCAATCTACTGTACTTACCGGCAGCCGTACAAAAAAGTAAAATCACTGACCAAACAATCCACCGAATTTCTATCGAATCCACGAAAGTAAATTTAGGGTGTAAATTAATAATAATAGGAACTTAACTAACCAGAGGGAAGATAGTAATTAATTCAGCAAGTACATTTTCCATTCTACCTGTGTTATTTCTAATTTCATTGCTCAAGATACGACGAACCACTAATTCTTCCTTCCACAAGGCTGTAAGTATTATACTTCCATCTAGTCACTATAACAGTAAATCACCGTCCTTTGCAATATAGATCACCGAATTAAATAAGATTTCATTACAGCATAAAAACACAGAAGAGTCTTCAGTCCACAGATATTTAATTCCAACGAAGGGAGACGAGTTCATCATTTGAAACAATAAAATTCTCAACGAATAGTCTCGTCTTATTAAAATTCTATTTTTTTAAATTTTCCCTTGTCATCTCTGGTAAGAACAATAAGTTCTAGAACTGAGAAAGTATTCTTGCGGGACACTTGATGCACAATCGCGAAGCGTTTAAATTGCCTTTGTTGACAAAACTCTGTGGTATTTTCGTCCACTTGTTAACTCTTCCAATTTTCTTTTACACCGTAACGAGTGAGTCATTAATTAAAAGCATCCTACCTGTCTGTCCTCTCGACCTGACTATAAATTATATAAAATAACAGGTAGGAATCCTGTGGATGAAGGGGGTCTGCCGTTTCCCTCTCGAGAGGCCACTTAATCCATTCTCCACTGTTTTCCTTTCGGTTACGCCTGCGGCTTGATAATCCTCCCTTGTCTCTATCGTGTCTATGTTTCGTTTTACGTGTGCCTGAATCTCGCCTTTCTCTCGCCGTGACAGTTCAGGTGTAATCGTGTGTAATGCTCACCGGCTGGAAACAGAGTCGAGGTGCCCGGCTGGGCTCCTCAACTTATTTATTCGCTGGGTATTTTGGTTAGCAGAGTGAATATCAGGCAGAATATTACATTCGCCGTTTCACGTAGCAGAATGTTACCATTTATTTAGGAGCAGTTTCCTAATATGCTGTTCATTATTTTGTGTTGCTCGTTTTACTTTTTAAGTAACGGCGGCTCGTCTGACAATTGCCGACTGATTCTACTTTCCCCGTCTCGATCATCTCGAATTCACCATTCAATTAAAAAAAAAAATGTTAACCGGAATGTTTCGCTATCTTTTTCCAGCAATTCCCATCTAACATCGTGAACCATAGCAAGTTTTTCCAGTCGCCGAGACCAGAGACGAATAATCGACGCGCACAAATTGAAACGAATTATCTGACTGGTTCTACATTCGTCTCGCATAAATTTTCCGGGAAATAAGGGCTTCCGGTCGGTTGTTTTTCGTTCCGAAATTTCGACGATTTACCGTGGCTCGCGAAAATCGCGCGCGTAAATTTCGCGAGAGATCCCAGCCGCGGATCTGTTTCGTTCCCGATGTCCCTTCCCGCTCGTAAATTTCATCATGGACACCGCCGTGATATTCCGGCAGAGTATTCGGGTCCACCGCCGACGATGCTCCACTTTCGAAATTGTAGGCCAACCAAGTGGTAAATCTTCAGCAGCGTGGAACATTCTACCCTGAGTTTGCATATCCCGTATGAATATTCGAAACAACCTAATTTTTCTACGACGCGTTTCCACGGCAATGGACACGGTGCTCATTGCAACTGCTGATTAGTGTTATTCCATCGGTTATCATCTTTGAGAATGATCATCTTAAATTCTATTGCACCTTTAAGACGAGTTTATTTTTATTAGCAGACATAAGGGATGGGATTTTTAAGAATGTCTCGGCTATTGTTATCTTTAGTTTATATTCGAGGATGTTTGTGGATATTTCAGAGAGCATATTTCCTTTCGATGAGAATTCAGAAGGATCTATAAATTGTCCCAGGGACTTGCTTCTTTTACTTTTTCCCATGTTCGCGATATTTTTCTGTGGATTCAAGGAACTCGCAACACGGAGCGTCGTCGAGCATCAACTTCACTTTCCCTAATTGAAAGCGAATTATAAAATGAGGAATTAATAAACGATGAATAACGTAGCGAGAGTTCCCGGAATGTAATAGCAAGATTCCCTACTAAATTGCATCCCAAAATTAATCTCGATATTTTTATAGCGGCGCAGATCTATTTACGGTCACCTCGCAATTACAAATCAAGAAATTGCTCCCCGCCATCGATTCTATTTCTACCGATTGAATTATTTAAACGGAAATCACGCCGACTCATGGCCTTTCAAATAATTCACGACGGGATCCAATCATTTCACGACTCATCAGAACGATCATAATCAGCGCCTCCGTAATCAACTTGTCGCTTGATTTATCGCGCGTCACCGGTCACCGGCAGGCGGGGTGCATCGCCGAAAAGACAGCACTCGACAACTTCGATCTGGAGTCTCGTATTTTAGCACGCCGTCAGCGATGTCGCCGAGGAAAGTTCACGCTCTGCTCGTCTCTAATTGCCGATTATTTAAATTTCGTCCACGCCTCTGAGACAGCTCCCGTTGTTGGACATTCGTCGACCGTGCGAACCATCGTGAAATATCAACAGACATCCGGCCCGCATTCGTTTCCTGTGTACCACGACGAATAAGCTAGCAATGGTACACACAGAGAATTATCCGTTTCCTTTTAGACTGCTTTCGTAGCATTCAGTTCGCATCGGCTTTCCATCCGCTTGGACGAATATTTTCATTGAATATACAGTTTCATCCGGGGGCGTTGTCGGACGATAATCTGTCTCCCTTGGGAACGTGGCTTTTCAACGTTTCGTTTGTTCCGAAATGTGGTACTTTTTTCGTACCTGCGATACGGTGAGCGTGCTGTAGAAATGAAACAATATTGTATTTGACCCGTAGCTAGTTTTGGGGATTATCCTGCGATGCAGAGCGTGATATTTCTTTTTTTATTATTTCCATGGGGCTCAGAAATATATTGTATATATATAGAAGATAGGTAGATAGTGCACAATTCGATGTGGATTGAAGATTGAAAAGGAATTGAATGTTTGGTGTCGGATATCTACATATGTAACTTATGTTGTACCGTGAGAAGCGCGTGTCTGACCATAGACTGTCCCTTTTCACTGTAGACTACTTCTGCTCTTAATACTTCGTACTTCACTACTTCGTCTCTGTCTATATGTTAGTTATTTATAACCAGGTTGCAATTGTCGTAGAAGTTGATTCTAAAGTATATTGCCTACACTACTACATATACAAATGATGTGTAATGATGATAATAATAATATATCAATGATGATTAATCGCGATTTTCAGAGCGAATCTTCTTTTTCTTTAATGTTTCGCATGATTGCACAATCTCTTACAGGGAATTCAAACGGCAAGCAGGTTTCTGTGCACGTCAGCGATTAAATATTAAACACAATAGGACCGAGTCACCAAGAACCAGGGACGAATTATATAATTCATACCCCTGACATAACGCTGGCATGTCGCTGGCATTTTAAGCGCGATCGTTGCGTTGCCATTCACGTATACGAACTATCCTCGAGTGTATTCGCGCAAACAACCGGATACTTTCTTGCGCGTATTTATACGCGACAGGGTGCATCCCGGTTTCCGTACACGTAATATGTTAATGCGAATTTAGGTAACGCGACGAGCCAGCGGAACAACTGACCTGAAATATTTTTCGGGATGCGTTCGCGGGAATACGAAATCGATTTACGTATGTGAAATGCATCGATAATTTTCCATTTAAATCTCTCCATGCCTATTTCTTTTTCATTCATTTCATATGAGAATAACTTTTCTAATTACAAATTTTCCATCGACAACATTTACTTTCGGAAGGACATTTCGGCGTTTCCTTTTTTCTTCTATTCTCGTTACTATGGAGTCGTGGTTGCATACGATGGGATTTGTTGAGAGCGTTGGCCCCCGGGACGAGGAAAGATTGCCATTTTTAAGACTGTCATGGATGAGAAATTGTAGTAATCCGGGATCAAAGTGGTAGGTGAAAAAGAGTGTAAATAGAGGGAAAGAAATGTCGAGATTGGGCAATTTTTAAGGATCTTGGGGCCAGTGGAATTAGGGCAGCGGTTCGAGATAAGGGGAGGGTCATTCAGTATCATCGAGTTCGATTCGGAAGTTCACTTTCTGGGTTACCGTCGAACTTGCGGTACTTCGACGCGGATGCTGAAAAGTTCGGCCTGCCACGCTACTTGCAGCATTAAGGGGAGATTTTATTCCCCTGTAAAAGAGAGAATTTTATTCACTGCAAATGTATGCTCCATTTCTACCCTTATACGATTGCACGGGAACCGTCGTGTTCGCGGCAAAAAAAAAAAAAAGTGGCACCGTTATTTCGGTAAAATTGTCTGATAAAATTATGTTTTTGTAAGGTCATTATATTTCTTTACCGTGACATTATCTTTCATATTAAATTCATAATTGTAGAAAAAAGAAACACTTTTTTCCACGTCGAGTTTTATCACAACATTGCCATTATAAAGTTAACTTTAATAAATATTCTTCAACGCAACAAACGATCCGAGAAATGCACTTTCTCCGTTTCAGAATAGCACTTTCCACCCTCCCCGAGATTCAACCCTCCTCTCCACCAACTATCCCTCAACCCCCAACGTTTTTCACGCCATCAGAGGAACATCTTTTTCACCGGCGTAATTTCTTTGAACCCGGTCGAGTGCTATGTTCCCGTTACAATGTCACTCTACACGTTTCACGCGAGAAGCGTTCTCTTTTTCCCGTCACGTTTCATTTCGATATTGTAACAAGGTTGCCTCTGCCATTTCTCATGTCGCGAGGAAAACGTAAGTACATGTTTTCCATAACGCTCGAATGGAGGAAATACTCGAGGGAAATTTCCTGAAGACGAAGAAGAAGAAGAGAATTGGCGAATTTCTAAACTACACGGTTCAAAAGATAACCAGGAAAATTGGGACAGCAGTTCTTAGATAAGAAGAAGGCCGTTGTCCAAATACTCGGTCGAATTTCTCGGCGTCCATGTTGGAATTCGTTGAAATAAGCAGGTAGGTCCTCAGAATTTGAAAAGTCTGCTGATTTTCGTGATATTAGGGGAGAAGAGAACTGGCCACGATTCCATCGAACAAAATCGTTGTCCCAGTTTTGTGGAGCCAAAGTTGGTAAGCCAATGTCTAGTGACTTCTTTACGGTTTCTCTTTGTCCATATTTCTTTTGCATGAATATCTTTATATATTCCACCTTTATATTTTGTTCCGCAATTTTCGTAAATAATACAAGTAAAATATTTTTATTTTTCTAAGCATACATTGTACAGGGACACTCATTATATCTTTGTTGCAACATCCTTTTCAGCCGGTATTAAATATTACGGGGTTTTTATTAAAATTAAACATTTGCGTTTGCAATTGTGCCAGTACTTGAAACAAGTTTCCCTTCAACAAAAGAAAATAGTACGTTTTTCTTCGCGACCCACTGATTCGTTACGCGATTAAAAAAGTAAAAGCGGTTTTCTAAAACCTCGAGGGAATTGTATATTTTTTCACGATTCTTGAAACGTGATAAGGGTACGCGTAAAAATCAGGATATTCCCAGATATCATCCACTGATCACCGTACGAAGTTTCCTCGTCGCGAAAACGCCGTAGCAACGGAGGCTTTTCGAAAATTAAATTGCTGTCCCAGATTCGCTGTAATCCCAAAGATTCCCCGTGGACACGCGGTGTCGTTCACTTTTACGGCACCAGACAAAATCTCTGGCGCGCCCACTGAATACGATATTGCCATTCAACGTGGCTGACTTTATTAAATTATTTATGGGAGAAGAAGGTTCCTTTTTTTTTCAACAACGCTGTTTCATGGATACGACATACGCGCAAGTATATATGCGAGAGTCTTATTTATGAAATTCCGTTTTATGACTGCTGAAATCTTTGCCTGTGACATAGGTAAAGATTCTAACACAGTTATTATAAGACTGACAAATTTTTAAGCATCTATGATTTAACTATCCGAGATTTAAGCATCTAAGACGCATTTGGCATTCATCTATGGGCGTCTGAGTACAACATTGTCTTGCAGACACGTTGGCGTTTTAAAAGAACGATATACTCAGAAGTGGGGGTAAATATTTGATGCGGCAAATGGAGAGCAACTTTTTGTTGCTCTCTAGTAAATACTTCGTGGATTTTTAAAGCAGAATATGTTGCTTTAGGTAAGAGCACTTCCCTCTATCGTTGTGCGTAAAATAGTGTTTTCTTTGCACGAGTGAAAGGGTCGATTTTTTTTACTGTCGAGTAATTTGTTGCTTAGATACTGGTACAGTGATAATAAAAAATATACCCCGTCCTTGAGAATCATTAATACCTTATTCAACCCTCCAAGGAATATACAACAGGCTTCTCCCCTGTAATGGACAATTTCGATTTTCTGGACCGTCCAAGGAAGCTGACGGAATCGTAAATCGCGATATGAGCCAACGAGTTCTGGCTTAAGGGAGCCGTTATCGTCGACGTGAAAGCCATCCTCTTCTGGAGCTTTCTCAAGTCTGCAGCTAAGAAATTATCCCGAGGGTAGAATCAGACATTCAATGTCTTTCACACAGGAGTACCGGAAGATTTCGGTCCCGCAATTTTCGTCGTCTTTCGAATCAAAGTCGAAATATCTACTCGTTTGATCTCTCGTCTTTGATTACGACCCTTCTATAAATATTCGTTTTCCCTCCCCTTTCTTTCTATGGTAAGATTGTTCATCCGAAAGGGTTATTTCTGGGGGAGAATTTTCAGGGGAATTAGGTAACGATCGAGTATAACTTTTGTACCAATTAATTTTGGCGAGCGTGATACTGGGTTATTTAAATAACGGACTAAAAACTGAGGGCTGAGTGTGCAAGAAAATTCCCTCCAGTAACGAGTATACATATTAATTAACCCTTGGCATAAAAATTATCGTGATAGTGGTGTACTAGAAATTTTCTCATCTTTTTTTACTTCATATTCTACTTACAACATTGATAGTCTAATTTGCAACTTTTACTATATACCTACACCCAATATACTTTTACTCAGAAATTCCACAACTGAACTGCCCACTATCCAAGTCCAATATATTCAACCACAATTTCTGTGAACTGCCCTGCCTGTAAATCATACTCTGAACAATTATAAACATAGTAGATACAAGCATACCGGCTTCAATGCGAGCTGGCGACCCATCGGGCACAGTTCCGCGCGCGGACTTCGGCGTGCCGTCGCTCATGCTTCCACCACGTCTTCGATCCTTCAAGCCTGGGTTACCCTGGTCTCCCTTCTTCCACAGCCGCCTTCTTATCCCCTTCCTCTCTTCTTGTTTGTCAACTACCGCTCAGTTCTTATACCAAATATTCCACTTTCCAGTCCTTTCTTTTTACTCGTCCACACTTCTTCTACCTCGCAATATCTTCCCTATCCGAAGCAACCAAGTATTACAAACACTTGTTCCCTTCGAAGCCCACCGGTCACTTGAAAAAATCCACCCTTTTTTCAGATCCTCTCCAAAAGGATCTTCAATAACATTTCATTTCTATAACTCGTTCAATCCGCCACCTCGAATGTTCGTACCCCAATTCGAACAGGTTATTTCCCGTAAGGAAATAACAAGATGCACACAAAGCCGGGGAACAGGAGCAACAGAGAAACACGCTCTGAAGACCCTAGAGAGGACTCTCACAGAGGGTGTGTGTATCCTCGACGCTTCAGCCTGATCTTCCGCATCCCTCTTTCCACGGCGCGCTGTCAGCTACACTGTCTTGTCGCGGTGTCACAAGGTCACTGGATCAAATCGCCCGGTCCAGATCGAAAGAGAGGAGAGCCGCACGCACGCAGCCAGTGCCGGCTGCTGCTCGGTCGGTCGCGCACGCTCTTCTAATTAACCACGCCGGAACGACGATCCCCGGAAGTGCGCGTCCGTGTTCGGGAGGATCGATCGTTCCGATTGCCACGGTAGGCTCATCGACAGGTGCACCAGAACCACCGAAAAAAAAGGTAGGAATTATTCCTCCCGATTCGTCCCCGAAGTTCTTCAAACGCCTCCGCGGGCAGAGTGTTCCGATCAGCGAAAACGCGGCGGCAACTGTCTTCACTAATATTCGATAGACGCTCCACAATGTGTTCACAAACGGAAGACGGCGGTCGGACTAAAAAGCACGATCAGGGTAGATCGAAGAAGAACTGGCTGCACAGGTCACCACCCCTGGACGCTCGTCTTTCCCGTGGATGCTGCGGAGTGCTGGAGCACCTTCACCACCCTCTACGTTTCCCCTTCTCCACTCTTCTCTATCTCTCCTACCCTGCCTCCCTGCCACCCTTGGCGCCGCTTTCCGTCGGTCACTCCTGTCCTACGAATGAATTTCTCACGGGCGTGGAACGCGGCCGACTACGATGGACGCGCGCGGCCACCACGACGAGGGTAGCTTTCCCTCGTGGAAAACAGGGAAACGTCGACTGAGACGCGGAGAGGACGAGAGGGCTCACTCGAACGAACACTCCCGGCTTTTCCAGGTCCTCTCTCTTCGTCTCTCCTCGTTGCGCACGCTCTATTCCAACTCCCTCGTCCCTTCTGCTACCCCCTCACTCCCGCCCGGCGCGCCCCTCCTCGGATCCTCGCGGTCTCTCCCTCCGACCAAGGCGTTCGATCTCTCTCCCGTTTTATCTCGCGGAATATTCGATCTCCGTCTCTCCTTTCTCTCCCTCTGCCTTTCCGCTTCTCCGCTGGCCACCCTCGAGCCTCTCTGCGTCCCGTTCTCTCCTTTCAGGCCTGCATCTACCCGCGGCAGCTCTGTGTATACAGGAGACCACACGCTTCTTCTGGCGGTGGTTGTTCGCGCGAGTGCGAGCGCGAACCAGCCGCGACGCGTCCCGGGCGTTCTCAGCAGCTCGACACCGCTTTTCCAACCCCGGGGATGCGCACGCGCGAAGGTACATCCGGGAATGTCCCCCTTTCTCCTTGATTCGGGCCTGTCCTTCTTTCCTCGTCTCTCGCGGAGAACTGCGGTCGAAAGAAGGGAGAGCGATGAAGGAGAACGAACGGGGAAGATGAAAGATTGCTTGCATATTTCCCCCTTGTTACTTTTCGTCCAACGGCGGTGATCTTGCTGCTGTTTGCGTCTTTCTTTTGGCATTCGGGTTTCGCTGTCTGGCCGGTGTTATCGGTGCTTTCGTATTTCCTGGATTTCGTGTCCCGGCGACGGAGCGGGGGATGGAACGGGATCTGTCGCTGCAGATTATTTTCTTTGGTCGATTGTTTTTATTCGGCCGGGTGTGTTTTGGTATCTCGCAGACGCGAAGTTTGCACGGAGTTTTTATGCGAGGCGGCTTTGCAACAGGATGTTATTTTGCGATGTCGTTGGTTCAGCGAGATTCATGCAGAACGAAACAGAATCCTCGGCTTTGGATCTGACCTATTGCCCGGCACAATGTTCCCTGTCTCCTCGTGGAACAAAATTTTCCTTTTCATTGCGTATGCACCTTCTCATTTTTCAAACACCTTTCAATCCCCAACTTATTTTTAACACCCCGCGCATTTTCGTCGTTTAAACTTTAACACGCGCCACTGCTGCACCACTCATCGACCTGTCCCTTTGACTTTTATTTTATTTACCACGCAAGTGCGTGGGACTTCCGTTTTCCGCATGTGGGATTACGCCCCCTGTTTTGTTTCATTCTCTCGGCTCGTTTCGCTTCGTTTCAATTCATCCCCCGTCTCTCGCTTTTCCCTCGCCGAGCCCTGCTTCGGTCCTCTGCATTCTCGATCAGCCTTCGAACCTTCCGAATTTACCTACAACTGTATCGAATACCTTGCTTCACTATTTTTCCTATCTTTCTCCCTTCTAACATTTCCGTGCACTTTTACGCTTGTTCCTTCTCCGCTCCCCGTTTTCTGCAACGTTTTCCTTCTTACTTTGTACGATCAGTTTGTATCTTCTCCGCGAAAAAAGTGTTCCACCCTTCTGCTTTCGCTGGGTGCATATACCCTTCTGTCGTCCAGCAATGTCCCGCTTCGATCCGTCAGCTCTGTTGAATATTTTAATCGATGATCAATTTCGACCGCTTTAACAAAACAAAGACGAGCTGCATCTCGACGAATTCTCCGCGAGTATTATTCCATTGAAACTGGAAACTGGAAGAAATGGTAGTACATACGTTCTTTGCACCCTTTCCGTGGGAAATGTTCCCCATCTTTCATCGTTTTATATACGTATATAATTTATATTGTAGCGTTAAGAATTATATGTATATAAATTTTTTCTGATGCTTCGACAAATTTCTAAACTCTTCTGGCTGAAGTACAAACGTTGTGAAAAAATGGAAGCTATTATTGTGAAAATGATGAGAATATCGTGGTTGATCCTTGTTTTCGAGTTTGCCTCTACTCTGACACCGTTTGCCTTCCGCTTCGTCTAACTCTTTCGCTCGTTGCCTCTCCTTTTTCGCTCGTTCGTCAAATGCCAGACAGTTTTGTCGGATGGTGTGCAATCGAACAACAGGACGTGTTCCCCGGAATTTCGCTGGGACAATTGGAAGCGCTGGATGTTGGCCGGAAAGCGGCGAGAGTTTCGTTTTAAGCGGACCTGTCGTGTAGATCGGCGTTGGAAAATTTTTAGATGGTCCTTATTATTTATTTAATCATTATTATCATTCATTTCAGGTTCAATTGAAACGAAACGTGAATAAATAATAATTGTAATGAAGCGAAAGGGAACTTTATTGGTACTGTTCTAACTAATTTTGAATACTTTTGTTTAATTTCTAGATTGTAGTTTATATGATGCAGAAAAAGAAAAGAGATCGAGACGATTAGTAATCGGAATACTAAAAATTACTCAGTTCCAACTTTATAGAAATACCGTCTTCCGAAATTATCACGAAACACCATATAATTCTCATTTATAATAGCAAACACAGTAATGCCAATTTTAAATTTAGATCACCAGATTCAACGAATTATTGCTGACCACGAAATTCCAAAGAATTCCAACTTCACCATTCGACTAATTTTTGTTTTCTACTTCTTGCCAACCATCCTTTAAATTTTACTTCTCAACTCCCTCATCTGTGCAAATGAACATATCACACCCGCCACGCTCATACATTCTTCCACCGCGACAAACGTGCGCGTTATCGCGTTGCCACTCGAGAATCCTCGTCCTCTGATAAACGTTTCTTGTTTTACGAGCACGAGTGGATCGAACGCGAGCACAAATTCCACGCGATTTCTCTCGTTACAACACTATTTAAGCGACGCGGCTTAACGTGGCTTCGAGGGAAAAACTGCACGTTATTTCTCGCATAAAGCACGATATTTATATCGCGGCGTGTGTACTCGTACCCCGAAGCCGACAGCTTAGGCTCGGCTCGTTTGCGAAGCTGCATCGAGCGAGCGTTCCCGTTTCTCGCTTGTCGACAATTCGCCGACCGAAAGTATGACAGTAATTTCATTCGTCTCATTAGCATCTTCCATTTTTTGTCAAAACTCATTTTCCGACGATGTAAAACGATCTTTAAAAACGTTCTCAGCTGTGTGGAAAATGATTTCGATAATGGTTCGTAATAATTTTGAATAAATTGGCTGTTTTAGAAGAAAATTTTAATAAGATTGTTATGACATTTAATATAATTCTTATTGCTGATCACTAGAATGTTCTGTTTATGGTAATAATGTAACAAAGCACCAGGTTGATATTATTACAATAATTATTACTACGAGGAAGTTAAAAAAAGAAATTCTCCTTCAGTTTACTTCAGAAATATGAATGATTTTCTTTTTCGTAATATTAAACGGAAATTATTTATTCGTTTCCTTTGCTTTCACGAAGACACCATTACTTATCTTTATCGATAAGTGATTACTCGAATAATTCATCGAAGCATAATGTTTTATTCACTCTGCTCTCGAACGCGAATTTTTTTCGAGATCAGACTGGCCAACGGTAGAAAAGGGTTGGCGTTTCAATTCTCTGGAAATTTGGCGAATCCAGGACGTTTTTCCGCGTCCTAACGACACCAGAAAAATTTATTCAACCCGGGCTGCTGCCGGTGCCCAACGAGAAATTCCTCCACGGGGATAGAGAGAACTTCCACCGAGAAAATCTCGCAAATTTTCCCCTTTAATAGCGTTCCAGGCTCGTTCGCTGAGAATTTTACGATTCTGAGATCGTAACGACGCGATCGAAACGAAACTGCTCTTACATACTTGGCGTGCAGGTTTGGGATTCGTTTTTACATCGGGATATAATTTTTTGTTTCTCCTACTGCACAAATGGCAGATAAAGGATACGATTCATATTTTAAAATTACGATTAGATATTATAAGAAATCGAGAGGGAATGCTTGAATCCATTGCGGGAATCATACATTCTCGAAATGGTTTCCATGGATTCCAGAATGAATTTTCCTCGAATTTTTCGACTAGCACCGCCGGGGGGTGAGTCTAGTAGATTCGCAATTCGTATTTTTCTCGAGGATACACGCAACAGAATCATGCAGAAATATTTATATCTCTTCAAATTGTTAACAATTTCCCTGGAAATATCAGAAGCTTTAATCCCGTCCAATGCTCCTTTCCCAAACTGTATCTTCTACAAATGGCTAAATCTTTCTTTGCAGTTAAAGAAATAGCTCGTCGACCTAGCAATCCGCGTTTGTAGAAATAGAATTGGATTCCAAAAAATAGGGTTTCATCAGCGGTAACTTGGCCACGTTGAAATGCTGCCAGCACGATCGTATCGAGCTAACAGGCAATAACGACGGGAACGATGATCGTAAACGATGCAAAGAGCAAAGGATAATAAACTCTCGATCGTTGTTCGTGCGTTCTATTTAATAATTTCCTTCAACTCTGTTTGGCAGCCGCCTCGTGGTTAAACTTTCGAGGAAAGTCAGTCAACAGTATAGTTTACAGTCAGTCAACTTTACTTTGACGCAACTTTCTTCTTGTTAGTCGGAGAATCATG
The DNA here is from genome assembly GCA_963583965.1 of Nomada ferruginata. Taxonomy (NCBI): domain Eukaryota; kingdom Metazoa; phylum Arthropoda; class Insecta; order Hymenoptera; family Apidae; genus Nomada; species Nomada ferruginata. The sequence continues at coordinate 10,648,130 of OY757221.1, forward strand.
GAGCTTATATCACTTTACGCGCTATTTCAAAATATTCTAGATATACAATCCGTAGATATATTATCTTTCATCCTTACCCCATAAACAGTAATATTACTAATTAAATAAATTCAAATTCAAATTCTCCAATTTAGAGCTTTATCGCAATTAATTTCTATACTGCACCGAGTTGTACAACATTCTTTTATCGATCTACTTGGAAACGACTTACTGCTCTTGATTTATCCCCGCCATATGAACGTCTTGAAAATTTAAAGCAGAAAGCACAACGAGAGGCAGGCATCAGTTCGACGAACTCAAAATTCGGATCGTTCACATTTACAAGAAGTTTGTTGTCTGGCAGGGAGTCAAGAGCATCGCGAGCAACGATCCCCCAGCACATTTATCTGTGCAGATTCGAGTCGCGTAAACCTATGTAAATACAATGCGTCGCGTTTCGAATGGAATGGCCGAGGGCCAATAATTAATTCGGACTCGTGCAGCGATCGTTTAATCTGTAACGCAATCTCCTGTTCCGCGCCAATTTTCCAAAGCAATCCCTCCGCGGGAACAATCGCTACGTTCAGAGTATTGAAATTACTTTCCACGTTTCCGAACAACCGCCATTCACCTTCAGCGTACGTATATAACAAGGCAACAAAAGTGCATAAAAAGAAACTAGTAAAACACGAAATTTTATTCTACGATTCACTTGAGAGCCATTAATATCTTTATTTTGAATCGAACAGGCCCAAAGTTCAATTATCCCGTAGATAACGGGGTGTACGGCAGAATTCATGGTATAATAGTGCGGCAGGTGGTCGTAAACACGGCAGAAGCCATGGTAATCCGCTTGAAATAGAGAAGCGTCAGTAATTAAGGCGCAACGCGGGGCTGCGTGGCGGTGCATTCAAATGGCGCGGGCAAATCCCTCGGAAAATTGGTAATAAATGGAGAACCGACGTCACTGTGAAACGTGAGTCCGCGTGGAATTCTAAAGCCTCGCCCACGTAAACGTCGAACACGATGCTAGATCGGCGTGCCAGCAGTTTGCGCTGATTAACTTCGTCGGCCTGCCCTCCCGTAGGATCGTCAACTTCCGAGCTTGGTTTAACTCGATCATTACAACGCGTGATCTTAAAATGTTACGGCCAGCTATTCAGCAGAATTGTATGTTACGTTTATCGATGGTAGAAAACGGGACCGGAAGTGTGGGAGGATCTGACACTACTTAAAGATTAAAAATGGCAAAAACCTAATGACCTTTTATGTAACAGCAAAATAATGGTATGGCACTGAATATATGTTATACGATAATAGTAAAAGCCATACTTGTTCACTCTGAAACTTACTCATTATAAACTTGAACGCATTTAAGTTTGAGAAGGGTTAATTAATCAGATTAATCAGGTTCTCAAACTGCATACAAAATTTCTCTACAATGTTTCAGGGAAGCAACAGCGAAACGATGCAAATTAATTCAAGTAAATAATTCTATAAAAATTATTCAACAACCGGTGACCTCAAATGACGCACGGAATATTCTCTCGAACGAGGAACAACTAGTCACAAACGATCCGATTAATTTCATATAAAAGCACTTTTTCATATTACCCAAGGAGATCGAGACAATAGCAGGCAGCATACAGTATTTCCTTTTCTTTCCGCCGCACAGCAATTTTTCCAACAACAACGAAACAAACACAAAACGCCGGACCGGAGGGTCCCTCGCTAATTGCGTTCCTCGTGTTCCGACGAGGGTTAATAGTCAAACGGCATGACAAAGGAGCGGTGCGATCAGGTAGCGCGGTTTTCTCTTTCGTGCAGCAATTAGATTCAATTATAGGATCGCTGGAGCGTAATTAGAGCGGCCCCGTGCTTTTCTGCTCGTCGCGTTTATCTCGCAACTTCCGAGGATCGACGCAGCGTCGGCGTCGGGACGCTCGGCGCCTCGACCAATAAATAATGGCAACGGGGACCTCGACAGATCGTTCGTTCGGTTCGCCTTTTTAACATTATCTTTCCCATTTTCTTTTTTTTCTTATTTAGCCTTCGTCGTCTTTTTTCATACATAGACGTTGAAGCGGAGAACCAATACGAAAGGTCAGACGTGCAAGAGTCACGGACAGTAATGAATTGGCGGTATCGCAGAACTGAGCCTCGTTCTGGTAGCGCTCAATTTTAACTTTAATTACACGCTGGCTTTTTGAAGGTCCGTGTAGATTGCGCTCTCAGTGAATATCATAGTACGACGAGAAGAAATATATATATGTATATATTTATTTCTTTAACACCTAGTACGAAGTCAACATGTTATTACTATACTGATTAATGTATGTTTACTGGATCTGCAAGTAGATAGTATTTTTATTTCGGTCGTGGGGTAGCCTGCTAACCTTAAGCATTAATTTTAACTAACATAACATCCGTTGAAATATAAATTTATTGACACCATTCCTTCCTGCCCCTGTGCACTGGACGCAATTAAATTCATTAATAATAAGCAATAGCATTAAGAAACTCGAATTCTGGTATCGTCTATAACAAGCACGATCACCATGCCCTACATCCCCCCCTACAATACACCATGCCCCAAATTGCCCTTACCCTACACCATGACCTAAATTTCTCGGAATAAAAAATGATCTCCGTCTTCGTGCCATCTCAGAACCCGATATCTATCATCCCCAGAGAAAGAAACTTTCCTATCATTCAACATCCCACCCCTCCGCCGACTCGTCCAACCGATTCTTCTTTTCACGCGCAGAAAAAAGATGAAAAGAAAAGATAGACATCAATCCCCGCGGTGGAACCTCGAAGTCCAACCCTAATATTTCCCACCTGTACGCAACCGTGTACACACGTGTTCCTCCCCCAGGAGCCACTGCAAACCCCGTGGACTCTAAGTCGCTCGGACAACATGGCTGAATGCTTTTAAATTCGATTAGAAAGCACGCCAACGTGGTTCGATTCGGTCGAGCCTACGGATTGACGCAACGTAGCCCTCGGGAGAGGCAGGGAAAAAAATACCAGGCAAGGCGAGGGTGTGCCAGGGATGGAAGAGGGTTGAAAGTAGGCCACTGGGTGATCGGGCCACCCCGAGCCTCTCCACGCTTGCGTAACGTAACGTTTCCCAGCTTTTACGTCATCGAGCCGCCCTGTGACGTCACTACCGACCACCACGCACCCCCTTGTATCTACCCCTGCGCCGTAAACCCGGCGTAAACGCCTGGCGCCACGAGTCAAGGGATATCTGGTCGTTTCTCTTCACCTTTTTCTTTCTGTCCAGGTCAGCTTTCCGTTTCGCGGGCCCTCGAACGAATTTCTGGAAGAGAAACTGAGAAATGAACGTGGCACGGCTTTTCAGACGAGGGTGGTGACGCGACGGAAATAAATTGGCCGGGGGGTTCTCATGGTTTTTGCGGCAAGGATTTTAATCGTTGTGTTTGCTATCTTTCTTTAGGCTACGATTGATACTTGGTCACTGGGTCGGCTGTGAGGACTGTATTTAGTTAATATCTGTGTTGTTGCACAATTTTGTTGCTAATCGCGATACACTGGGTTAATGGACGATTGGTATCTGTATTTCTGAATGCTCGTAATACACATCCTATAGTTTTTGTAATACATGTGGGTACATTTTTGCGTGACTATTATTATAAATTATAAATACCAACGTATTTAATGTCCATTTAATGTCTAAAGTATTAGGGAATCTTGGTGTGTCGAGGGTCAATATTGGATTTCGTAGGTTCGCACAGAAACGTGAGATTAAATGGAGGTTCGTCATGCGAAAGAAATTCGGGAGAGTCGTTAACGGGGCTGGGGAATTTTTGAACGATGTGCCACAGACGAAAAACGTGGCGATACGTATCCATTCGGTATCCACCCCGACCGCAAATAACGTCAACGCGAGAGAAGTAACTTCCCTTTGTTTCACAGCGTCCAAATGTGCAAATGCAACGAGGGCGGAAAATTTATTTCACCTCTTTTCGAAATGTTCATTCCCACCGGCAGCCCCGCTTTCCCGCACCGTTCTCCTAAATACTAAAAAATATCGCGTTAGAAAAAAATACCGGAGAAAATTGTAACGGCTTCTTAGTTATTTATAATTTGTAACAACTTCAATTTCATTAGCATTTTATAATACATGTTCATCCATCAAGGACACGGATTTCCTTAAACGCCAGCTGCTTCTTTGCAAGACTGCAGAAAAATTACTTGGAAATTATTACCAAAATCTTAATAAAAATTGTTACAGGGTTGCCTAGATAGAATTTTGGTATGCTGCAACCTTTGTTATTATAACTTTTCTATTTTTATATAGCAAATATTGTAAAGAATAAGATAACGTGTAAAGACATCCGTATTCTTCATTAAACAAAATTCAAGATGTTTGCACCTCATGCTAAAGAAATTGTTCTTCCAAAATGATTACGATTAAAATCTTATCATTTTATCCCATACTATACAAGCACGTAGATCCCCCACGGTAACGTAATCGCAGCAAACAGAAATGACTACAAGTGTCAGATTATTAAGAAGCAGAACGAACGCTAATCCACGCCACGCAATTTCCACTCCATGATTTGCCATTCACAGGCTGGCCTTGCGCACCAAGTGACATGCAAGGAGCAGCTTAACGAATGTAATTACCCTCTGCATTCACCGGGTAACCAATAAATAAACAAGCCGTGCTTATACGTACGTGCAATATGTCGATGTCTGTTTCACATTTCGGTGCAGCGATATTATATTATAAACAAATTGCATATCATCGATCCGCGAGTAATTTGGAAATAGCGAACGCGCGGCTGCGAAAGTTCGTAAAAATTCGGAGACAACGCCCGAGGGTTGCGGATGGCAGTAAGCAACCCTCATCTCCGCGTATTCAAGCTCCATTAAGTCTGGCACCAGAAGCTACGTAGCCCGGGGGCTATGGACCCGGGATAAGAACCCCTTCGAACTCCTCTTATCTGGGTCAAAGATATACGCTCCCTCCTCTATCTGTCTATCTATACACGTGGCGACCAAAACGAGGGGTTGTGCGTCCTGCGCGATAAATATCGTTGATTCGGATCATCCAGGGAAGACATTTCGAACAGGTCCATCCGTTTTTAATAACACGCCGAGGGAACCACTCGTGAACGCGTCGAACGATTCATTGAGGACGATAAACTGAAATGAATAATCGATTCGGTTTTATTTCTTCGCCTGTTTTTTTTGTTTTCTTTTGCCGCGTTCATTGGAGTTCTGAGATTTAGAAAAAGTTCGGGCTTGCGGGATTCATCGAGTATCTGACTTTTATTGCTTTCAATTTTAAGGGATGTGCAGGTACTTGAATTTCGTACTCGTTAAAACGTTGGCTTGCGAGGTTCGATGATTGCTCGATATAGTCTGCTTACTTGTGAGTGTAATAAAAGTGTTAACATTTCAGTGCCAATGTCGATGAAATAGGAATTTGTGAGATTCGATTCGAATGGGTGCAGATTACGTACGGGTGTAATACTTAAATTCTGATTGCGAGCTTCTCGTGCTTCGTCTCATCTTCTGGACCGTCAATTTGTCCGAATTTCAGTGGACGTTGTAATTACCTTCCATCTGCCTCGAAAATTGAACTTTCGCGATTCGACAATTTGCAATAGCCGAGCTTTCTTTCCCTCGACTGAGTCTTACTCATGAGCTCACACGATATTCAATATTTGTCACGGCCCAGGCTGCGGACCTTCGGTTTTAATTCAAACCCCGTACCCCCTGTAACTCGAACTTGCGCCGCAAAGCGATTTCCTAATCAGAGCCTGAAAGACTTTAACGCGAAACGACGTGTTTCTCGATGAAATTCGTCGCCAAAGGAGTTCGTCGGGATGCTCGGGAAATTTCCGGTCTGCCAAGGCGGAAATTCGAACGTGCTCATCGACGGTTTCCGAGCGAGTAAATAAGCTTGGCCAGTTTTCGTGTTTCCTCCAGTTTACCGACACCGTTCCCGCCGTTCCAGCGGAGAGTTTAATTCGGTAAACAGTTTCGTCCCGCGATCTATTACTGTGAAGCGTGATAATGCATGGCAAATGTTTAATGGCAGCTGTAATCGATAAATAACTTTATATGTTCTATAAACAACCGCTGAGAGCCCCTTCCCTCTCCATAGGCGTGTTTGACTTGCCATTTTGGCGGCATGCACGTCACCTCCGAACGAAGTAAGTAAATTAGAATAATATCGCCGTCCTTTATTACGCGAGAAATTAAGGAAATTATTGTATATGAAGTATTTAATTATTGGGCATTCTTTTGTGCAGAAGCTTCTCCGAATTTCGTTGTCCATTGCATATTATTCATAAAATCGTAATGGCATTAGCGGTAATAATAATCATCGAATAGCCGAACTCTATTATTGATATTATGCGCGGAGCGGTAATAGGGAAAGTACGTTCGAAAGTAGCATGCAAATTGGAACAACCATTCACCCTCGAAACTCACGCTAGCTAATTAGCTCTAAAAGTTCTCGCCGTGAAATTATCTCGAGCGAAGTTCCCTTGCGAAGGTCATCCCTTAAGATTACGGTTCGGCGGTCTCGTGGCGCCTCGGAAGTGGCTTTCGTCGCAACGATGGGATTATAATGGTCGTTCTGTCATTAAAATCTGATTACACCGCCGGGGATGCTCATTAAAAATGAGAATTTTCCGCTGAAATACGCGCCGGCTAAAAGCGTGTAAATGAAAAGCCGTTATAACTCAGCGTTCGAAAGTCTATCCTTCGCTAATGTATCCCTCTCGTCCTGATAAGTCATTATCTCACTGTCCGATGAACAATGTTTCGTTCTCGACGAAAGATTTCGTTCCCCTCCCCGGAAAGAAAAAGATAAACGGACCGAACGGCGAACAATGGTTCTCCGGGCTAATCAATAATCAGGGCGACGGTGGTGTACGTGAGCGCCGAAAATGCACGCCCCTGTCCTCCACCTGAAATAACCGTCGAGCCGTGACCTTAACCCCTTCTTTCGAGCGCGCGAAATGTCGCCGAACCGTCACGGCGATTGATATACGTGTATACGTAGGAACCGGGCAAGTCGGATGTCTGTAAGATTGCCAAAAGCATGGGTCCGTATCTATCATCGCATGGACTACGCGACGACAATGCCGATAAACGGTACTCGACGTAGAAAAGGGAGAGAGAGAAGGAGGTAGCGTGGCAGAGAGTGGACAGAAAGAGAGAGAGAGAGGGTAGGTCAGGATTTCGCAGCAAGAGTTCACTGACACGATTGCGGCTCGTCTTCGACGTCTGTTATCTGGGCGGTTACAAAGTAGTTGGTCGAGGTACCCAGTTGACGTGACCCTGAGGTCGTGGGACCATCCCCAGGGTACTTAGAACCCGCAAGACACCAACGGATATGGCTTTGGAATCGCGGGACTGGTCACGAGCAGTACCTTTCATCGAATAATTTCTATAGACTCGATTGCGTGAAGACATACCTGCCACATATATTCATTTCTAACGAATGCTATTATTTTCTGCCTGACGTGCGCAATCGCGTACGCGTTGTTTACGCGAGTTGTTACCAAAGATAATGTCTTTATGTCACGAGGAAACACGAGCAATCCTAACGAGAACGAGATAGACGGTCGTTTTCATTCCCGTACTATTCCCCCTAACTGAATAAAACTCGCAATTAATCTAATTCATTTACGGCCACGCTTTTATTTGCTAACCCACTTTCGCGGTTTGCCGCGCTCATTTCTGCTCCTCGTTTTTCGTCAAATGCATTGTACAAATTGTATTACTCATTAAACGGCGCGGGCAAAAGAAACACCGGCAAATTAAACCAATTCCGCGACAAAGGAATAATTCGTCGAAGTAGTATAAGCGCGCATAGGTCAGACGGCGATCTTATTTCGCCGGAGCTTCGCCGATACTTTTTTTTGTTTTACATAAGATTGGTTAATATTTTGCACGCGTCCAAATTTATTTTCTATTCCCCCGTGCCCCCTATCGTAGCACGGCTATTCGGATGAGCCGCGCTTAAGAGGATTATAGTTTAATAAAGCACCGTGCGATCGAGGATGATCACATTCGAGCTGCGCGGGCAACAAGAAACTTTCCGAAAAACTGCAGTGAAATATGTATCCTCCTTTCTTTATTCCCCACTCTCACGGTCTCCGTTTCTACGTGTACCGCATACTTCAACTTCGCCTTTCTGCCACTGCTCTTTCAGTTATCCTGCCGGCTGTCTTAGTCCGGAAATCTCTTTCCTTCAGACAGAATTCTTTCGTTACTATCGCATTCCCATTGTCCTCCTCCGGTACATTAATTATTCTAATATTTCTCTCTGCGTATTGTACATCTTTGAAGGTATATTTTAACTTGCATTTCGATACGATTAATAATAATAGAAAATACAAGTGCTTCACCGGTCCCCCTATTTACCAAAATCCGCCCCAGAATCCCTGTCTCTTTGTCATCATTCACCCCCAAGACGTCTAATTTTTCACTCCTGCCCCTCTTGGATTTCCCTCTTTTTCATTCCCCCCCTTTTCCCTCCTCCGTACTTCTTATCTCCAGCCAACGTATGTCCAGTCCGATTTTTGTATCCCCCTTTACCGTCCATCCCTTTCTCGCAGCTATCAGTCAAACCTCTTTATCCTTTCCTTCTTCTCCGTATCTCTCTCTCTCGATTCATCGCGATTTCGTCCGGTGTTCTCGTCTCTCATTCCAGGTTGGATCGATAGAGCGGAGTCTGCGTCTCCAATCCGCGCGTACCTACCGTGTATTTTATTATCATGCGGTGCACCCGGTATATTCCCTGGATACACGGTGCCCTGATGAGAACCGCGCCCGTTTTTCGGTTCGAACAGTTACCCATCGCGGAACGCCACCGGAAACGCGGGCTGGAATTGAAACGCCGACGGAGACTATTGGAATCGACGCTTGTTTTATTAATGTTCAAAGTTTTTTGCTCGCAGTATTGGAAGTGTTCTTCTATTGTATCATTATCGTCGAACTTTTAATAATATTATTAGCCTTAAATTATATTTGTAACGACGCCTTTATTGTTAGGCTTTATTTCTGATTTTATAAAAATTATTAAATCAGGATTTTCGGATTATTATGACCCTTGAACCTGGGTATAAAAGTTGCTGTTATTATTAATCGAAATTACTGTTTCGGATATTTATATTTCCCAGTGATGAGAAATTAATCCTACTTTACGTAGCTTTTACTAGAGAGGGAGATCTAGAGAAACCAATATATTGCTTGCTCCGATTCAGATACAACTCTTATTTCGTTTATTTTATACCTTCGAGAGATGCCACCCCTTGCGCGAAAAATATTGTTGCACAGGGATCGGGCGCGTAAAAGTTTCCACAGACGTGGAAAATCGAATGGAAAGGAGTGTACCGTCGAAAAGCTTACGCTGGAAGAGGCAGTAACAGTTAAATACCACGTTGAATACCGGTATTAAAGCCAGAAAGCGGCCGGGTGAATACCGGTATTTACTTCACCGAGTGTCCAGAAAATAGTACGCGCTTGGCCTACTTCGATTGCTATAACAATTTTTCCTCCGCATAAAAAAAAAACTACCACCCCCCTCTAAAACCCTAATGTCTACAGTTTATCTCCCCCGCAAATAAATTTGTCCGAATAAAATCTCCCGCGACTTTGCGATACCAATAAAAATAAATGGAAAAGGGAAACTTCGGAAAATACTGCGTAAGTTTGATACGTCGATTTCCGACGATTTATGGCGCACGGTAAACACCGATAGACGCGTGCGGTTGAAAAATTGAAGCCTCGAGAAACTGGAGAACGGACCTCGCGAAATTCAACATTCCAATTAAACGAACGGTGCCTATCGGTTGGCGAAAACTTAATTGCAGTCGCGTAAGGTCGAAACAGGGCCAGGGGAAGGGGGGTGGTGGAGAAATCGACGAATTTGTGACCCTGCTCTGTGGATGCAATTCCGATGGAGCGACAATTCGGATCTAATCACACGGAAGTAATAATCCTATCTGGTAGACTGTGTGTCGGAAATGCGTGATTTTATCTAAGAAACTTCTCTCTGGCCGTCGTAATACCCTTGTAACTGGTTCGTGAAAATCGCCCAAGGACCTGGCCAAGGAGTAAAGCCTGTGAACCTTGTCACCCTTTCGATATTTATTAGAAATTAATTAATATGTTGCCTGGGTAGGTGTGTTCCACTCTGTTTTAAAACAAAGAAATTATTCCTGGCGACAGAATTTCTTCATTAAAATGACACGACATTTGGAGTCTGGACAAAATGTATATAAACACTGCATAAAATTACAAATATTATTCGTGATAAATAAATTAAATGATAGAAATTGTATACCTTAAAAAGCGTATACATCAAAGCTTTCGACACAGAAAATGCAGAGAGATATAAAATTCCAAGAAACATCAGAGATATCAAATTAATCACAAGAGCCTATTATATTTAATTGACGAAACAAAACGCTTTCTATATGGATTATTTGTTCTAACGAATGTTCGATCGAAGTATACCCATCGATCACAACGGTGATTGATTGGATCACTCGTTTCCCACTTCAATCCGCTATTCGGTGATATTTAATTGCACGTCTCGCGCAAACAGTACAACCAATCCCGAATTCTGGCTGAGGTGTTTCTGTTTGAATTGCCGTGAGCATTGATCACATTCGTTGGTGAACCGAATGTTCGACGTGTGGCTCGCGTCCGGGATCATCGATACACCGATCGATCGTCATTAAACTGCTGGGTCAGCGTGCACACTCGCCTATGTGTACAGTGTGTACGGAATGCATTCGTGCACAAATGCCTGTGCAGTTTCTCTGATTGCTCCTGGTGTCCGTTGATTGATCAGACGAAATCTCGAGGAAACAGGGGACACGGTAGAATGTAGGACGAGCGGGCAATCGAGCAGTATATTAAACTAACTTGTATGTATATTAAGGAATAAAAATTGAGTCAATAAAAACAAGTTTTCAATAAAGGAATTGACTTTTTTTTTTACTCGCCACTTTGCATCAAGAATCGTGCGAATTTCTTCATTTTTATCTGAATATTATTTATTCGTAATATGGAACAGATTTTTCACGAATGTTTATTTAATAGCAAGAAGACTGTAGCATAAGATATTGCGATTAATACTCATCAATGCCGCCCCTCAATGAAGTCGATAAACGAAGCAGTAACTTTATCACGGTTCATCGGCTGTCGTTAGATTTTCCTGTGACTCTCACTATTCCTAAAGAAGCTTCGCCGTCTCTTATTGGTTTTCAATATCGCCGTCGCGACAATCTCGAATGTATTTGTTCAATAATTGTACTTATCATTGCCGTCGAATTGATACCATTAAATGATCGAACAGAAGGACCATTTAATAAATAACTACCAGAGAACAGGAATAAGAGAAGATTGATGTTCAAATGGTCGAGGAAGTCACAGTCTATCGAATTTGAAAGATTATTCTGATAGAAGGTAAGAGCAATTTATATCAGGCTGGCCGGCTAACGACGGCGTTCCCGCGATTTTCCGCGATCAATCGATCGTCGATAATTGTTTGCCGCTCGATCGGCACCGTTCATACACCGAACAATGTTCATACTGTATTAATTAATCTTTTTATTTTCTTCCCACGCCCCAGTCGCGTTTCTCTTCGAGTTAAATGCTCGAATAGCTCCGCCTCCGGCCTGTTAACGAGAATCGAACTAAAGCTTCGCTTTCATTGTCGTTTCGTTATTGTTAAGGTTGGGAAGGATCGGTGAAAAGGTCGAGGGCCTCGTGGTTCATCGACACTCTACAAAAGCATCGGCAATTTCCTATAGATTTCTCGGGAAAATTCTCTGGTATTCGAGTATTAAACAGTTAATAATGGCGGGTTATTTATTTTCTTTCATCAATAAACGATATCGAATACTTCATTATCATTATTTTGTTTGCTGGGGATTTCTCTAATATGCTCCCGATTTTTATTTTGTTTCTGTCGAGACACTGAAGCGGATAATTGTGCGATAATATACGATGAAACGTCATTTGTGACCCGACATGTTTGCTTCAGTGACCAATTTGTGTAGCTTTTGATTTAGTCGACACGCGATATCACATATTTATCGCGCGTCAACATTTAATGGACGTCGATAAATTTTCCATGCGAAACGTGCACAGGACGAAAGTGTATTACCTATACAGCGGTCGGCTCACCTGGCCAGACGGGCGACATTCTCACGACTCGTATGCGCGTCTCAATATACAGGGTGCTTTGGAAAGAAGGATACTAGTTATTTCGTTGTACAATTTTTATAAATATATGTCCCAACCAACAGGGTTCTTCTTCTTCTTGTTTAAAAAAAATTTGTTACATACCTAAACGTACACGCCAATTCGGAATAAATATTGCTCACTTCATTTTTCATTTTCAATCAATCTTATATGTACCTACATATGTATATAATACAGGGAGATTAATATAAAAAAGGTATATAATTCACAATTTTTCCAATTTTTACTAAATTAATGTTTTCTTCATTTTCTTATATCTAAAGAACTTGACAATTCCCTGTCCAAAATACTGTTTGCAATACCGAAAACTTTGAATCGCCCTTACCCACGTACATTAAGGATACAACGGGTGAAAAATGAGATTCCAGTTGTCACCTCTGTTCTCAAGACGAATTGATTATCGATTTTCGTTTATCAAGTCTGGCCATGCGCAGCTAGGCTCTTCATTTGTCTTCTGTCGACGGGCTTCCGGTCGAAACGCGAGTCACGTGGACCGATTGCTAGCTACGTTTGATTAGACGAGGCTCCCCCGTGCCGCGGAATGCTCGCAAATACTCGCTGCATTCCGATGGGGACGTCCATTTCTATTGAACCGGGGACAATGATGAAGCGCGATTTGATTTACCCGTTTGATCTTTGAATTAAACATCGCACTTAGGAATTGCAATTTCTGTTGAAGAATCCAAGTGTGCAAGAATGCAATATAAGCATGACTTTATTCTGTTTTATTCCAAGCTTTCGTTACAAAATGTGTATCTATATGTATAGATTCAAAATGATGCATAAGTCTTTTATACCGCCGAGCACAATTACTAATATCATTTTTATGATTCTCTTTTAAATAAGAAAAATTTGATGGCGAACTACGAAGAACAAGAATTTTCTTATAAATGCTTGAGGAAAATATCAATGTTCTACCTTTTAAACAAACTTACTTCTCCCGCGAGCTTAACGAACACAAATTTATTCGAAACACCGCGTCACTGAGTTACCTGACAGAATATTTTCACCTGTGAATAAAAATGAGCGTCTGAGATGTTCCATAAACCTTCTGTAAACAAGTATTCAATAACGCGTAACTTTCACCACCATTTTCAACCCTAATTTTTCCAACTTAATTAAACGATCACGTATCGCGTGTGCCGAGTGAAACGTCGAAAGCAGGTGCAATGGCACGGATACAAGTACGTCGTTTGCGGGCGTGAAAAGGCACGGGCCCTCTCTCAAAGGTTCGCCAGACAATGCTCGTTTCGACTTTGACAGTAAATCCTGCATTGTTTTGCTTAACCCTGGTTGCTCCTCGTGGCGTTGAAATACGGTCGACGCTTAAAAAGGGTCGCAATTGACTCCAGTATCCCCGTGGAAACGACCCCTGCCCACAATTTCGGCCGTTTTCACACTTGGAGAATTTCTACCCCATCGGGGGCGCACCAGTCGAAAATGGTGGTGGCAATTTCGATAGTTTGCGAATTCGAAACACGGAATACAGAATTCAGCGAGGTAGTCGACGGTGATTTGGTTCCATTACGGTTTCCACAACTGCTGACCAAAGTTACGAGATTGCTGATTGTCGAACAGGGTGACGTAATTGCGAATTATTTAAGACTAGGCGTGTAAAATTTTCTCGTTAACGTTTTCGCAAATATCGAAATGTTTGCAAACTGTACAGCTTCGATACAATCCAGCTGTAACGATCTTCAGTGAGCATAATTATTGAGCGTATGAAATTCTTGGAATATAGTTCCTGTGTTATTAACCAGAACTTCTAAAAAAAATTCTTCGCGTTGCTTCATTAGTTAAAAGAAAGGAATGTAGCACTTGGTGACATTGAGACGCGTGGCGGATTGCCGCAGAAGAGCACGAAGAATTTCATGTAAAATTAATTCGTTGCAGTGTCAACTTGCACCGCTCTATGGAATGAAACTGGGTTGCAAAATTCGAGAATCGCCTGGAGCAACCGCGACGATCATCCAGTTCCGGTGGTCCTAGCATCTGCCTCCAAGGAAACAGAAACTACCGACCGCGATATCTTGTGGCACTTTTGGAAAGTGCCGGTCGCGTAACATCTGCCACCGTTGAGAACTTAATTTCCCTTCGCCGGGAAATGTAAACGGGGGCAGCTTGGATTCTTAGCCCTCGCTTTATGGCTGTCCATTAACTCCTTCTCCGTTGTTCTCTGCTTTTCGCTCCTTTCAGATGACAATTTCAACTGTTTCTAAACGAAGTCACTTCTTATTCGAACGTTTGCCCCTCTAAACTATTTTATGCCGCTTTAGACAGTTCCCATTAAATTTTTGATTATGACTCTTCTCTGTACACCTTACGTTAATTCTATTTTCATTACTATTATTATTGGACTTCGGAATTAAAAAATGTCGTCAATCGGAGAATCGTGTACGAACTGTAAAAGAAAGCTCACGATATTTTCAACGCGCTTTGCCGAATTCAATAAATCATTAGCATACCGTAGTACCGCGGAGGTCAATCAGGTTCAAAGTGCGTCACGTTCGACTTCGAGCGCACGCATAATGCATAAGTTTCGCAGTTGCGGGCTTATGCAAATAGGTAGGCACCGTGCTCACTCGCCGTCGTATTAAATCGTGTCTGCTGACCTGAAATACCTGTTCCACGTTGGCGCCCGATCGAGCAGAAAACTGGCGGTTATAATTTCGTACTGTTCCCCGTTTCACTATCTAATCGCCGTAAGCGAATTTTCATTGGTGGCAAAATGGAAATCATTAAGGCAACAATAATAAAATAATTGAGATATATATTGAAAAGTAATCTATGTGAAACCAAGAAGAAGGGAAAATAATGAGGCTATAATAAAGGAAAAGATAAGAAAACGTTTCGATGAAATAACAGAAGCAATGAAATGCCGGAGCATTTATTTTCCTTTTTATTCCTCAATTTATACGATCTTCAATATTTTGCCAAGTATTTATCTTTCGGGGTCGTTTTAATCAAGAAATAAGAGCATTCTACTCGACTACCAGAATATATGGACAATCCAGAAAAACGACGGCACGAAGGGCGCATCGCGTCGTGCACACTCATTCTCCATACCCCTTTGATCCCTAAGAGAACAGTAAGGCTAACGAGTAGCGCCCTTGAGGCTTGGCTAACTCGCCATCCTTTCTGTCGTTCCTTCTGCGTGACAACTTTTGGTGACAGAGACGACGCGGTGCTTGGAAAATGCTGAATGAGAATGAGAGTTCTGAGCACGGGGAATTCTTTGAAGGAAGACCAAAATCGCAGTACTCTTTGGTAGAAAGGGTTTTGCATTCGTGATTTCTGGGGTAACTAGGTGGAAAATGTTTTTGGAATTATTTAGAATGCCATTCGTAAAACTTTATTGACGGTGCAACAGTTATAAATATTTTTCAAATGACGCGAAGATTAGTAAAAAATAACAGGATATTCAAAACTAGAATCCAATTAAGAATATTTAGATTGTATTCCCGGTTGCTAAAAATAAACTTTGTCTTTACACGAAATTATTCCGATTCGAATGTAATTGTGCAAGGTACAAAAGAAGCTACTACAATGATAATAATAAATATATAAAACAAGTAAGACCTTGCACATTGATTAATCCATCCATAATCTCCATTAGTACCTTTCAAACCTCGTCGTTACGAACAATTTTTCTCCACACTGAATCAATACAATATTCTACGTACCAAAATCATGGCATACAACGTATCGACTACGAGAAGCTCTAAAAAAATACCATGCCTCGAGGATAGAAAAGAACTCGGTTCTATGACAATTTTTCGGGGGTTCAACGAACCTCCAATTGGACGATTACCGATAAGTCAGCTATTATTGAGGGAAAGGCCGATTGACCCCTGGAAAACTCTGTCCGTGAAATCTGCCGATAGAAAAGTACGCGAGCGAGTGAAAAATCGTCGCCGGAGTGCACTTCAGCGGGGACTCGCGTTTATGACGTAACAAAACGAGAGAGAAATTGGATTCGAAGGAGATCCTCGAGATTGCCTTCTGGGTTCCCCATTTCTTCCGCTCGTTTTTTTCCACCCCACTTTACACCCCCCGGCCCCTTCGTGTCTGATCGAACTTTTCGCTTGAGTTGCAAGCGTTCTTTCTTTCTTTTTTTTTCTTCTCTCTTCTTTTTCGTGAACGCGCGATCCTCCACACGGAATTATTCCGATCTCGAGATCGAATTTCTAATGAACAAGCGTGGTTCCGACGAATCACTCGAGATTTCGCCTGACGACGAACTTTTTTCGCGCTCTGTCACATTGATTCTATTGTACAGTTCCACCGTTCCATTAATTACTTTCAAAGTATTGCAGTTAACGCTAATATTGAACACTGTGGCAGACATGTTTCTCTTTATAATGAATCTCGAAAACAATGATGAGAAAGTTCTTTTCTTCATAAAAACAGAAATGATGGCAAAAATTTAGGTGAAAGAGAATCTACAGAAATTGGATAACTTAGGAGAGTAGACGCTCTTTTCATTGCTTCAGAAATTTAGCAATTGATGAATAGGCAATATCGTCGGAAAAGAAGGCCGTCAATTCTGTTATTAGGAGGGGAGTGCATTAGGCGGGACACGATCAATGATCAGCCGTTGAAATCGGCTTGCAGGCACGAATAATTTGTCGTTACTTCGTGGCAAGGGTTGACTGAACCCACGGCGGACAACTTGCGACCGAGGGAAATTAATTAGCCCGAAAATTAGTTCTAGAGCCATCGGACACAATGGGCCAGGTGAAACGGTGCGCCGTAAATTACTCACCCGTGCTAAAGAGAAACAACCAGGGTTCGAATAAACCAGTCGACGATATCAATATTCTCGCGAATAATAACAATAATGATAATAATTTACATGATCGATATTATATTAAATTTAGGAGGGAATGCTTGCCATATTTTTATGTATACATTTTATTGTGCACCTGTGTGCCGATGAAGTAATAATAGTAACTATAATAATAATAGATACTATTTGTAAAAGCATCATTATTTGGTCCCATTGTATTGCTATCGATATACAACGAGAGAGAAAAGGGGCATCTGAGAAATATCTAGCGAGCAAAAAATATTGGAACATCTCGCAATTGCCGTATATTGGATCCTGATTGGTACAATTTGTCAATTTAATGCCTCGACAAGGTAGAAATAGCTATCCCTTCCAATGGTCGACCCGATTTTCCCTGGCGAACGCCATTCCGGATATTGCCGGGATAATGGAACACATCTTCGTCGAATTTTCATGGAAAAACCACGACCTTGAACCACTTTTGGTTTTCCGAGGTACATGTATAATGTTCACCGGGGACTCCTAGAAATTGTACTCGGGTCAAGAAATTTGATCAATAGTTTTCGCACTTCTCCGTGGATCTACCTCGATATCAATTTCCTAAAGTCCATTTATATCTCTGCGAAACAACCATTCGAATTATTGTGATACTATAATATTAAAATTATTGACTTACGTAGTTCGTTCCAAGAATCCACCGTGTGTCTAAAATTATTCAACAAATACCGAACAGCATTGCCGAGTATAAATAAATATCATATACAATTAATAATTGTGCAGCACGTTTTCGATCAAATCTTCCTTTCTTTTTCGTTCTATTATTCATAATAATATCGTCGAGTGTAAATTTGCAGCTCCAATAAAACTGTCTCCCCGGGCAAACCGGACAAATCGAACAGCGTTAAAGTAGGTAGCGCAATGTGAAATCACAAGGGTCATAGGAGACACGAGTCTATTTATGAATGTTTTATAGAACATGGAGTTGCCAGTACACGGTCCGGATCTGCTAGGATCGAGAGATCGCGGCGGCCGTTTTAAAGAGTATATCGGGCTAATTCGTGGCCTCGACGTGGCACAAGGTCAGGGAAATCAATAAAACACAGACAACGGGGTAACGATGCCGTGGTCCGATAGCGGCTGTGGCATGGCGGCACGACATTCCATTTTGCGGCTTATCGCGTGGTGTTTTCTAAGGTCAGTGACAAAACGAGCTGTATACCTGTTACCGCGGTGAAACTTCGCCTTGGAACACCCATCTTCCTAGAGATACACCCTACAATAGCTGGTTTAAGTTTTAGTACAGCTTTCGGACTCGTACGTAATACAATTCCATAAAGGTACCTTCAGTATTCCTCACTTTGTGTAAACACCAATTCACATTCAATTTATGTAGCTTGAATACCTGATTGCTTTCTTATTTTATACGGCAAATTTATGATAAATTACCGTGAATATTAATCATTTAAAGAAGTACGATCATTAGATTACGTATCAATGAAGTTAGATACAAAATAAGAACTGATGTTTCTTGTACTGCAAATTGCAACCAATTTTCTAAGTGTCTCGTTCATTTATGGCAATGAAGACGTGCGCATGGCAAAGTGAATAATTTTCCAGCGCAGTCCTTGGAACATTCGCTTTGGAAAAACTAGTCGCACATGCAAGAAAATGGCAGCGGCTGAAGGAAGATAATGGATGTTAAGGGGAATGGGGGTTTAAAGGTCAGACCGGCAGAGACGTCTAATTGCATGGCAGTTTTGATCGATAGAGTAGAATGATGTTTTTGTGGAACGAGTGTTAGATTAATGGCAGGACAACTCTGCTATTCCTTGCCACTCTGTTTTGCCTAGCCAAGTGGTTTCTTTAATCTATGTACAACCATCAGATAGTTCTCCATTAAGTTTCTGTTGGAACATCGTATGATCTAGCACAGATATCACAAAACATTAATAAAAACAATCTGGTATTAAATAGTATCTAAAGCAATTTCTTCACAGATCAATTTCTACGAAAGCATTAATTATTAAATTGTTTTATTTTGACCTAATACTCTGGTGAATAAATATTAGCAATAAGGCTGACATGAACACAGATTTGTCGTCTGACAACGATGCTGAATAATCGCCTTGGTCATTTAATAAATTTTGAACGAGTCGACAACTAGCAGACGACTCTGTTAGTGAAATGACAGTACTACTGATCGATGACGTCCCTTATCTTTCGATGTTTAAAGGTTAATGGCAAGGGAAATAATAATTAATATTCTTCACATGTCATATCTAAAATTCATCGTGCTTTCGCGCTCTTCGCTTCCACTTATTGGCTCAAAAAATAATTTTCCGAAAGCAAAATATAACCAACAGTACAACTATTATATTTTTACGAACATCTGCAATATTGTAAAATGAAATAGGAAGATCAATTGGAATCCTCTTCCTCGCAAAGGAGATTGGGACTTTAAGAATTCACTTTAGCAACATAATTCAACACTAATCACGTTCATCCTTGCAAATGCTGCAATGAAATTGAGACAAATATTTCACTAATAAACACAGTGAATCATTCATTTTACAATTGCGCTGAAAATATTGAAGATCAAAATGAATGACCGCGTGAATATTGCCAAAATTAGCACTTATCACACTGAAAGCTTGCGATGTTATTTTATCTTTAAAATAAAAGAAGTGGTAAAATAAAAGATTCATCCTGGAATTTCTTCCGATTAAATCTATTTCTCAAAGACTATTAGTCGTTTAATTAGCAGCTTGTCGAACGAAACTTTCAGCCCTTTGTCGAACCGTTTCTGGCAGCGTTCGTGCAATTTAATTCCGACGATTTATCGCGCCGATGACAGCGCTAGCGTTTCGATGACAACACGAAATGGCCACGAAAGTGTTTCCGCACGGCGGAATCGCGGCAACTGTGCCACGAAATTCCGACCACTTGCCAAATACTTAGGGCATTCCGATTTCAGAGAGTTAGAGAGGGACTGGTTGGCGACGAACATTAGGCGTTCGTTTAAAGACGTCCAGCAATTCTTACCCACTGGCCAGAGAAGCTACTCACTCGTCCCTTTGAAACTTCCACCAGGTTCCCGGACTTTGATTCCCACAGAAAGATTTCTTTGATCCATTTGTGGTTCCTCTGGTCCTCGCAGCAATCGGGACTATTATTTTTGTTTCGACTGATGCTAACAATTTTTGATTGACTTTATTATTATAGGATTAGGGGTGTGATTGAAGATCTATATGATAACAGCACTTTATGGTTTGGGCAATTTGTGTGCTATAAGGACAGTCATAATAATAATAATAGAAGTAGTAGTTTGTAGACTTTAAGTTCTAATGTTTGCTGTTGTCACACGTTACAGTCTGGCAAAGGTATCGTTAGAAGTAATCATTAAAAAATAGCCATTTTTCATTCGTTTGTTGTTACGTCTCGAGCTACGTCCCGGATCACGTTATATAATTAGTAAAATCGCTTCAACGTCGAACGCAGCTGCCCATCACGTCTGTGATTAATTAATTCGAGCCTGGATAGTTTGTTACCTCGTTCTTCATACTACTACAGGGGAATTACGTTGTTCTCCATGAGAACGTTTGTATACAAGTTCTACCAATTGTCGAGGATGTTACTTAACAGCTCATCACATAAATTGCAGTAATTGTAAGAACGGCGTCTTTCAATCGGTAGACAAAAACGTATTCTGTTTAAAGTACTGGCCACAGATAAATCGAATTTTAATTTCTGTAATATAAGTTTAATTCATCGTAAGATATCTGATCGTAATATAGGTACAGTATCGGGATGAAATCGATAAGAGATTTCGCCTTTCGAATCGCTTCAAATTGAAAATAAATTCTAAACAAAGAATACTGAACGGTTATTCACGTGTGCAACTAATTTGCAATCTCTTATTTCAATCGTTGCTCCGTGAAAGGAGTAAGATTGCTCGAAAGTGATTGCTGGCAAGAAAATCGACATGGAACGGGTCGGAGTGTAAATTCATTGCAATAATAGCTTTCTCGGTTATATGGAAATATTATGACAGAATTTGACAGGCACAAAACATTGAGAACGTAAACTGTCTGGCAAGTAGAAGGCTGAATCGAATATCGATGCGTTCCAGACTGCTCGGTAGGGCCGATATAATCGCGAAACAGGGATCATTCGCTCGCCACGTCAGCTGTAACTATCGATTGCAGTTGAATTTAATTAATTTGCCAGCCGTTTATCGTGACACCGTCGAAATACGCGTACACACGTCGATCGTCCATGACTGTTCATTAATCTAGCACCAGCCCAGTTGCCTGTTGTTTCTTCTAGAAATGACCTGTTCTGCTTTTTCAAAATAACTATTATAATATCGATCAATAATAATCCAGCATTAATGACCACGTAAATTTACAGTTGCAAAATTATCGTAAAACTTTCCCGGGTACTTCAGGTGTACAGAAATTTTTGCCAATAATAATGCTCCACCTAATAAAACTCCAATGTTTTAAAAAGCTACATGTGGTTTTATTTAAATTCCTCGAAAATAACTGGAGTAGACGCAGTCTCGTGGAGAAAATAGCCCGTCCTTTAGGCGTTGAAAATAAAATAATACACATTTCAAATGCTACCCAAATTTTCTAAAGTTCACGGACACCTCTAAAAATTGTACTTTAATAATAATGATAATAATAAATAAATAACTAAATAAAACAGTATGAAATGTCGAGGCCAGATGAAGTTTTCCAAGTCTCATATGCAATATACAACGATGCATCTGCGTGCAAACACAGTTGCATGCAATTTCTAGCCGTGGACGTTTGAATTTCACGAATCGCGACCAGCCACACAGTAGGATGGAGATTCGTGTTTGCATCGAGGTTGCAGCCGAATTCACGGCGTCTCACGGACTTGTTAGGTTAATAGAGGTCTGAAAATTCAAAGGCAAATACCTTGCCGGGTATTCGCGTCCAGCAGAGGCGATTAAACAAATTGAGTTGCAAATTGAATGTCGCGATGAATCGATTATGGTAGATTGCTCGTCATTATTCGTGGCAGAATCGATCGTAGCCCATCGTACTGTGTCGAGCAATATTTTCCACTATTTTCATCCTCTTGCGTCTAGAATTTGCGTCTGAACTAGACGTTCAGAAATTAGACATTTCGTCTTCTTGTTTATAATTATAAAATGCTGAGTGGAGGTTACAATTTCATATAGTATCGATAGAATATTGATCTTGCTAAATGATGAATTTTCATTACAAAGATGAATAAATAAAAAATCAAAATAAAATAAAGCAGGCGTAGAAATGAGGAAGAAAACGAAATCGGAGGGACGAAGAATGGGAAAGTTTCAGTCGTTAACGAACGACCCACTCGGAATCGGGTATATTTCAGCGAGTCGCTTCGAAAAGGCTGCCAGTGACACTTGAAATCTCGGTCTCATTATATCGTGGTTTTACAAACGTCACTTTACCAGCGTGCTTCGTTGACTCAGCCTAAAAACTAGGTTGTCGTGAGCCAACCGGCTGGTCACGGCGTGGAAAACCGGGAAATAAGTGAAACTTTTCTAAGGTACGCTGTCGAGAAAGTCTGCGAAAGATTTGTTAAAAATGAGGAGTTCTCAATTCAAGAAAATTATGAGCCAGCACACCATACGTAACATGTATTTGATACTTACAATTTTTAGAATAGTACTGAAGAAACTTGCAGTTATACACGTTCATATATCAGTTGCAAAAATTAGTACACGTCCCCATTTTCGCAAACTATTTTAACATAAAAAAAAATGCCAGAAGCACAATTCGAAATTCGAATTTATATGAAAGATGCAGCTAAATCGATTGCGCGTACTTCAAACGTGAGAAAAAAAATATAAAAGGATGGTAAACATATTTCTCAGTGCCGCGCTAAAGCTTCAATTTATTCGCCCTCATATTTTCGTTCAGGAGAATTGGAAAAAAATTCAATAACAGACGACGAACTATACAGTGGAAGCATGCGTTTCGAATTAAAAGCTTTCCCCAGTGTAACGTCGTTACTTTTTGCGTGGCTTTGTCACGGCCACAGAAGAAGTAGGTTACGAACACAACAGAGAAATTCTTCGGCGAACTGAGGACGGGGTTGAAAATAAACGAAACGTGAAACGAAAAAGGAGTAGAGATCGCGGTCCTTTTGTGTCATACAATTTCGTCTTATTGACGGGTCATCTTTTTCAACTATGCTCGAGAAGCTCATTCAATTTTCTCGCCTTTTTCTTCTCAGAGTTTTGTTCAATCACCAAGAAGGTTCGAGTGTCAATACAGACAGACAGGGGTTTAATGCTCGCCAGTCAGGAATTACACTCCGTCGTGTTTGTATCTCGCTTGACCATGGCTGGCTGTGCAACTAGGTTAGACGGCTGCAAAAAAGGGGGGCGCGGAAATGAATCGAGGGTTGGAGCAGGGTGTCAGGACGTTCGTTAAAAAAAAAACATTCCGCACCCGGAATGTTTTCGCCGTCAAGTGGCGGCCGGAGAAATTTGAATGCTCGGGATGTTCTAAATGGAGAAAACAAGTCGATGGTTTTAATAGAAAAAGACTGACCCAAATCCGACGAGACGATTAAAAAGGCCTGAATCTTTTATCTTCACGTGCACGGGAAAATGTGAATTAAATCCTCGTAACGGGTGTTTAAAATATTGACACCTTTCACAGGAATTGAAATATTCCTTACACAATGAATATTAATCTAACATTCGAGAAATACGTTGATAAATATGACAATTTTAATATTTCATATTTTGCTAAAATTCCATATCTTCTCCTTCTTCTTTTCGCGTATTCAAACTTTACATTATTATTCTGCACCCCGCTAAAATGGAAAATATATTCAACGATCGCAAAGGGAATTATTGAGCAACTAATAGAAGAGGATTGTCTGCTGGAAACCCAGAAACTGACGGCTGTATTATCGGCGATGTCATGTGTATGCGGCGAGTGTCAGAGATTAACTGTCCCGCGTCGTAACATCCATTGTTCCAGCGTGCATTCGAAGCCGGAAGTGGAAGAACGCGTGTGTGCGGCGCCGGGTAACGAGGAATCGAGATTACCGATAAGGTACGACCGGTCTTGTTCGAGAAACAAGCAACACGTGGCAGCGAGCATCGTCGAAACGAAATCCGGTCACAATCGTGGCTCGTTTAACCATTAATGCCGCCCTCGACTCGAACGAGCAAAAGAAATCGCGTTGTCTTTGTCCTGCTTTTCGTGCAGGCAGGAATTGCGAAGCAGGGTGCAACCTTTTATTTGTGGAGAATGCGGCGTTCGATTTGGCTAACACCTGGTAAAATACTTGGAATCGGGTGGAAGAATTTGAGAGATATTAAATTTAACGAAATGTACAGAGAACCGTGAATGCTTCGATAGTTAATTTGTAGCAATAATTTGCGTATAATATAAATGTAGTTTCCATTATTATTTTAATGTTTCTGTATATGTATATCTGTTCGTTGATTAATTGTATGTAATTCTTTCAATCCTTGCGATCGATATTTTATTTCCGCCTACGTACGAAAGGCTTTATGCTATGCAACGACTAAATAACAAAAGGAATATTTGAAATGTTGTCGGAAAGTTTTAATGAAGGCTGAAAATACTTTCCTCGTTTGGCTTTTTATAGCCAAAGCCAGGGTAATATAGCTGTATTGGTATTACATGCAAAATTCAGGCCGAATAAATTATTCATAAGGATCGATCCTGTCGAAGTATTATTTGATGAAGTTTATTATCAATGTTGAATTGATGACTTGGTTCGTGCGATTAATATTTAATAGGCGTGCTATTTTGCCTCAACCTTCGTATTTAATTTTTAATTCATAAAAATTATTTATTCAGTGGAAAACAAACACTGAAAAAGAATAGACTGTTATTAATAAATGTTGAATCTTTATACTTTCCATTTTTTTTCAAGCTGATCGATGTGTGCTATTCAAATTTTCTCGATCAATCTCCCCATGCGAAATAAGGATCGTTCAATTATTACTGTCATCCAGTTCCGCGTTTCGTCGTTATATCCTTGAAACTATCAATAAGCTCGCTAACCGTCGTAAAAGGTGCACGACTATCGTCATTGTCAGGCTCGCGGAGCTTTAAAGATTAACGGCCGACCGATTTAACTTAGCTCGAGTTACTGGCGGCCGTGAAAACGTATATCTTTTCCACTGAATGGCTTAAAAGCCACCGCTTTCCACAACCCATAGATACTGACTAACGCATAAATCAACTGGACTCCTGAGAAAGCTCTCTGAACGAAACCATTTCGTTCGAGGAGGAAACGAAATTTCGCTGCTTCAGGAACGATACAATGCATTTGGTCTTAATTGGTTCCCTTAATTTAAAATATCGAATCAGCTGAGCCATCCATTCAGAATTACTTGGGAATTTAAAGCAAACCAGCTGTTTTAATATTATCAATATTATTATTATATTAATATTAATATTGACATTATTATTAATATCATTATTATTGGCGGTGCAAGTAATTAATTCTGAAGTACATTGAATAAAGTCTCATTCGAAAAATAAATTTCGAAACTTGCCCTCACGAATTGCAAGTACCTCCTTCAAGACTCTTTAAAGCGTCGAAGAGTACTCATTAATTCAATCCCGCTATCTACCATATTTATCGGGGCACTCAAGCTCGCTCTGTTACTACACTTTTCTCGTTTCCACAAAGCAACCTAACTTTAAACATCGTAGTCTAAATCCCCGAGAAACTACGACTCCGCGAATGTGTGCCAGTGTACACGATGCCACTGTGTATCGATTCGGAGTTTACAATCCCGTTGACACCGACTTCCTGTCACTAGGAACAGACAAAAACACCTCTCTCCTACGCCGGTTCTCTCTGCACGATTGGGAACAGGCGCAGCTTTTCCACCCGAAGTGCCGTCCCTCGCGAGCCGCTGTTATTATCATGGGCACGATGGGCGCGAGTAATCCAAGAAGAATTTCTGTAAAAGTGCCCCGCCATTGTTCCCAGTAATACAGTTGCGGAGATAACACGTGAAACTATTAAAACGGGATTACGTTTGAATTTCATTAACGCGACATAGTGGGAATTATTTGCGAATTTATATTCCTTCCTCAATAATAATAATAGTAGTAGTAGAAGTAATGATAATAATAATCTTTATTATACGGGAAACGGCCTCTGATAAAATAAATACAAATATATAATTTGTCAAGAAAAGTACCGGCAATGTAATAAAATAAATAAATATGAAATAACTTTGATGATTTAATTTAACGTAAAATATATCCCTGTTATTCATGAGTTTACAAACATTTCAAAAACGATATTCCACGGAATACACATTTCTTCGTCTGTCTCGTTCGACAAACTTGAAACTAGAAATTTGATGGCAAACAGCTTCACACGCGTACATACACACGCACACACGTACACAATTGTAGGGGGGAATAAATCGCTGAACAGACGATCCGTTAAGCTTATCTGGCGAGGATTGGTCGGTGGCTCGTACAGTTTCTGTACACGTGCGAGCAGATTTGCCCAGGGAACATTCGTTCACGAAATCGTAAAAGGTACGTCTTCACGGTGGAAATTTACGAGTGACAGAAAGAAAAGCTAGTATCTCTGGCCGACAATAGTTATCGTGCGCTTATTTCCTTGCGGTACGCGTCGACGAGGAAACTTCCTCGAGCTAGTGGAACAAGCAAGATAGAGTCAGGCTTAGAATTGCTTCCAATGAAAAGAAGGGAAATAATATCGTGTGCTTTGCGTTTGAACTTTGTTCTGGTTTGAAGTTCGAAATGTAGAACGAAAAATACTAAGAACCGGGGGTATCTAAGAAATACCGAAACGTTTCTGTAATTTATTATATTTTTGTGAAATTCGAAAGGACGCTTCGTGTCTTGTAGTGCGATTGAATAAAAAGAAACACAGACGTGCACATATGCTCGTGCTCCATGAGTCATTAAGGAAATAGCAGTCAGGCGAGAGATATTTCTTTATGTGTCAGACAGTGATAATTCTAATTAAATCTTGTCGATATTTTTCATCTCTTATTTCCTTCTAATCGGTATATAATTATGGTTGTATAATAATAATAATTATTATTATGCCTATTGCGAGCAAAATGAATAACGATTTCAAATATCATATTATCTAGAATTAGTAGAATAGGGAGAAAATAGTCAGACCTAGGCTTCGTACGTTGCACACCAAAGTGGCGAGGTTTTGCAAAAACAGAGGAAAGGATAGAATTAATAGCACCAGTGCAAGAGTCGCAGAATGTAAATCGAGAAACACGATTTTCCTCATTATTGGCAAGGACGGGTGAGTTTTTGGCGCGGCGTTGGCACAATTGCATCGCGACAGAAAATTCCACCAGACACGCTGACGACAATTCTCATGCCAACAATACGCTGGAATTTTTTTTTTTTTTTCGTTCTCCAGAGGAACGATTTGCATAGAATACCAGGTAAATTCAAACTGCCAATGCAATTGCTGCCAATTATTCAAAATACCCTGTGTGCTTAGTAGTAACGAGTATTTTATTATTCCAGCATTTTTTACCGATAAATATTTCACCAAAATACATGAATTAATTATCCAGATAAAATGCCTCGATTTCTACACAAATCAAAAAAAAAATAACAAAGAAATCACTTTCGATTCCTCTATTAAATGTTCTCGATTGTCGCATTCAATAAGTTGCATCTTTTTTCGCAGGGAATTATTCCAAATTAATTTCTACCCCTCGAACACATTTAGCTTACAGCTACCCTTACAGAATTTTCCCCGGCCCTTATTCTTGGACATGGTCCCCCGTGCTTTCTATTTTATTTTACACCACTCACGCCAGTCATTTATTTCCCTGCTTATTAATCCCGCTCCACCCTTCTCGTAATAAAGACACAAATAGATAGAATAAAAGAATCGGCCCGTTCGCGGCACAGATCCGTCGTTCGATCGGTCTATAACGATTCGGCCTAACGTCATTTCCTCTCCCCAGCGAGGGGCACATCCGGCGAGCACAATGGCACGTCTCCGCCACAATCGTGCCACGACTCCGACAATGAGAAAAAGACTAAACGCGGTACTTGCCTTCGACGAGCTGCTCCTTCTTCACCAAGATCAGAGGAATGGCCCCGGAGTTGCTCATGGTCCCCTACTCCAATTCTCTTATCGAGTCCACTTCCGTTCACTGGTTCTTCGCTTTTCAACGGCACGACACCGACCTAGATAACATCCAGCCGCGCACTCCTTCACCGGTTTATCGTCACGACAGTTCCTATTTTCGCGTCACGTGAATACTTGGAAAAGCTCGGGGTTGTTTTCACGGTGAAAATTCGCGACACCAATGATCCTTCCCCCTTCAGACGGGCAGACGGGTCGGCGGTGAATTAATTACGACACCGTTTGGTCAAAGACGACGATAACGAGGCGATGCATGATTAGATAATATCGTCTGGTTGTCACTTTGTCCGGGGGATCGATGCTTTTCTTCGTCGAAGATTGATTGATTACGCGGCGACACTGCGGCAGGCGAGTGGTGTTATCTGGAAAACGTTCATTGGCTCGCTCGTTTGAGTTGCACGTGTGTCTGTGCACGTATATAGGTAACGCCTAGACTGGAAGGTTTCTTGGAGCAAAATTGGGGACACGAAGTTTGGAGTAGCTTCTGGCGAGCGTGGTTTATTTCCTGGGTGATCTCTCTAATAGTCGTTCGGATAGATTGAGCTTCTTTGGGGAGTGGTGGCGAAGAGCTTGGTTAGTTATGAATGTGATTCGTAATTATTCGTCGATGACGAACTATACACAGTGATTGATTAAAATATTTTGAGGAGAAATATTGATGTCATTCTTGCGCGCTGTTTGCGCCAGTACTTTTATTTTTCAATAAAAGTCGGCGAGCAGTCGACTCGCTTAAATTTAAACTCTGCAGTTTTGTTTAAAATAGGAAATTAAACAATTGAAATAATTCACCAGCTGTCGAATAGTATTCGAAACCCCGCGCAATTAAGTAAATTAAACTAAAAATAGTTCTGCCTGAATATATTTAAATGCAACATCTCTGCTTCAGATACAGTGAAAGATTTGGAAAATCCTCTGTCCAAATTTCCACCCTCAGGAAAACAAAAGAAGAGCATCTCGAAATTATGCGAACGATCCTTTGCATGAAATTCTCCATAATTGACAGAAGCGTGCATGGAAGGAGACCAGTTGAACGGTGAAGTAGAGGTATCAGAGAAGAGAGGAGAGTCAAACAATGAAAACTTCTGCTTTTATATCCGCTGGGAATTGTTCGATCGACCTGATCCGGGCTGAGACACGGAAGAGGCGTTCCCGAGCAGGTCGAATGGATTTCCAGCTCGTTTTTGGGAACGCTCGCGAACGCCCATCGATCTTCATTTAGTCAGACTTTTAGGAAAAACCGAATAATGACTGCGGCGTGACAGAGTAACCGGGTCAAAAAGTCGCCTCTGGTATCGATGATCGTTTCGATTCGCTTGTAACCATCGATTACACTCGAAGAACTTTGAATGTACATACGGAGAGTAGTTCTCGAAACTTTCGAAATGGGAATAGTAATTCGAGAGGTTCACTTTTGATGAAAGCAGTAGATATACAAATTCATCATAGACTCGTGATTGAGCTATCAGGGTTGCCGAACGAAAATTTTCATACGCTTAAATAATGAAATATAAACCGTTTGTGATATTCCCCTTATTCGGAAATCCCTAAAATAATCAAGAAATCAAATGCCACGGCTGTAGAATTAATAATAAAAATCGGGGATGATACAAGGTACACGTGTTCCGAATAAAAAATTAATACCCAATACAAGATGGAACTGTGTTATTCAATTGTGATGCGACCCGTGATTAGAATGAGAATGAAAATTAAATCAATGATATGTAACCCGGAAATAGCACGGAAAAATGGAAATAAATATCACAAAAATTATAATACTCTCCAGAAAGCAAATAATTTCAACATCGCCAAATAATTGTATTGTTCCTAATGAAAAATTTGGAAAAAGGAGGGACGTTCGAAAACAATAATTGTCATTTTTGGGGGTGGGGTGAAATCAATTGGAACGAGTGACATTCGTGCGATATGGCGCAAAAGAGACGACGTTAGTCGGGCCATTTCAGCAACACGTCACTGATCGATCACACGTTACGTTGATCCCGTGTATGTGCCACATTGTATTGACGTGTAAAACCTGTGTGTGCACGCCGCGGATGGCGTTTATAACATGCAACTTCTGCGCGGCAATCTATTCGTCCCGAAACGAGCGAACGAATTTGGCGAATCGAGCTTCTGACTTGACTGGCCCGGCTGCAATAAATTCCGTTTCGTATACAACTGCGTACCTTCATACACGCGTACTTTTACTCATACATTGTGGACTTTAATGGGAAAAACGGTGTCGCATCTGCGAAGTGAACAAAATCAAACGCGAATGTTGGTACAAAAATATCCCTCCTTTAAGGATAATTTTTTAAATATACAATTCTTTTATCAGCAACGTTCACTCAAATTTACATAGGTTTTGTGCATAAAAGTAACCGATTAAAAGTATACACTGTTTGGTAACAAAATTCTTTGAACAGTAAACATTTCCAGAGAAGCGAATTTTTTTGCGAATAAAAATTTGATCGTAAGTGACGATTCGTTGGGCAGAAGACACTGACTTCTGTCCGCGTGTATTCTATGTAACGTAGAACTTTGTTGTCGCTCTTTAAATTTTCAAAGAAATAGCCAGAACAGTGGCTGTCGCGTGCAGCTGACTGTCTCGCGGTCAACGAAACAAATACTTTCAGCGAGGGGATGCTTTGCGACAGAAAAAGGAAGAACTTGGCGAACGATATCGTTTTTGCAACTTGTCGTTAACAACGCTGGATACGCGATGCCCAGTGCATTGATTTCGTGCGCGTTACTCGATGTCGCCGGGACAAACGATATTTCGGGCACGAAGCTTTCATGTACATCGAGCGGGGATGGTTTTTGAAACTACGCGCAGAGATATCTAGACGGCCTGTCACGTGCAGCTAGCCGTTTCCGCCAATGAAATAAATCTACCAATAGAGGAGAAAGAAATATCATATTTTTCCTCCGCGATCAAGATAGAAGGGAAAAAAGAAAAATACGAAAGCAGTAAAAAAAATACGCGTAGCACGTCGTAAATCTTAATGAACACTTGTTGAGCGCTATTCGCAACGCCAATTAAAACAATACCTGTTTCATCGGAAATTATCGCCGACGATACTATCTGTACTCGTGCACGCTTTCGTTTGCCTTGGGAAATTCAATTAATATTAACGACAACCATGCACGTTGTACACGACGATTCCGTGCGTTGCACTCGTTCCCGGTTTATTTATGCGAGGCTCGAATAAAGCGGGGACCAGTCGCGGTTAATTGCCCTCCCGACTAGGGAATGAACGAGCCCCGCCGCGAGGGAAACATATTTTTAGAATATTTAGGGCGAACAAAGGGCCTCGTGTCAAGCAACAAGTAATCGCAACATGCCTCCCCACCCAATTATCAGTTCTCTGGTTTCATTCGCATACGGTGGAAAAACGGGTGAAAAAATGTTCCCAAATTGTTCTAGCGAAGGAATATTTCGTTCAATAATGAATTTCATCGACAATCGGCACCGACGAAACTCGAGGAAGCAAATCGCAGATAACGCGAAATCCTCCGAGAAAATTCCACCCTTTTCTACACACCTGTTCACCGAAAAGACAAACTACCCCCCAACCAAGGTAGCTCGTGAAAATTTTACCAGGGCTCGACACCATCCACCTCCGAACTCATCGATCCCAAACGCGCAGCGTATCTCCACTCCCTCGCCAAAAAAAGACGTGAGTGAGAAAAAAAACCATCCTATGCTCACCTCCAAAGAAGCAATCTACCACGATACACAGAGATATACATAGATATGTGCGTATATATATAGATACATGTATATATTCTCCGCCCAAGTTAAACCAAGAAACTCCGACAAGAAGAAATCAACAACAAAAAGGAAAGTAAAAGGAAACAATCTTCAAATACTCGAAAGAAACGCGCACACGGGATTCCTCCCTCTCCCTCTTCATAGATCACGTGCTTGATCTCGATCCCGGTTCTCGCCAACTGTCAGCTCACCCCGGTTCAAGCTGGATCGATGAAGACTGCTCCTCGCGCGACCTGGGACTTCCTCCCTTGCATCGACACTTCTCCCTTCCGAATACCGTAGATCTTCCAATAGAATCCCGGCCGCCCTCGACTTCCACCCTCCTGGATCCTCAGAAATCTTCGCAGATGCACGATGCTCCAGTCGCACTGTCGTGCTCGACGGTCGAATACGAACTGGACGCGATCGAAGGATCCCCGTAGACGCGGGACTGGGAGGAACTCGCCGTTTCAATCGAAAACTTCGTCGACGTTCATCGACGTCGGGGCGACAATTTTCACCGTGCACCGTGGACAACCGTGGGCTCGTTGATAATGGAATACACGAGCGATCGCAGGACACCACCAGCGGCTAGGACGTGGACGCACAAGTGGTTTTCCGCGTTTTGTCTCGGGGGTTGCTTGCTCTCTGCCCCACTCACCTGGTAGCCGCGTAGGGTGCGCACCTACTACTATCCACCGGGTAGCTACCTCCGCCACCCACCCGACCTAACCCGTCACCCACTCGGCCACCCCACTGCTTCACTCGCTAACGCCACGTTAGGAACACCCCCTCTCTCCGTTTATTTCTCCTCCTACGTCTACCTTTGTCTATTATGTTGCATGTGCCGTTTCGCCTCTATCTTGTCCTTTACCGCGCCGTCTCTGTTTCCCTTGAACTTTTGTTTTAAGCGGGTTTTTGTTTTGTGTTTGATGCAAAAATATGAACGCGGGGATGCGGCGCGTTGGCTGAGATCACGTTGAGGTAAGTTTTTGGCTCGGAGGCTGTGTGCTTGGTTTTGCAATTCGCTGGCTGGGCTTTGTGCAAGGGTTCGACAAGGGGTTGCTTGTCGAGGAACGCGGTTTTTGGTTTTTGTGGCGTTTGGGAAAACTGGGCTGTGGTTGGGTTTTTCGGGATGGGATGTTTCGCGGGTAATACTGTGTGTAGGTTGGTGAGTTCTGTGGATGGGAATGTTGTATTTCTGTTACCGATGCTCGTTGGTGTTTCTTGCGACTCGGTTGTCGGAGACGGGTTCCTTTGTGTCTTGTGTCATTCCCTTGAGACGGTGCATTCCTTGAGTTTTCTTATCCCTTTCGTTGCGCGTATTTTTCTTGGCTGCGTTGCTACGTTTCCCTGGTGATTTATTTTTGGATTGACTTCAACGAAGCGTGTTCGTCGTCGAACAATTTAAAGAAATTTCGCAATTTCCAGACAAATTGTCAGTGATTTTGTTTTAAATAATTAACACTGGAGATTGTGGACGAGTTAAAACAACCAAAAAATCACTTGTGTTAATTAATTGTAATCTATGCATGAGTTCCAAGTGTGTCAGGAAAATTCAACTTGCAAATTAAAATGTTGCATCATTAATGCAGAAATAAATATCCTTTCAATTAATCAACTTTTAGTGCTCGCTAAAAAAGATGAAGCGTGTTGCGTTATCGTTGTTAAAATAGTTACCGGCTGATTGCGTGCATCAGATAATACGCGACACGTCTTGTCAACGAACCCTTTACCCTCTTTAATATTCTATTTGCTAAATTACGCAGACTCTGTAATACAATTCTCCCTAAAAGTAATAGCCAATTTTCTAATTGTCCCGAAACGACACGACCGATCCGTATCAATAATTCAGAACGCCTCCAGAACGTCTAGCTTCTGCTGTAGTTACGTCCTACTTTTTATTTAAATGGCAACATCAGGGCCTAACGGGGATAGCCGTCGATTAAATGTTGATGAGAGATTCGACATAGGACGCTCTGTGGAACGATTAAACTTTCACAGCTATTCGTCCGCCGATTCTCCGTTTACCTGCTTTATATACGACTAAAGATCCACCCTACGGGAATGAATCGTTCGCTTTAAACGTCTATTAATATTGATTCGCGAAACTGTTATCGGCAATCGCGGTTTAAATAGCATTAACAGTGCATACTTATCTCTTCGGGGACTTTAAAAGCATGTCGGAATCTCGATAGGAATCATTATTCGAAATTTAATGATTGTTATCGCCTTAGCGCCTAAGAAACTAAAAATAAATAATGTGCGCGCAACTGTTAAATCAGGTTCTACTGTCAATCTTAATTTATAGCCCACTGGATTAATCTATAAAACGTTCTTCATCCTTAATATTATTATTATTGTTAGTGTTTTTAAAGTTTGTACTGTCACAGCCTCGGGACTTTATGACCGAATAATTAAGGGAAAGAAGTAGCATCGCGTAAATCAGAAAGGTTCCCATGCTTCAAGAACCCCTCTGTCCCATGTGTAGAAAATATTACGCGACCAGTTGGAACATTTCGGGCGAACAACAGGCTCATGCACGATTTCAAGCATCCATGACGTTCCAGAAACGCCAACATGTTCGCCATCCACGGGATGCAACGATTCGGCTGCTTCGAATAGTAGACGCATTACGCTCGTCCATCCTATTCCACGCGATTCTACACTGTTCTTGTTGTTTGCACTATTGTTACCAGGCGCAGAAAGCGACAAGATTTTACGATACATCGATACGCAACGAAGTTTCCTTGGGGGCCGAAAACTTGTACACGCGGATGTATTTGAAATATTTTATGTGACCTGAGTAGTTGGAATTAAATATAACACAGGTGTCGCTTTGAAATATTTACCTTCTATTTTATTTTATCATTTCATTCACCGCAGAAATATTGTGTAGCTTGTATATATTACAAACACAGTGTTTTTCTATTAAATGTTACTTTGGGATATTTTGCTTTCGTCCCTGTTTAGCATTGGCAGGAGTCTCTCGCAACAGGCGATTTATTTCCGTATGCGTGTAATTTATATTGTTCGATCGACGTACTTGAATAAAACGAAATCCTATATTGCGATCAATAAAAGCTGCACTGTGCTATCGTTTATATAAAAGAAAAACTAATACAGTGTTCCTTTATGTGCTACTTATACCCTCCGTCTATATCTCGTTTATCGAGCAGGTAATTTCAGGGCGTTTCTAAAGACATTACACATCTGAAGAAACCTCCGCGCGAACAGCGCTGAATCAATCGTCTTGGAATATTCCTTAAATAAAATTTTCGAAGTCAAACCTCTGAATGGAACAAGAAAGTGCGGAACGTGTCGGGTTATTCCAGTTTTCGAAGATTTAAGATTGTCGAGGCTCTCTGGCTTGTATTCGTCCAATTACAAAATGCAAATACCCTTGCTTGTTAGTAGTTTTAGTTGGAAGCCTGTTAATGCATGCGACGAGGGATGGAAATATTAAAAGGACAGCATACGAATGAAAATTACTGAATCAGATATGCATGCATATGTGCATACAATCGAATCGATAAATGAAATTACTTTCTTCGATCCTCGTGCGTCGAAGGAAATGAAATAAAAGGTAAGGGAAGCGCAAGTACGTCCAATTATATTAATTCCCTTTTTCACGCTGCCCAGCAAGTCACGTCTGCATCGAAATATTAAATCTCGGGCAGGATGTCCCGTCGAACACTTCGACGACAGTTGAATAATTGATTCAACGCGGGAACGTGATCGACGCCAATGAAAATGGCCAATTAGTCTAGCCGATTCCTGTTCGAAAGTATCGTTTTTTCGATCTACGTTAATTACGCGGCTCTCTGAGGCTTGATCGACGCACGCGATATTACGGATCCCCCGTTGCCAAGGCAATAAATCGTTGCTGTGCATTCCTGGTTCGCGGACGAGAATCGGGAAGCGGACTTTTTTAGTTGAAAATGCATGAGATCTTCCCCTATTGGCCGTGTTCCATGCTGTTGGACGGTTCGAAGATTAGATTCGAAGGGAGAAGGGGACAAAATCCGGATCGCTTAATCGCGCGGATCGAGTGTTGGGGGGAAAAAAAGAATTAAAGATTGAACAGATCGGTCGGCCAGTTCGGTTTCGAACGGGTTTTTGCGTTCGTTGGATCAGTTCGATAACCCTTCGAGAATTATGATTCAGGAATCAAATGTTTTAGGCAGAAATAATTAGATACCAATCAGTTTATTAGGTGTGTTATTATGAAACCGACGTATACTGCGTAAATTAATTCAACATAGATGTGACGTCAGAGATATTAATGGTAATCCCATGGTTCCTTTCATATGTTGAGATTTATTATGGTGTTCTACCGGTCGAGTTTATTGTAATCCATTTTGGATAACGTTGGCTAACACGTGCTTCCGGAAAGCTTTATGAAGTGATCGATGTAATAAGGATCAGGGTATGATTCTCTTTATGGCGTGATTGGTACTGGGAATAGATGTACTGGTTTAGGTGAACGATCGTTGGAGATAATTAATGATACGAGAAAAATATACGAGTGGTAGTCTGGTATAAAATTTTGGGAAAGAATTGAAGTATAGTATTAACAACAATTTTCGAGGATTAAATCACATCTCGAATAAACTCGAGCAATCAAATTAATTAATTCCACGTGTGTTTTTTATTAATTAAATGTTAAATTAAATATATATCGAATCTTTCAATTCAAAGCAGCCGTATTTCCTAAGGTCTGGCCTAGAAGATTAGGGGTGATTCCGGGTTCTAACAAATTTTGCCCTTTACCCCCTATTACGCAGAAGAATTTGTTACCGTATTAGGAACCATAGGTGGTTCACGATGTTTGGGCTTGAACATCGAAGAACAATGTGTGCCAATGTGAGCTGAACAAGGGTCGAAAGCACAAGGGTGGAACGTGTAATCATGGTTAGATAGGGTGGCATTCCCTTCAGCACGAACTCATGATGATCGATCAGAGTGAATGGGTCACACCCCAAATTCTAACCTTTTAATTTAACCACCAGGATTTGATACCAGCTATAAGTGATAATGACCAGTATCAATATTTAAACTTCCCGTTCCTAGTTCCTTAATATCAAAATTCTTTCACAGAAGCAGTTGTGCAATTTGGGACACATAATAATCAATTTGTTTCATATTACAATTGCAGATTCCAGAAAGGGCAAAGTCTTCGAAATCGTATTTTTTCATTAATTCTATTTTCGCGTACAATGAAAGTGTTTAGAACAAGGGCGAAGAAAATTGTTGTCACGATACATTAATATATTAACGAAAATAATAATTGTAAATTATATTACCGGAGAAATGAAATACGGAACACTATCGCCAATAAAATGTATAGCCACGATTTACCAGCGCGATAATTCAACGATCGCCGACAGGAACAAACCCTCTCTAAATCTATTTTATTTTTACAATCGTGCCGGGGCAAAAGCTGAGAAACAAGGCGTGCCGCACAAAAGGCCAGCAGACGGTCGAAAATCGAACTGTTCGTCGTTAAACGAAACTATTTATTTTTATTTCCGCGCGGCCAGACGGCGAATCCCTTTATCGTGGAATCCTCTTATGAGTTCCAATTCTGAAATACAGTCCAGAAACCGGACCGACACACGCTCCATTTCGCCTTTTATTCCCGCGATCCAGCTCCCAGTTTCGTTATTTTTCGATTTCAACCCCCGTTTCAACTCGCGCCGTGATCTCTATCTTTCGTACACTGATTGCCAGTATTTTGCAAATCGTTCCAGTTTACACGATCGACAAGCATCTGCCAGTTCCATAATTATTAAGATTTCAGTTCGATTGTTACTATTATTATTCTTTATTACATGCTATGTCCAGCACAGGGGATTTCGATCTGATTCGAACTGATATGAACAGGACGAATTATATTTATTATTATTAATTACTACTGTTATTCTCAATATTATTAATATAAGGCAGTTCACGTAAGTAAAGGGATTTCGAGTTCGGTGAACGAACTGAATTCCAACAAAGGTAAACGCCGATTCAATTTTAATATCTGGAGGAACGTCCAGCGTCGACAACTTCGATCTTGGCCAACTTCGAGAACTGTCCGAGCGTGGCTCAAAGTTTCTCGAGTATCCGCAAAAAAAACTCGGAACAGGCAAGTTTGGCGAACGCTCCGGAACGCCATTATCGTGGAGAAATTCGCGGAGTATGGGGAAAAACGAAGAAGGTGAACGGCTTGTTAGGGTTACCAGCTTGTGCACGATGTCTCAAAGGGGGTATTAAAAAAGTATCAACATTCTGAACGAAAACTGTTCGACGAACATAGATCCTGTATTTAATACTTCCCTCATTATAACGGGTTAGGTTTGGGTTAGGTTTGGCAAGTGGATTATTTTGAGTCGCTTTTGGCCGCGCCGCAATTCAGAGGAAGGATAAAATTCAATGATTGCTGAAAGTTTCTTGTTCTAGAAGCGCAACAGTATTATAGGCAACGGGGGAAACTTTGGACAAGAATGATAAATTATCGGGGTAGAAGACCGTCCTCGAATGCTTGCAAGTTCAGTAATCGGATATTAGAAGCTGCACGAAACTGATAGTTGTCTAACAGGAAAAATAATCCTATGGTGCATAGAACACTGCCAAACATCATTCTTAAGTTCCGCCACTATTTTTAATTAAATATTATCTTATTTTTGCCTGCAATAATTATACGCAATTGGTGCGATTAATCAGTACGTGATTCGTGTGAATTGTGATAAAAATTAGATTGATAAAGTTTCTGCAATTCTTCAGCAAACAATTAGCTAGCTTGAAGAATAAAATACACCCCCGGAAAATACCATAACCAGCTGCCATTAAAAATGGTAAATGATCTTGGTTTATGGTTTAATTTCAGCGATCGTGAAACCGCGAATAGCGTTTCGATGGAATGAAAAATTGAAAAATCGCTGAAAAATCGTTGCTTCGCGGGTAGCAGGTGCACCGAGCTGCCTGTTATTCTTGTTATTACGGTTTACGAAGAGGAGCCACGGCACAATGGAACTCGCCTTTTCGTGGCACGCGCCGCTAAGAATTAAAGAACTAAATTCGGTCCAATTAAATTTACGTCCGTGGCTCACCCTAATGAAAGCACTCCCAACTCATTTTTTTTTTCGTACGCCCTTGTGGATCGACTCTGACAAGAGCGTTCTCCGTGTGCTGGGACGAGCTCTTTGTCGTTCAGAGTGCAGAATTCGAGGTGTAACCAGGAGTAAGATAATTGATGGCATCGTACAATTAACGGAATTGGAATTCGATGGATTTTTCTAGCAATAGAATGCATTTATTTATACAAGCATCGTAATTAGTCAAATAAGATATAAGTATTATACAAAAATTTTGTTTTATAATCTGCCTTTTTTTGGGAAACAACATTAAAGGTCCATCCTATTTAATCTCCCATTAAATGTAGTAAAGTAACTGTAATGCAACGAGCGATGCTTAAGAATTTTCATATTCATCAGTGAAAAAAGGAAGCGAAGTTTCTGTTTGAACTCGAGAATGCAGAGAACCGATCTTCCATTAGCCAACTCTCAGCCACTGTTTAGCCAGCAAATACAGAAGAAACCTTTTAATGTTTCCTTCTGCAAATTCACCCCGTCTTCTATTACCAATGTTTATAAGTCCTCGAATCAACGCCAACATACCCGATGACCTGTGTTTATTTCAATGCAAACAAACGCGTAACGACGAAGCTCCAGTTTTGTCCCGAGTAAATCCGCAGCAATTTCGCGCGAAGGGTAGAACGAGCATTGGGGAAAATTGCGAGGAATAAAGAAAAAAAGAAACGCACGGGCATGGGAACTCGCGCGACGGCTATAGTTCCACCGGAAACTACGTCTTTTCTAGCGGTCGTAAAGCTTTGCTAACGTTCCATTAAAACTTCGCTGCGAAAGCACCGGTGTCGCGAATTTAATTAGAACAATTACGCTTCTCCGCGCGTTGCCCGCTCCGTTACAGTTTACTCGCGGAGTCATTTTTACGGGCGACTCGAATCCGCGTGGCTCCGCACCGTTCAGCGACTTTCTTTCTGTCACGTTCAGTTGGGAATAAAAGTTATCCCTCGCTCTATAGACAGGGAATGAAAATTATCCGTCTATCCGCGGAGAATTTAAAACGAATAGATTTGTATAATATATTACTGGAATATGCAGCAACGAGAGATTTCCATTCATTGAGAACGGCATTTAAGTGAATTCCTGACGGGAGGAAAGTTTAATAGGAACAGTAAATTATGTTGCATTCATCTTATATTTGCCCGGCATTTTATGCAGCGCAGATTTACCGTGCAGATTAATACTCGAATCATTTTTTTACTCGCCGTAATTGAATTATTTCCCCAAGCTTGCTGGACACGACATGTTTCCGATTCATTCGGTTATGCGCTGCTATTTTTACCGTCAATTATTCTCCGGTGCGCGTTCAAAATTAAACAGAAGCATCCGCTATAAATGATTTACAAGTTTTCCCGCAATCAATTTATGCACAGCAGTTCATCAGCCCTACATTGTTTATTATTACGCGTCCCGCTAAATGTTCTCAGCTTCTTCATTAAATTTCCAAAATAAAATGACACGTTCGTGCGAACCACGAAACATTTCCCGCTGCCGCAAATTCAATTTCCAAAATCCGCCAATATCTACCCTGCGCGGCTGCTTGAAGTTTCCAACGTCCCATAAATATTCCACGGATCGTCCCGTTCGATTGATCGAGATTGCAGGGAGTAAGGTCGAGTTTCTCGGCGAAACCTCGGTTCGTGCAACGAGCAGTGCAACACCCGCCGACAGCTCGAAGGGTGAAGGGTGCACGAGCGATGGATCGCATGCCTGGCGCCAGTTAACAATCAAGAACCCTGCATTTATGAATAAGGCTGTGCAGCAGGCGGGGTAAGGTCACAGACAATGAACCACGATTCAGTTCAGGGACTTTAGAATGGCGTCACGTCAAGACGCTGTCGGTCAGGGTGGTTTTGCCGCACCCTCGCGAAAACAGACTCCTCGGCTTAATCTGTTTACAAGCGCGCCGTGTGCTTAATTGGTCGAATTACTATTCTCTGCTCT
Source organism: Nomada ferruginata (assembly GCA_963583965.1). NCBI lineage: Eukaryota > Metazoa > Arthropoda > Insecta > Hymenoptera > Apidae > Nomada > Nomada ferruginata. The sequence continues at coordinate 10,689,195 of OY757221.1, forward strand.
ACGCGCGTACCTTTATGTTTGATCTGGAATCGATAGTGCCACGTGGCTGGTATTTTAAGCCTGGTGTAAGTTTACCGAAGTCGTCCGGAATTTTTGGTAAATTCCAGGGTGGAGAAATGATTTTATAAATGAATTTCGAGTACCAGAGGATGGGGAACGATTAAATTGATTGAAAAATTAACAGCGGGCAATATTGTTATGTGCTTCTTTGTCATAAAGATAATACTGAAAGATGTTACAATATTTTTGCTTTCCAAAGTTGTGGAAAAGGATGAATAGCATTGTCTCAAAATCACCGGTTACCTGGCCAATTATCGCGGCTGAAGATCGATATAGAAACATCAGGCACGAAGGTCTAGGATAGAAATTGCATGCTACGCTCCAGTTAACGGCCGAGGCCTGCGTTTAGTCGAATATTCATGGAATAAGGTCGCAGGCAATGAACTTCGTCTCCATCAGAAGTATTTTAGGGGCTTGTCGATTATTCCTTTAAAACGATCGCACATCTTCGATAATGTGCTACGTATGTACACCCTTGCATATTAATGTCCTAATAATAGCAATGAAAATAGCAATTTATTATCATTTTTATTGTAACTATATTTCGTTGCAATTAGATATGTTTAAGAAATCATTTATATTTTCCATAACGAGATACGATAGAAAACACGTGAAATGTAATATCCTTTTTCTTGTACCAAATATTATTAACAAAATTGCAAAGAAAATCTTCATGGTACAAGCTCTCTAAGAAGATAATTCTCTCTATATTAATCGACTCACTCTAAGAATCAATAGCCCTGTGACACGATTATTACCTTCTTCGCTTATTACCTTCTACACTCAAAATCGCGAGTGTAACTGACATAGAAGTACAATTAGAAGGATGCCCAACGACGCAGCATCTCGAATGGAGCGAATTCCCTCAAAACTTTAGCTTTCCAGAGCTCCCTTCGCGATTTTCAGCCGTGAAGTTTTGCAATTTGCTTCCCTCTAAATATCTGTCCTCTTTCAAGACATCCATCTTCACAAAAATGTTTCGAGAAAGGGTTGAATCTCTCTGCGATCATCGAGCCAATCCCCTCACCCCCTTTACAAGTGGAACACACCTGTCTCTACGATCCGTCCAAATTTTCACCAGAAAAATTTTAAGAATAGGTTTCAGGCTGACCTTTCACGGAAGTGGCAGAACGAAATTGAAGAGCAAAGGCTGCGGCCAATGTGATTCGGGGACGAGTTTATAAATAAGGTTATCGGGATGATTGGAGGTAAAAAAGGTGGGTTCAAGGTTCCACGTTTTCGCGCAAAGATGTCGACCAGAATGAACCCGCAATGTTGCTATTAATCGGTTCGCTAACGAGCTTAATCTGGCCGGCTTTCGCGGTGGTTCGGCGATGGGAACTCGATAACACAGTGCACAGGGGATTTTTATTGAAATTATGCCGACGCAATTGATACATTTGTATGACAGTTTATGAACACAGATTTCAACGCAAGCGCGTGGAAGTTGAGCATAAATATTTTCCTCTCGAATGGAGATTCAAGACGAACGATGACTTTCTTTTCCAGTTGATTAGAAACTGACTTCGTAATTATTAGCACCGTCCCGTTGCGTAAAACTAATTACCAGAACAATTGCAAACAATGAAGGAAGCACGTCTCTACCGAACAGGGGGTGCCAAAAAGTCCCCCAAAATGACTAAAGAATTAATCCTGGCAAACTTTTCCAATTTCACAGGACAAAAAATAAACTTCCGGTAGATAAACGACTGCAGCTCGTGAATTTATCGCGGGGTTCCTGAAATTAGTTTGAACGACGATGGGAATTGCCCAGCCTTGCAATCTTTCTTCTCCTTAATCGTCGATTCTCTCGTCATTTACCTCGAGGAATCTGCTCGACATACCGATCCCACTGTCCACGAAAATTCCGTATCTTTATACGTTCCACGTACAACGAAATCGAGGAGGAGGGGGGGGGGGGCAATATAAAAATAGCAAACAATACTTTTGGTACGAGAACGACTTCGAGGGGAGCATCCGATAAATGGTAATCGATCGGAATTCCTAAACAGAAAAGATAGATGTTCTGGTACGCGTATTTCGTCTATGCGAGAGTATATTCATATTTTCATCGTTTTATTCGTCCATTTTCTCTCGACGAAATAATGGAGGAATGAAATATTCCAGTGCACCTGGGGAGGATATTAAATGTCCCTCGAATCGAGCACGTGTGTAAGTACAGAGAGGGTTTCTATCCTGTTCTGGCGCATAATCGGGGAACGCTGGCTGTAAGTACGAGAAGACTTTTATGGAGAAATGCTCGAGGCACATAAGATCCTTATTTATTGCAGTCGGATGCGTTCCCAGCTTTTCGAGGATCGAGCTTCGTATCTCCCCCCTGGAATTGAACCGCGTTGCCGGATTGAAGCATCGACTTTCATCGTTTATTTAATGATAGAACGCGTTTCCTCTATACCTTATTTCATTCGCGAGTTATTATACGGAGTACGTATTTGCTTGTGATTGTCTGTAACGAGGATTGGAGTCTGCGGATAAAGTTGGCATAAATATTATATTCCGATGGAGAAACAGAAGGTAAAGTACGATATCGTGAAATAATTGTCGACCTTCGGTTGTGTTCATTATTGAAGAACCAAATAAGCTATAAACTACGGATATTTATTAGAAAATAGGGAAAGAGGGGGGAACGGTGATGAGTTAACAAAATTGTTGTAAAAAAATTTCCAGTTTAACATTGGATAATAAAATAAATCATAAAATAGATAATGAAAGGCCCGTCTCTTTCCCGATTAAAATAAAATAAAATAAATCGCGGAATGAATTCTTGTGTCCCTAAATATTGTCGAATATAAATCGTAAATATTCCCTGCTCTTTAACTGAAAATTCAAAGCTCTCCTCTCGCGAAGAAATCGCCCATCCCACCCACGTGGACGCTTCCGATACACCTCTCGCATTAACCATTATTTAAAGAGACGTGTGTCTGTAAACAAACCACGTGCACCATTTATCTATGCGTATACACGCTCGAGGCATCACGCCCACGCTGTCTGCATAATGCTAAATGATTATCGAAAACGGCCTTGACACTTACCACGAATCGATAAGGCTTCCGATATCTCTGATCTACCAATTCTTCTCGCCATTAAATTCCATATACATATACGCACAAAGTGTTCCGTACAAACGATCAAACTCTCCCAGAATATTTCACAAATCGAGGCAGTCAAGTTAATGTTGCACAAAAGTACGAGTTCAAGCATTGAAATTGCAATCTCCTTTATTCATTCTATTTCTGCTCTTTTAATTCTCCAATGAAACTGGCGAACTCGACAAAGATTATCGATCGCTGCTTGGTAACTATTGGTCCCCCGAACTATCCGCATAAATAAGATCCAGAGCAAGCTAGGTGGAATCTAATTGCGACATAGTTAAGCTCGGCAACGGAGTTCGAGAACAATTGAATTACAGCAGCGTATGGAAATATTAGTTTATCGGAATAACACGGAGTCGCAAGACCACCGCTGCCCCGTCGAAACTTGCCCTATTCCGGAGTTGCGAACTGATTTTCAGGGAGCCTTTGGACCGTGGAACTGTCGACCCGTAAAACGGAGGAGCTATAAAGTCACCGAATTATGGAACTATAAAAATGTCCAACTGGAAATTAACCAAAGGACCGTTCACTGTTCGCTAGTGAATGGAAGCTGAACTGGTAAGATTGCGCATGGGATACACAGATGTTTTCAGGAGTCAGTTATCTTCAAATGGCTGTAAAATACCCGAACCTTTGCTACGTGAAATTTTTACGAAGTCATAAATATTAATTTGCCCCATCCTCGATCCATCAGTTAACAGTGGTATATTTCTCAAGATCGAATTAAAATTAATGTATTTATCAACGATATTTTGTATCTACGTTCAGATTGATATCGCATGGCTTTGTTCAATTCTTGTTTGGAGTTTATAAATACCAAAAGGATTTAATGTTTTTATAAAATATAATAATAATAACAGGAATAACGAAATCACTTTATGACATTACACGCAACGAAATAATTAACCACTATTACCTGTATCGTCTCTCCCTTCTCAATACAATAGTCCGCAATGGCGAGTACTATATTCCACTATAAATACAACAAACCAGTCGAACGAATATTAAAACACCAAACTGCCAAATTCCTGCCCTGCCACCCAAACCTTCCATAGAGCGAAAGGGGATGAAAAATACGCACACGCTCTTCTCCCCCAAACATTCCTCCACAGTTTCTCGCTTTCGTCGTATGCAAAATCATCGAGATTCCAGGGACGTTCTCAACCGGCGATCGATAGCCCCGTCTCGGTGACGAGTGAAACCAAAGTATAATCAATAGGATTCCACCGTTGCATTCCGCATTCCCCTGCTCAACTAAGTCGTTTATATCGCCGCAGATTCGTGCCCCCCGCTGTTTAATTCTGAACGCGAAACGATGGCTTCGTCCTGTTCGTTCCCTCGCCCTATCGAAATAAGCCCGTTATCGAATTAACCTAATCGAATTTCGAGCCTGCACATTCGACTGGTACTAGCGACCGCGTACGATCGACGTGTTCCGCCTTCGTCCGATAGGAACGTGTGCCACGCGGCTGCCGTCGACTGATTATTCCTTTCCACCGGATCGAATGTCGACCGTCAATTTTTTATTAACTCGTTTCCTCCATTTATCGACGTCCTTCGAACGAGTTTAACGATCGTGGACTTATAGAAGGAGAAAAAAGAAGAAAAAAGTTCCATGGGCATCTGATATGGTGATCGTGCATGCTCGCGAGCTGTTGCTTGGATTTTAACAGGCAATAATGTGCGACGATGTAGTAAAATGTTGAACGAATTAGGGTCACGTGCACGTGCGAACAACGATAGACGTTCGTGGGATTTTTTTTTTTTCTTTTTTAATTTTTTCCTTTCAAGTTGACACAATTCCCCACGGTTGAAGTAAGATTTATGGGGCGGAAGTTTGGTGCGCTTTAAGTTAAACGAATCGTAGGGTCGAGTTAACGCATCCGAAGTCGCTTCGTTCTAATATGGAAAGGCTTTTGAAGTTAACGTAACATCAGAAGTGCACGCGGGGATTAGGATAATGTTACTTCGTGCCAGAAACTTCGAAAAAGAGAAGAAAAAATTCGTTTAAAAGCTGCAAGGGGACGTGGGTTATGAAGTGTCTTCTCCATTTTCCAACTATCTCGCGAGACTCGCGGCACACGGACACGGTGTGCTTTTTCGAGATTATGAAATATGGCGGGATTAAGGTTTCCCTGCAGCCGGAACGTTTATCCAATCCACGAGTAATTAAACTGAAAGCTGAGAAAAATTTCGCATATTCTTAGCCCGCGCTCTTCTGTAGGGCAGCTCGTCTTAACCGTTAATCGTTGAAGTTGGAACGATAATAACTACCATAATTATAAAAATTACGATAATATTAATAAATGATAATAATGATAACTATTCTTATTCTCTGAATTACAGAATGCAAGCACGATTCAGTAATGATTATTGCACCGTTATCTAGAAATTAATCTTTACATCCCCCCATTGGTTTGGGAGTCAATAATTTATCGTGCTTTCTATTTTAATAGAGTTACCGCCGGCGATGGTGGAATTAGCATTCGTGTAATTATATAAATTGCAGGATCACCGACGGCGAAACGAACGAGGAAACCCGAAGGTATCCGACACGACCAACAAAGCATCGATAGCGTACGCGTAAATCGATTACCCGCGATGCGAAATAGTGTAATCGGACGATACACGCGACTCGAATAAATTGTTTGCCATGCGAATTTATTAGGCAAACTGTGGCTTCCCAGGCAAATTAACCAGAGATACCGGCGCACCTGTTCTCCGCCGGTCTCTGTTACGCCGAATGCAAATCCATTCCGGTACGTGGAATTTGAAGATTGTTAACTGTTTAAAAAACTAAACTGTAGGCATAAAATGAAGGGAAATAAAATTTGTATCAATAAGTAAAAAAAAGAGGAGAGGAACTGTTTAACATAATCTAATATTTACAGCACTTAACCCTTTTCAGCCCCTTGTGAACTAATATCGTATGACAGTCCACACACAAAAATATTTATAAATATAACGAAATTTTCTTCAGCACTCACAGTTCCTTCAAAATGGGCCTAATAAGCCAGCTTATTTTCTACAAAATTCTATCTCGCGTTATACACATTGCAACGAAGGTACTACGCTCTAAAGACCAAAACCCGATACTACAATTATTAAGCAACAATTTAAGCTAATACAGTGATTCACTAAAAAAAAACATTACAGTGAAAAAGGTTCGAAGACCCTTGAAACCAATTTGAATACAACTGACACCCCGTATTCCCCCCCAGAAATATCACGTTCTGTTCTACCGTGAAAAAAAGAAAAGTACTCCAATCAACCTGCTGCATAGCACCTAGCGCTATCGCCAATATCAAGGAAGCTTAATCAGCCGCAGACACAAAGGGACCATCCGCAGGAGTGTGCAGCCAGTCACGGAGGGGGCAAGAGTCAGTGATTTAGGTACTCGACACGGCAGTCCGGATGTGAAACGCTCGTATCGGGTGCGTATAATCTGCGACCGCCGGGAACTGGGTCGATGAGACATTCCCTGCACCCAGCAACCCCTCTTCACCCCCAACCTAGTGAACCCGGCCGGCGTCCCATATAACCCGCGTATTTATCGCTCGCGGCCGAGCAACAATCGCCGATTCGGGTCAGATGCGGCCCGGCAACCCGGAAGTCTGATGCCGCGCGGGATCCTTTCGTTCCTAACCCCTTCCTCGCGACGGCTCTTCTGTTTCCGATCCAAATGTAAAACGGTGTGTCTGTTAATCTTTTTGCTTGCTTTGTGTCGCGATTCGGCTGGATTCGGGGGACCGTGTTTATCTTGGGCAAAGGGCCGGGGGGGGGATGTAATGGAATTTTATCTGATTTGTCTTCCTTTGATTTGGCGCGGGTACGAGCGACGAGTCAGAGATAACGACTTTGTTTCCAGTTCCCTTCTTATTTACCTACGGTCGGTCGTAATTGCGGGGACAATGGTGCAATGCGAACGTTAACGATGCAGTGGATAGCGGTGCATGATATGTTTCCCGGGGTTGAATTCGAGGGGTGAAAGTAAAAGGGGGTGTTTGGAAATTTGGTGGGTAGAAAAATTGTGGGCGATCCAGTGGGGAGTATTAAAGTATTAAAGAATGAGATTGAAAAATGCACCAATGCTTTCCAAAGCTGTGCATCAATCGAAGTAATAACTAAAACATTTTTTTAACGCCCTTACGACACCTGCTTGTTACTCCATCTTGCCTTCATGTGTCATAATTTACAATTCAATGTTAGCGCACCTCTTATCGTTAATGCTACACCTCGCTGGCTAAACAAAAGGCCTCGATCCCCAGCATAAATTGTACACGCGCAAAAGCACTGACAAATGAATGATAGCTGCAGAAAGATGGCCCCTCGGCGTCTACGACAGTGAACGTGGATAGCACGATAACGAATCCCTCTGTTCTCTCATCGATCGGCCTCTCGTTGCTCTTCATGCAGCCGGAGGAGTTTCTTTTTAACCCGTGCCGACAATGAGGCGCGAGAGAAAAGGGGGAAAACGAGAAAGTTCGCGAGGCATCCTCTACGGAACTATCCGGTGGCCGTGGAATGGAAAAGTCACGTGGATATTCTTCCACTTGGCGGCATATCAGATGTCGACTACGTATATACTTCTATCCATTTTCCCTTTTGTGGGGAAAAATAGGGGCTCGGGAAGGGGCTTGATACGGATAAAGGAGTGAATGGCGACGCTAGTAACACCTTCGGAGCGAACGGGAAGAAAAGGTCTGCTTGTTCGATCATTTATGGTCTTACTAGGGAAGAAAGGAACGAAAACTTTGAGTCGGTTTCGAGAATTCGGGGGTTCAAATATCTGTGGAAGTCTGTCCCCTTTTTGGGGTGAATAGTTGCACGGTTTGATATCGCTATTTTTTCTATCATTTCTGGTATTATACATTTTCTCCTTTTTCTTTGCGGGAAAGTGATAGAGAATCCGCGAAAGAGTTTCTGCTGAATGATTTTTTAAAAATTTTGAAAATGTAATGACTGTAGAACTCTTATTGATAATTGCGCATCCATCGAATTCCATTTCCATATTATCTTTAACTGCTCTGCAAGCACCTTGATAGTAATTATTGTACCAATGAATTCCACCGTTTGTAGCAATTCATAACAAGAAATTAACAGAGGATAAATTTACTCACATTCGCTGACAGACTTTGGTACCAGATGCTGGTGCTCCAGTTGCGTACCGTTCAACGCGGTATCTGTAACAAAAATTATTCTCGCATTAGATCATCCAAGTACAATGAACCGTCGATACGTGGGAAGAAAAAAAAACGAAGGAAAAGAATTGGCCAGAGAGGACGTTGACGGAGATCGAAGTCACGTATCGCTGATTTTGATCGGCAGCGGCACTGGCATCGATGAGGGCCTTGGAAAAACCTCTGAACCGTATATAGACCAGGTAAAAGGGGTAGAGACAAGAGGCGTAAATGTAGGTGAAACAGAGGAAGGCCTTCGCGAAAGAGAAGAGCTGCTGACGCCGTGGTGCGGCTTAAGCTCCACCCCAACACCGATTGGTCGATGAAACCCTGCCGACAGAGGGGTAGAAAAGGGGGTGGGCAACCCCCAACCCATCTTAAACGACCCTCCTGAAAATATATTATGCAACGTGTAACGTGTGCAGGCACTCGTAGCTCTGATAGCCTCTAAACGGGGCACGTAGCAGCCAAAGATTTTCAGATGATTCGCGCCCAACTACGCGTTCGGACTTGAGACCGACGGAAATCCTTCGATCCTCTTCACTTCCGCTCAATAAATGTCGATACGAATGTAAAGGTCGCGAGATCGTCCCTAAGAATTTAGCAAGCAGAGAACAGTTGTCATTGGAAAATATACTTCGATTAGGATTGAAGACTTTTAGGAATAACGTAGGCGAGATTGTTACAACAATGCACTTGGTTTATTTGCAAATAAAATTTTCGCAAGTATTTACCGCGACCCTTTCATTAATTTAGTCTATTATCCCCTTTCTGGAAAGTTGTCGTACGACTTTCATATGCCTGGAATCATTTCGTGCCATAAGTATGAGCAGAGTTTGTCGTAACAGCCAAGAAATTATACGACGCGCTGATCTTCGTCGCGATATCTCGTGGAATACATTCTGCTCGCGTTAAAATCACACAGGAAATTTGTGACGCCGGTATTTAGTGCATGCAACGGAGGCAAAACTGTCAGGGGGATTTACACGGCGCGTACGAACGGTGGAATAATTTCTGACGTCCAACGAGAGCTCGCCGTTATCAATTTTTTGATAGCTCGAAGGTCTACCTCCCTGGGAACAAGCGTCCCGTAAAATATTGCACGATTAAGGGACACCCGTGTGCCGGAAAATTTATCTTCAATGGATTTTATACACTCCATGCTTTCCCCGCCTTGGACCAACGGATTAATATTTCACCGATTTATTCGACGGATAAGTTAAACGCAATTTCCACGACACACTTTCGCGAGGAAAATCTACACAAGCTTCCTTAAAGATTCAAGGGGGATTTATTGTCACCGTTAGACGTCCCTCGGTTATGGAATATCGAATAAGTAGTAGCTGGTGTCGGACAAAAGCACTTCGCGATATTAGAATCTTCCCGGGTGTAAATACAGTTGGACTAGAAACAGGTGTAGTCGCAGGTGCTTTAGAAAAGTGTTCTATTCTTTCCCAAAAAAAAACCGATCTTTCGTATTTTTGTATAATTGAAAGTTTCCCTGCAAGATGATCAATTTATGGAAAAGAATGTGTGTGAACAACATCCTCCGTGTTCAAGATGAAAAGCAGGCATCGACCGTGGAATCGTTTTAAAAATAATCCAGCCACCTGAAGTGTCTGAAAACAACTTGCGAATGAAACTTCGTGACGCTTCCCCGGCCCTTCGTATATTGCGATACTAATGAAAGAAGAGCGGTAAACGAGGTGTCACATGTCCCAGATTTGATCACCAGCCAGGCGACCCTTGATCTCCAAGATTACAAGACGCGAGACACACGAAGAAGCAAGCGGAACGGGGGCAAAGAAAGAAGCAACTCCATCGGCGCCTATGAAAGCAATCACGAGGGTTGTCGCGATGGAGCGTCACAATATAATGGAAAATAAGGAGGGACGTCCTGTCTACGGAGTCGACACCCTTTGATTCATGAAATTAAAGGAGGGACTCGCTTGCTGATCGTCAACAGATCGATACAGCGAATCTCTGGAACGTGACATTACGGTACGGAGGCCGAGGAAATCATTTGAGACAACGTTCCCTCTTGGAGAAGATAAAGTGGCAGTGAACGTGACACTGCGTCCCGTGCGTTATCTGGAACGTTGGAATGTAACACAGGATTCCTCGACTTTCATTCTGAATCGCAGACGGCGATTTCGTTGTCTGCTCGATTAATGGTGAACATTAAGATGGCGCAATAGGATCGAGGTAGGAATAAGTAAGAGGTAACGAAAAGAAGGTTAGAGTACTTCGTTATGTACGAGATGAATAAAAGGCCGATTAAGAATATCTTCCAGTGTTTATAAAGAGGCAGTTCTATTCGAACAACTGGGAAGTTGCTTGGCGAAATATTTGCCAGACTATTTATATTTATGCGCCATCCGGTACATTAAATCGCATTTAATAAAAAAAAGTGCAGGGATGTGACGGCCTTCAGTAACGCGAACAATAGGTTCGTAAATGTCGGAATCAGGCCAACGTGGGGCAATCGAATTGGGCCTGGCCTCCCTACACGTTTCAGGTGTCACGAAAGAGACAAGATCCTTTGGGAGGATAAAGGGAAGCGAATCGAGAGACGCAGAAGAGTGACACCGTTGGCAAAGCGTAGGGAACTTGGGCGGTTTCTAATGAATATTGAAACCGCAGCGTAAACGTGTGCACGTGTTCCGGGCCGCTCCGGCGGATATTTAAAACACGAAAAATGGGTCGCAGTCCTTTTCCTCCGGATGTTGACGTGCACTCACGAAGATGAGCACGCTTGTATCTTGTTCCACCGTCGAAATTGTTTTAATCGCGGATATTGGATATTATCGATCATTTATTCCCCCGAAGCAACGTCTCATTTGCAATTGTACACGAGAGTAGGTGTAATCAAATTTTCGCCGTGGCGGGCGACGGATCTGCCGGCTGGATACATGTGTTGTCGATAGTGCGATAAATAAAATTAGCGAGAGAGGAAACATCGTTTCGTGCGTTCATGTTTGCCGATGAAAATCAGAGGCAACCGTGGCGTTCTGTTTCGTGTCTGGCACAACGGAAGAGTAACCAGAGGACCAGGCGGGGCTAACGTCGAAATTGCTTTTGGATACGGAAGCAATATCCTAGACACACGAAACTTACAGCTATCCCGACAGGATTTCCAAAGTTTGCTTTACGTATAATACTGGGATATGTCGATAAAGCGATGGAAGTACAAGAAAAGCTTCAAACACGGGCATGAAAAGCTTCAGAGGAAACTCAATTTTCCGGGATCCTCTGGAAGGTCTTCCTTGCGGTTCACTGAAATTTCCCTCAGCCGATTCCTGGGCGGTTTCGTTTGTGAGGGAAACGTTTAACGCTTTTCAAATTGCTCGGAAAATTAGGAAAAATAGTATAGGTAATGGAACTTTGTCAATTAATGCTAACTGAATGATTATTCTTGGACAAGGCGAAGATCAACGATCAAACAAAGTAACGCAAAAATCCAGACGGTTGAATCACCCGGGCGATTCTAGAAGCCGCCGCAAACCGCTTTAAGTGGTACGACGCGCGTGTGTGAAAACAATAACGTCGTAATTGGGCCAATAATAAAATAATTGTTAGCGCTTGGGTGTTGCGTACGCCAGCCTCTCTCCCTTGTTCTCTGCAGTCTCTTTGCGCGTCTTATGCGCGGATCGTCCTGTTCGAAATCGTCTTACGCAAGCACGAGAAATTTCTCGCTAAATAATAAACCCTGAACGACGACAACATACGCGAGCCAGAACGCTTAAATCTTCATCAGTCGTCGATATTAGAGATCGTGTCGATTGCAGCCTTGGTGGAAGTCGCATTTGTTACGCTGATAGTGGCGTAATGGAATGCGAAACGGAGCTTAATTCTTGTTGCGTTAGTGGACGCTGTTTCTTTGACATATATATATTTTGTTTTCTTTGTTTATAATCATTATCGTAATAGGTTCAATATTCATGAGATAAATTTTTCTCTTGTATTTTATCCTTGTGTTTTCTTCTTTCTACTGTACACGCAATAGTGATAATAATAATAATAATTGTACTGCTGATGTTGCTTTTTGTATTGTCTAATTATCCAGAACCTGAATTAACATAAGAATAATAATAATACCACAGCGCTGAACAATTTAACGTTAAGTGCCTACTTTGTAACGATTATTTTCTTGCATGTTTTTTATCGTTCAGCTGGGGGCTTCTAGCGGGATTTAAACTATACAGGCGCGTGTTGCACGAGCAGTAACGCGTTTTCCAAGAAGACTATTCGCGTTTCCCACGTTCGTTTCGCCGCTGGAAATAAATCGATCGTGGAAGCGTGGTTTCAAAGCGTGCCGCTTTCCACGATTACGCGGGTGGTCAAGAGCAGAACGATTAATTGAAAAGTCAAAGATCAATGAACAACGTGTTTCCATAGTTTGCGATCTTCTTTGACCAATACTTCGCCAAACCCTTTCCCCTTTGACTTCGAAAATTCCTGAACAATCTGTATATAACGTAATGCAACCCGGCATTTCTAATATTTCTGAGGATTGTTTACCAATAAATAAAATAAAACTTTGAAGCAAATTAGTCGCGTTTAAATATAATGGAATTTCTGTTGAAAATAATTTGTACTACAGATGGACACCGAACAAGAATTATACACAGCGCATACAGTGGCTCCAGAAAGTTTCGTGCACCATACTTTATTTTCCCTCGTAAAATATTGGTATCGTACATATCTATATTGAAGAAAAAGACAGTTCTATAATATCTAGTTATTTATCAATGTTTCGTTCACTACAATAAGCAGTATAACGAAAATTCAGTAACTCGTTTACAAGCAAATTGATTGTGTCTGTAAAATGAACAAATTAAGCAACAATATAATTGCTGGATCTGTTGGACCCTCAGGCCTACTTAGGTCTGTTACTCTTAACATCCAGCTTCATCAATTAATTATGACGAAACATTAAATAATATTTAGCCCTACCACAATTTAATCGCCCATAAATTGATACTCCCCATGAGAACGTGTCTAACGACGCGACCACCATTCGAGCTGACGAAATTAAATGAAATGGTCCCAGCCGATTTCATCGGGAGGAACCTCTGGTTCATTCATGAATCTTAGCGAGCCAAGCACCGTACGAGCATGCATGGATGCTCCGCGAAGCGGATAGCTGTGGGAAAGATCGTTCCACTGTGGACCTCGCGTGTCAATTGACATTCATTCCCGGGGATACGTCACGAATTCTCGAGAAGAAACAGCCCAGCCTGTGTCCAGGCAGACGGTCGTGTATTAATATCTGAATTACGCCAACTGGCGTGGCCGCGGTCGCTTTTGTCCCGTTCCAGCCGCGTCTATCGTGGCCAGATAAACTTAAAAATATAACAGCCGAGGGATACCGATACACGGGATGACATAGAGAATAGCCTGGCCGCAGCTGGCGGCCAACTTACGACAAACCACGATCACTTTGTCCGGCGAAATAATGGGTTCGACATGAAATGTTTCTAGCCGGACTAGTTTCAAGAAAGAGTTGCTCCACGAGCAATACGTTCGGGCAGCATTTGGGAAATGATTTCTGACGTGACCGATACGAAATGAGGAACAGTGTGTCGCGATATAAAAGACCACTCCATTACTATGAATTATTATCGGAGTATGTTACGCTATAATATGTATTAATTTTCCTGTCCCACGATATCATAGTCTCACTAATTTGGAGTACATTTTCAATAATTGAAATGAGAATTTTTGTTGCCAGAGGTCCTGCGGGCTTTTTAAATTTAAAAGCCGTTCAATACGGTACGGTTAGGCAAGCCGAAATCGTGACAGGTTCAATTGATAATATTAAAATATGAAAATTGTTATTGGCGAAAATAGAGCATACCAGGGAAAAAGTAAAATGCCATAAGGGGTTGAAATAAGTGGAAAAGGGGCGAATAAAGGATGGATGCGAATCAGAGAATGGGAGGGAAGGGATTGGTGTCAAGTAGTACGCTCCACGGATATTAGGAATCAAGGCTGCCGATTTACGTGGCGATCGATAAGCACGATCGAGAACGCGATCCGTAATGACGAAGGCAGGTAGCTGATACGGCTCATAAAAATATACCAAATAATCAGAACGATTCTGTCGCTCGCATAAAACTTCTCTTTCAACAAGACAATTTCAAAACGCCGAAATTACAAACAAAGTTGAAGAAAACATCGATATCCGTGTCACGGTTTACTGTTCTGTTCTTCTTTAAATAACCGAAGGTTACGACGTTGTCTGCTATTTCAATTTTTCCATCGACAAAGCGGCCACTTTGCACAGAATTTCTCGCGTCGATTTCCAGGGAACAGAGGCAGCGCGACCCAGATCCACGTTTGTTACAAAAGGGGAATACGTACGATCGTGAAAACATAAAGTGTTGCGCTTTTGGAAATTCCTCGAAAAGTCGCCAAGTTTCGCGACGCGAACAAAAGGGAAGTCCGGAACCGAGCTCCGCCAACTTCCATCGAGTTTCCACGAATAATCTCCCGCGCGGTTAAATAAACGAGAACGTCGGATATGTCGTATTTGCGGGAAACGCGGACCAAGCTCGCGTGTTTCGGTCTCGTACAACATTGGGCGCTCCACGAATTTTCACCGCGGGTGGAGATTCATCGGTGAAACGTGGAGCGTCGCGTGATGGGAACTTTGAAAAACTAACTTCCACGGGGAGATCCTAGGGAACAGCGTGAAGTACTTAGGTGAAAATGTTGCTCCGCTGATTACACGCTTGGAGCAGTTTCATAGAAAAGATTTTGCAGTCTGAGCTCACGGTTGTGGACGACAACGATTTTCCGGAGCGGATTTTTTACTCCTTTCTTTCTCGTAGAAAATGGAAGTTGCCCTTGGCTCGGAGGCGGGTCTCGTTAGCTTCTTGCGAAAACGAAGACGGAAATTGAGGCAATAGAATTTTTCAGGAATACGACGTGACCACCCCCATTGTTTTTCGGATGCTAGACCGAATTGTTGTTAATTAGAAATGGTACCTTAGGGCAAGAACGTGGCTCTATCTCGAGCACAGGTAATATAATAAACTACAAGTATAAAGCACATTGAAAAAAAGGTCTAAAAAATTGGTGCTTCGTCACAGAACTACAATACCATCCCTCCATTCATTCCACTAGCAACGAAAGTGACGGTATTAAACCACGCCGTGTAATAAGTTCAAAAATTCACGTTCAAATCTTTCATCTTCCCATAACTGTACCGCGCTTATACAGGCTGAGCCCAATTCAGCAGACCTCGGTATCTGAAAATAATCTTTTCGGCGACTGGATGCTGGGTTCGCGTCGAAAGCGCGTCGCGTTCGCAAAAGGCGGCCCGACGTCGTCGCATGGTCGACGTACGGCGTAAGCATAATTCTCTGTTGATAAACACAAAGGGAAACCGAGAGAGATAGGCCGCGTTGGCACGATGCCATGGCTGGCGAAACGTCTGAACTGTGCGTCTCCGTAATACGACGTCGAGTCATACGTCGCTGGAGAGACGTGTATGCATAGTGCATTCCGAGCTGCAATGCTGCTGTATATGTATACAATGCTGTTCGCGATTCGAAGGCGAAAGGTCTGTTAAAACGTGCCTCATTTACGTGGGCGTAGCGCGAGAGCTTTCTTGTTAGTTCACCACCGCCACCCCTCCCATCCCCCTTTCACAGGCTTTCTTTCTCACGAGGAACGCTGTTAATCGCGTACGAGACCAACGCCCCGGGCTACTGTCTGCTCTATACTCTAAGGAAGTTGTAAAACACCTCGAGAAACCTCTCGTGAAAGAGTCCGTGGAATTCTGCAAGGAGAACGGGCGACGATGAGATGGTCGAAAGGGCTTTCTCTGTGATACGAAACGGCGCCTCTGCTTGGGTGTCTCGTCGCGTTCGAAATTGAGCACTGCAGTCTTTCTGTCAGTCTACATTTCCGTTCTTTTATCTTTTATTAAATTGTTATTTGTCCGAGTTTACTGTTGTAGTCTTGCCATTTATCCCAGGTGTGCAGTAAATAATATATTTTGTACTCTGAAGTCGTTTTTAAAGATGGTGTAAAAAAATGAGAAATATTCTTATTTATATTTAGACAAATTTTATATAACTTCTAAAGAATTGAAATAAATGTCCATTGTATCAAGCGCAATTTTTCTACTAAAAATTAGTTGTGCATAAAAATTGTTAAATACTCTGCAACACGTAGCATGAATGAAATTGTATGGTAACGTCTGAGTGGAACGTTTTAACTGAACAAGGTGGAAGCACGGGGAATGTTGCAATGGAAATCGTCACGGGGGATGCAAGACAAAGTGAGAACAGGTTGAATTAAACGAGGACCTTTAGGGGTTGGAGTTGCAACCATGGATAATTCTAATCTCGTCGTACAGCCATGCGAACAAAGTTCGAGTTAATTAATTATTGTGGACCGCACGGCTCAAAAGAGGCTCGCCCTCTGGGACACAGGGTGAAATGTTCACAGGGGTGTTTTCGAGTCTCAATTATGCGCTCTATGGCACGTATGCATGGTTAAGGGGCAAGGTTAATGGACTTCCCAAGTTGAATTAATTTCGCGTGCTATGACACATTCAAAGGTTCGCCTAAGTTTCAATTATTTCTCACAAACGAATTCCACCAGAAAAATAAATAGTACCGCGAGATTAATTCAGACCGATTGGACGGATGAGGTCAAAATAATTTTTTACAAAATTCCGACAAGGATAAAATTTTGCAATTATATAAAGGAATAAAAATACCTTGAAATGTTTAGGTGCACTGAACTGATTGTTCGGTTTGATAGAATTGACGTTTGAGTTTGATTAAATCCAACACGAAGGAGGACTGGAATGACGACATCCCTCGACCCTTAATACTAAGGATTTTCTACAAGAAAATCGTTCAGAAGGTGGATTCAGATGGTATTGCCTTTCAAGCCACGTAGAGCAAGTGCGGCCAAAGAAGGGTTTCTACCCTGCCCAAAACTACACACTTTAGTTTCCCTTGTCTGAGGGCGCCACGTCTCTTGCGTAGCACCGCGACAAAGGGCATAACATATTGCGCGAAACTGCTCCAACTTATAGCATGACACAGATACAAGAAAAACGGAGAAATGCTCGTTTGATAAATGTTCCAGCATGATTTGAATTTTATTTCCCACAGATCTTGCAACAGCATACATTTCCCACGATCAGCTCGACAAATTTGTAAAGCAGAAGAAGCTCAGACACTTCGCGATAGTTTGAAGAAGGTCTAATTCTGAATGACAATGAAAAGTATTTGCGAAATTCTGAGCAGTCCGATCGAAGGAAATAAAATAACCATGATATAATAAATACTGAGATAAAAAATAATTTCCCTGACAAGTTTGCAGAGGGAAACGTAAACTACGTAGGGAAGAATCTTTTTTCTATCTTCCAGATTTGTACTCAACTATTGTCTTTAGACTATTAAGATTCAAGTTAGTATCAGTAATATTGTTTAGATTAATCTGTATTTGCGGAACAACCATTTTTCGTACGCACCTCAGATTATGATAATAATTATTTAACAGCTTGTTATGAAAAGAAGAAAAGAGCGCGTGCCATTTGGGGATGAATATAAAGGGGTATGAATGGCGAAGTACCATCAGGGCATGCTGGTTACTCAGGAAATCGAGATACGATTTATTTAGTAAAGCTGTAAACGGAAGGAAAAGGACGCTGTCTATCGCGTGTACATTCACGGGACATCCGACGTCGTAATACAACCTGACTGCAACGTGCAGTCCGATACTCCGTTTTCCAGTAATCCAAGATTTCTCTGCCACTCCAAACGCTCATCCCCTTGAAATTCATAACATTCCACGTGAAATCCCTCCTGCTCAACTAATGACTATCCCCGGACCCAAAATCTTTTCAGGCGTGTACTAAGTTGCGATAAGAACTAACGAGTGTAACTTTTTCTCATTAATCGTACTTACGTTCAATTCGGAGCCATTAACATAGAAATCGAATTTAAACGACTCCAATATAACAGTCATTACTCTTTCATACGTTTAAGGTCTGCCGATCGCAATTACCGCGCATTAAGGCAAATGGAAATAAATTACGTGTCTACATATAATAGAATCGTAACTGTACGATCCCCAAAATTGTTCAACACGCGAACGACATTCTCCGGGCCAATTAAAATTCTCTGTTCCAAGAAATAGACACAGGTAAACCGTGCTCGCCGCGGCCTGATTACGGGTTAATAAGCAACACAGGCGACCGAAATTAACAAGCTCGTTACACGGTGGGCGTCACACACGCCTAAGCCGTCCACGTAGTCTCTCCGCGCCACCTAACCATGACGCTCATCGACAGACAACATCAGAGGGAAAGGGAGGAAAAAAAGAAGAACGGAAGAGGTAAAAGGGTTGGTTGATCGAGGAGGGAGGGGACGTTGCACAAGTCCACCACGTGCACGGTTTGCAGACTGTGCGGCGAAATACAACGTGTAGAGTGGGGCTGCATGATTATCGACCCCTCGGTGCCACAGCTTTTGTAGCAGGGATGCAGCTGCCCCTTTCACCCCGCCCTGAGCCGTTGGGTTTCTCGTTGACGAACTTCAGCCTTCGAGCTGCTAGAGGGACTACATACGAGTGGTTCTCATGCGAGAATGTTTCACGCAGGTTGAAGGAAAAAAACTAAACTCTCTCTGTGTGTGTGTGTTTACTTCCTTTGGATGGGTGGCCTATGGTGGTGATACGTAGCTTTTGGTAATAAAGTGTCTGAGTGAAAGAGACAAGTCGGCAAAAGGGGCAATAAGATAGTTATCGTTACTACAAATATTTGCTGCGTTTACGCAAAAGGATCATAGTAATTTGTACACAGGGTATACAAAAGAGTGACTTGGTGCAGAGATCCGGTAGAAAAATGTGACGCAGTTAAACCTTAATTGGGCGCATTTAATTTTGTTGCAAAATTAGGTGCACCAGTCGCGAGCCACTGCAGTATAATTCTTAGTTAAATCTTTTGTCAGGGAATTAATTCTTTCGCTCAACACAGCAGCCTTGGAATTCAAACGAATTCTAAGGACACATTTGTGCAGAGCTTTCTATTCAACACTTGCATGCACCGTTCGACTAACTTAGCGCGATTAAGATGTTATATAAAATTGTAATAACACGACTTACTGAAATATCATCCTTCATGGCAATTAAAACGTAATCACATTATTACGATCGTCGCCGGGGAACACGGTTCCAAACGAAAATTCTAAAATACAGAGTACACTAACTAAGGGAACAGAAAATGCTTTAGTTTAACCCAAGATAATTATTCCCCATTCGGGCCAGTAACAGTTTGAAATTATCCTGAGGCACTCTCAGGGAACCCATTGAGCATTAGTTACGTCAGAATACCGTATTCAATTATTTCGAAGAACCGAAGTTACGATAAAGGAACTTGATTAACAATTACACAACTCCTCATTACAACTCAACGAGGATTACGCAATACCCATTTGCCTGAAGTTACAGTTTGCGGCAGTACTGTTACGAATCGACCGATTAAACAGGTGACTCTAAATCGTGGTAGAATTTATGTAACACTGCTCATCAAGGCTTCTTCGGGGCGAGGATTGTACAGCGTTGAGAAACGCTGACCCGATAATCAAATAGCCGTGGTTTGGGTAGAACCAAGGTGGCCGACCTTGGCAATTGCAGCATTACATCGATACTTTATTTTTGGAGCCGTCGCTCCGAATATCGCCTCGACAATAGCGAACCTGAGCAAGCGTTTCAGGCGCCACTTCGTATTTCTTTTGTCGTCCTATGGTTCAGCGATATTCGCTCACCGTTCTTTTTCTCTCTATTATGTTCTTTTTTCATAAAAAAGAAAATAAGAATTCGGTGCATGCCAGAAGATTCGCGGACGAAGGGTGTTTCGGGGAACCACCCTCGTGCCAACCTTAAATACCTCGGGGGGAAACTTTATGCGTGGTTAATTGTACATAATCGGGGGTAAACTGGTTGCAAGAAACCGCCCATTTCCAGCTTGCCACTTGAGATTTTTAATTCTCAGAAATATATGTGGACTGAGGCAGCCCTGAAATTACCACGTCGTCACGTTGCGAATAGTCGTTAAACCTTTTTAATCGCCTTGACGTCACGGGCGTGGCGTTGTTACGTTTCTTAAATTTTCAACAAACTTTCGTATCAGTATAAAGCGTTGCCAATGTTACAGTAACGTCATTACCAAACGATTATTCGATTATCTTCTTCAGACTTGCCCTATTACATTCTTGAACCCTTGGCCAGCTTAATGTATTGCCCGCAATAATAAATTTAATAAATGCCATCGAAGGTGCATATCAATTACAAGTTTCTAGACGTAACACACAGAAGCAAAAGTGAGCTAGGCGCCAAATTTCTCTTAATAATCGACCAGGATCGCGGTTATCGACTAGATCGCCACGCCTCTTTAAAACGTTTCAGGGAAAACAGGCGAGCGAGCACCGTGGCACCGAGGTCCGACATTGTTATCCGATTGGAACAGCAGTCGATGTCGAGTGAATCGCCGACAAACAGAACGTCCTCGTATAATTATTATTAGCGGATAACCGGATCGATAGTCCGGAAGACACGCGAGTGGCGAACCGCGATTTTGCAAACGAGCCGGGAAAGCCGGACAACGACAGGTTCTCGGGCGACAGGTAAACCAGACGAAGCCGCAAAGGTCGCTTAGTCAGCGTGAAAACGTCTGGGAATCTGTAACGCGATTCCAGCAATTTATCAGACGCCGTTGGAGTAGACGGATGTCGCGATATGAAAACTGCCCGGTATCCTCGAACTATTACGGTGGTTATCTTCGTCCCGTCGGTTTGCCACCGGTGCGTTTTTAATTCGCCGAACGGTCTTCTATATCAGCGCGGTGCTGAATGAACGGTGCTCAGGAAGAAAAAAGAAAACGCGTGGGCACGAACTTTGACGTATAATTAACAGAGAATCGAACGAAAGATCTGATTGGGATCTGTTGCCTTTTATAAAACGATGACTTATGAGTGTTTTTTATCATTATGTACTTTTCTGTAGGTGTAACAGTCGATTGGGTGGATTATTGTAGGTGATTCGGGGAGACGCGACTCTTTTTCAGAAGAACAGAGATACCGATCTTTGCTTCCTGATATGAAATCTAATCACCGGCGAAGGAGTTAAATCTTCAAATAGAGGTGTAAGCGAAACGGCGCTCAAATTCGCGGAATTTTGGAAGGAAGGAAACGGGGTCGAGTTTTGTTAAGTGATTAGATACGTCGAATTTAGAATGCCACGTGGGGTCGTTCCTGGTGGTGTACCTGAATGAAAATCGATTGACCTTGTCGGGGAAACCCTTAATTCGGGGGTGGCTCGGCGCTACAACGTGCGCTTCCGAAGAAAATGCTTGTGTTTTAGCGCAAGTTTGCGGTTAAGTGTTACTGTTATACCATAATTAGCTAGGCTAACAGTGGACGATAAAGAAAACTGTTCGAATAGGCGCTGACCGCAAACTGTGCGGTGCTGAATAATCTTCACAACAAGTGACTCATTTGTTGCTGGATAGAAGTAACCTGACAATTCTTCATCGACATCTAGAATTTAACATCAGTCTAAAAACTAAAAGTGACGTGGATGTAAAGAAATAGAACATTTTTTATCAACGCCGGAGCACTCTGTCTAATTAATTAGTAGCGAAAGAGGTGCACACGCCTTCGCTAAATAGTTGCTCCAATTGTCTTTTGTAGCCAAGGGGTTAAAAATAACATCATCATACCGTAATAGACATTGTTTTGTATCAGTAAGAATCTCGTTTGATTCCTCAAATTAATGTTTTGTGGTTGGTACCTAATCTCGCGTAGCTACGAAATAATAACGGCTACAAAGAACACTGTACCAAAACGATCGTCCACGCCAGCATAGAAAAAGAGGCCAATAAAAGCAAACCACTTACCATAATCCAACGACTGTTGCTGTTGTTGTTGCGGCGTACTATTGGCCGGCGTCACTCTGAACCGCTCCATTCTCCTCTATCCTTGCCAGTAAAACACTGCCACTGATTACCACTCAAAACCAAAAAAAAGATAACTTCTCCGCCCCCACCTTGTTCAAGGTCTGCGCCGATTATCCACGTGAAACGCGAACCGCCCGACAAGTCAACCCCGGGGATGCTGGTGAACAACGAAGCGCCCGCACTTTCGTTTACGACGATTGGCGAACGCGTTCTCCATTCGCCGGTGCCGATGTAACAGGCTTCTGCTGGCCGTGCTGTGACTGTGTACCCACTGACAACACACCACCAGGGAACAGACAGACGGCCAGACAGAGGGGGATAGACAGAGAAACAGAGGAGAGGGGAAGCACGAACGAACAACGAACTTGAAGGGTGGAAATAAACGACCGCAAGCTTCTGCGTCTCTCTCTTTTAAATCTCTGCTGTCTTGTCTATCCTGCGTTCACGGTGTATGCGTGTTCGCCACGAACTGGTCGCGTGCCACCCACGCTTCGTGCGAGCGTGCCGAACGTGATAACACAACGCTCTGACCGCGCGTGAACCAAACGTGCCACAATTGTTCTTTCGTTTCTTCGTGTTTCGCGTGAGCAACGACCGCGCTGCGTTTGGGACACCGACTGCCCTTGCTGTGCTGACACCAGGCCTATTCATGGCTTCGCTTCGGCCTGATCGGTCGTTTTATATGTGTGCAGGATACTCGCATGTTTGTGTACGCCCATACGCCAGGGGGCCCCGCAATACGGCGCTTCTGCCTGACGGCTGCTGGTGTGGGCGCCGCGATGGGAACACCCACGTGTGCGTGAATCCACATTGCCTGTCCTCAGGAGCGTAGCAATTCCAATGCAACCCTCCGTGGTCTGCCCTTTGGTTGTCAGCGAGCGGTCACAGGGTGAACGTCAGGGTGCAGAGAGAAACAAAATTGTAACGTTAGAGCTCTGGGCATTGTAGGATTTAATTTTTCTTTGTTTTTTTTTAATTCTTTTTTAATCGCGTTGCAAGGAAGGGTTTCTAGCTGCGGGATGGTTTGTTGGAATTGGTTGGTAGCGTGAATGATGGGTACTGTTTGCCGAAGAGCAATTGTGGAGATTAATTTTGGAGCGTGATAAAAAAATGTAGTAAGAACGATAAGGCTGGTCGGTCCGCGTTAATGTATAGCCGTAAACCCGGACGTTTATTCAATACCTGTGATAACTTTCCTTAAACTTCACAGTTATAACGAAGGTAAGAGAGAAGCTCGTTTTGGAACCCGGTTTCATCCTCGGCTTACTGGCTTCGTTCCAAAATAGCCGTTCATTTAATTACTACGACTTGCTGAATTACCGGAATTCAATTAATTAAATTATAAGTATCTTTATACTGAATGACTACTATACAAGGCTGTTTCGAAAGTACGGGTACAAACTGTGCAAACGGGTGGGATTCATTATAAGAAAATGAAGGAGTCTTAACGAACCTCTGACAAGCAGATAGTAGCCGCTTTGAAGGTATTTTTGCAATGATTGACATAAATAAACATGAAATAGCTTACTATGTTACGTCTAGTTTAATCGTACGGTTGATGTGTTCTGTATGCTTGACTTGTTATCACTGCAAATATCGTACGTATAAACACCATTCAACTATACTCCAAACTTTTGACAAACAGAGTGTAACAATGAATCGCAGAGTTATTGCCGCGAAGAATACACGAGTTTGGCCACGTGTGTGTGCATCCAGACCAGCTTTTTCCAGGACCGTATCTTTCATTCCATATGCCATCCTCTCCGAACCACTTCCACGCTCCAACAAAACAAGAATCTCAAGGAGAACTAGCCGCCAAGTTTCAATTCTCGCGGTCAATGTCTGTCTGTAAAAACCGACCGGCCTCGTTTCCGGTCTCTCTGGACTTTGAAAGTGCCATTTACAATGCAAATGGCCAAACACCTACAGTTTGGCAGCGGAAGAGCCGAAAGGGACGTTGGCGTATGAGTATTGATTATTGCGGAATCTCTTTAAGTGCGCGTCGAAATACTCATACGCGTAATTCTTGGTTGCATTTTTATCTGTCCGTTATCCACGACGTTCTCGAGGGTAAACAGGGTGGTGTCGATCGCTATCGAATCTTGAACAACGCCGCATCTCGAGTTTCATACAATGTATTTCATTATTCAGATGTATGCTTCTCGGGTCACGCAAATTCATTTTACGTATGTACGTACACGTAATGTGCACGCATGTGCGTCCCATATTTCAGGGTTACGCGGCTGTGCAACGACGATAACGCAGTTGCAACAGTGCATGCATACACGAATTGCATACTACATTTTCGTCCACTGTGCGGTGAGTAATCACGGAACTTTGTCGGCTGCATGTATCCTGTTCTAGGTGGCAGCAGGAAACGGAAACTTTTCCTTCAGGAAAATTCCACTTTGCGTATTGCAATTCATCTTCCATTATCAAAAGGGTTTACAATATACGTGTATGTATGGATAGCCAGGGTTCCCAAAATTCCAATTGGGTACGAATACTCCTCCAGCGAATAGTTATCAGTTGATTCATGTTCGCGAATTACAGACAACTGTTTACAGTAAATTACTATATTCTTATCTTCCACGTGCAACCCTACGCCCATTTTAAGGCATCTCAAAAATCTATAGGAGAGACGTTTAAGTAGCAATGGCCTCTGAAAAGAGTAAGGTGATGTTGGAAGCCGGTACAGTCCTTAAACGTTGTGTACATCGAGTGTACGTGCGATTGAATGCTTGAAACATTTGTTCCGTCGTTTTACGGAAGGTGATAATGGGTCTAATGAATAGAGGGGTGTTTTAATAGGACAACGATTCTAATAGAAAACCTAGATCTTGACCACACTACGTTCTTAATATCCTTTAACAGTTAGTGTGAAAGAAATGTCTTTAATGGTATTTCCTCTTGCACATCTCTTTGCTGATTTTGCTGGGCAAATATCCCTGTTACGATGGCAGGGGTTAAAATACGACAAACTCACGGTGAATAGTCAAATGTTAGCAAATCAACACCTGGCACCACTTTATTTGCGAGAAAGATCAAATTACCATTTCAAATGCATGGAAATCCCTGACGAAGTGCACCACTTTAATGCAAAAGCTAAAACGTGCTAGAATCCACGAAGTCCTTGTGCCCTACGTATTTTCACGTTCCATTGATAATGCAAATCCGCTGTTACATCTGTTACCTTTGTTCGCTTCGATGAAGTATGCATTGTATAATATAATACATATGTGTGTACAAATATGCATCATTAGGGACAGATTTTTAAAAGTGCAGCAGCCTCCGAGTGTCTCGTTACTTTATTATTAATCGAATACGCGACCAATTATCGACCCCCCAGACTTAGAAATAGTGAACAGCCTTGAAGAGATTACCGCCAACGTTCTGTGATATAAAAATGTAAGGCAATAATGTTAAGAAAGAATTGAGAAGTCGATGAAACAGGGCAGAATAACTTTCCTGTTATTGTGCACTGAAAGTCGACGAGCCCTCGTTCGACAAGTTCCGATCGAAGACGAGAGATTCGAAGGGAGGTACAAACAGGAATTGCCTGGTCGGTGCACCTTAGCGTTCGAGGTAACGTGGAAGGCAAGGGAACACGGCACATCTGCAGTGTGTGTGAATTTTTTTCGAAGCCATCGAGGGAACATATTTCTCGTTCCTTTCTCCATTGCGCTCGGCATTTTATCGAAACAGCTGATCGCTGCCCCTTTAATTGCATCGCGGCTGGCCCCGTCGACGCTGCGGTAAGTTACAGAAAATTCCAACAAAAATTCATCATAGTGTTCGCTGGTATAGTGGGACAATCGTCTGCGGTAAACCGTTTCTGTGAATACGGTCGAGTGTTTCGTTGCTCGGTATACGGTAAGTGCTGCTACTTCAAGCATCTTTTGTAGGTTAGGACGCGCTTTTCGCGTTTAATGCTTCGTACACAATGTCCTGTTGGATCGTTGGCGTTACCTGGTCAAAGATAAAACGCCACCCCGCCTGGCGAAAAAACAATATCGAGCCGTTCAACGTACGACCTCGTTAGTGCGACCATTGTGCATTCCGGATGCCATCATGCGCTTTCGTGAAATCCGATTTGCGATAAAACGATCAAGCTTGTTTCTTGCATTAGTTCCCGTCGTTCTTCTAGTTGCAAGGTTGTTAACATTTAACTAGGTGAAATGTTCACTTAAGCTCAGCACTGTTTTTGCTTCATTAATTAAATGCAACCGGCAACGCTCTGGCGGGTTGGGTACAAAAAGTGATTTGATGAGTGCAGCATCCAAAAAGGGAACAAAAAGGCAATTTTCTGGTACAATTTTGTAGTGAACAGAGAGTTTAAGCTACTACTCTATAAATTATTGAGGCGAAGAAAGGAAAATCACGGATTCGAATTGTGCTTGATTCGTCTCGTTCAAAGAAGCGTCTGATTGCACTTTCAGGTATGTTTAATGTTCTCCCAGTTAATTCGTTGAAACAATAATAAAGGTGGACAACCATTTACGAAAATGCGCGATACGTATTTTTCGCTACGTGGACATTAAGCAGAGAACAATAAATCTACATTCGTAATGAATTCGTAATACGCGCTTCATCGAAAGACGCGTCGCCATGACGATGCAGCTGGCGAATTACGGCTTGGCGTTCTATGACGTCTTCAATGGCCGCCACCGTATTGTCTACACACGTAACGGAGCGCGGTACCCTGACAAACCGCGTTCCGTGTTACTTTACGACGTAGTGCTTACTGTTTTTCGTTAGAATATTTCACCAGGCTGTGGGCCGAAGTGCAAACCATGGGCTCGAAGAAGCATAAAAAGCACAAGCGCGAAAGGCACGAAGGTGAGGACCAGGTTCGATTCCGGTGTATCTCGATCGTCTTATCGTCGTACTAGTCACTTTTTAATATGTCCCTTAACATCATCATGGCATCGTAGGTCGTCCTGTTATAATGTGCGGTTGTTTTATTAGTCGTTGTACATCGTGCTGCACACTGTGTTTCTTACGAATTCGAAACGTGCCTCGAATTCAAACAGGCGCTTCAACAATCGCTTCAACACGATATTTGTTTTTGCGTTTGTTTATAATCGAATCACGCTCGCGATGACAGCAGCTCGTTGCTACATTATCAGATGCTTCGTTGCGTATTGTACTCAATGCTTTATTTCTCGGTGCACTATATATTTAGCGGGTGTGTTTGGTTTCTCAAATACTCCGTTTGTTCACGTCTTATTCCATTTAATATTTCTCTGCTCGTCGTTGTCGATCGATCTTTCGTATTCTTGGAAATATCACATAAAGTGTGATTGTAAAATGTTGATATTTGTATCGAACGCACGAGGATTCAAATGAAAGTGATATTCACAATTTGTGGATGCGTCCAGGCGTATAGAGTCCGATTAGCCATAGCAGAGTACGAGGGTCATAATCGATTGGAAATACATAACGTTTTTCATTGGAGTCCTCCTTGTACTTATAGTTTAATAATGCACAGGAATTTTGACTACGTTTTCACCACGGACAAACTGAGAGTGAGGTTGGAGTAGAAGTGAGGTGGATTCGAAAGTTTAAACGAAGGTTCCATAGCAACAAGTGCGACGTGGAAGTAAGTGACTTGTAACAACGGACATGAACTGGTTGCACGACAGAAATTAGCTGTGCTTCCGACATTACTCAGACGTCCCCAACCCTTTTACTTTTTTTGTTTTTTTTTTGTCTGTTAAGATTAGTTGAAGTGCAACAAGATCTATAATATATCATTTATATTATTGATTTCATTGTAAAGATGTGTTAGACCTTTATGCCTGTTGCACTTCAATCACTTAGTTCCCTGGCTGTTATATATTATGGCATCAAAGGCTGTACATGCTTTTGCTTTACGTTATTGAAAGGTATTTTCGATTTCAACAGTTGCTCCTTCCTGGTTACTCCCGCAGTTTGTCGATCAATACAACAACAATTATTTTATTGCATACTTCTATCAAGGTTTATTTAATTTAAGTAAAGCTACTTCCATCTCGCTTCCAGTTTGTTGAATGTGAAAACAAGGTCATTCTCCTGTTATAAAATCATCTTTATTATTATTATTATTGTTAATATCACCATTACCATTATTATTAATATTTCCTCCTATTTTTCTGTCATTACCCATGTATATTGTATTAATGAAACATTTTTTTTCTGGTCCTTTAAGATTATGTACTGTAATGATTAGCACCGTATTTTTACATTGCAACTACATGCTGTCATTCTGCACTTCTGTATGTTTTTTCTGCACGCACTAGATATTATTAATAGCTTAGCGCTTCAATATCTTCGTACATACTTAGAAAATAGTATAGGGCTGAGTAAATTGTAAATAATTTTCCCCATCTTTCTTTTTCTTTTAGCAGAAGGGCACTATACAACCACGGATAAACCTCGTACCTTGAAGTTAATTTTAAAAGTAGGAGGTAGTAGTGGGACACCCGAATACGGTAACGAATCGCCAAGTCAAGCAACGATGTTGTCCCAACATTTGGGTGTCTACCAACAGCAGTTGGGTCTCAATTGCTCTGTGACACAGGAGTCAGAGTATGATAGGTACCTGGGGCACAAAAAGCTCAAGAAGAAGAAGAAAAAGAAGGACAAAAGGCACAAGCATCATCACAAAGACAAGAAAAGGAGAAGGGAGGAGTCCAGTCAGGAATCTGTGGGGGATGCTGATGAAAGCTTGGCTGAAGTCCCCAAGAAAATTCCTAATCATCAATTGTTACCTCCAAGACCTCCATCTAGCGGGGAACACAGAGTTGCTAGCCATATTAGCTCTCTTTCACCTCATCGCGAACCTAGAACTTGTGTGCTTCGGAAAATTGCCGAACGTACCCCCCTACAACGATTGCTAGAACATCTTCTGAGATCAATGGAGAAACGCGATCCGCAACAATTTTTCGCTTGGCCAGTCACAGATAGCATCGCACCTGGCTACTCTCAGATCATCACTAATCCTATGGATTTCAGTACCATCAAGCAGAAAATAGACGACAATAATTATCAAAATTTAAACGAATTCATAGAAGACTTCAAGTTGATGTGCGATAATGCTACCACATACAATCATCCGGACACCATTTACTACAAGGCAGCAAAGAAATTGCTACACGTAGGCCTGAAAATGGTTATGCCCGAGAAGCTACGACAATTGAGACCGGTTTTAACTTACATGCAGGATATATCGAAAGAGGAGCTTGGGTTTGAATTGGGTATGGAAGATCCTTACAATCCTGATGCTCCGGTGACAGAAGAGCAGATCGAACGAGAAAGGGAACAGGAGGAACGTAACGAGCAGGTTGAAGAACTCAGGAAGGAGAATCAGAGGAAAATGAGATTGGCTAGCTTAGGTAAATTTGAAGCGATCCCGGATGATATGACGCCCGATGAAATTTTAAAACAAGCCCGCGGTGCCGCAAAGGCGGCGTCGGAAAAATTAACATTGAAGAGGTTGAACTCAAAGATGGGTTTTCTCAGACAAAAGAAAGATGGAACTACCAGTTTGCAAATCATAGTACCTGGCGACGGAGTAATTCCAGGTACCAATCAAAGACCAGTATCGTTAGGACAGCTGATAGGAAAATTGAATCATGGTACGGGAGCGCTGGCAGGATTTCGCGAGGACAGGAGAAATATGTCGAAACCAGTAAAACCTTTATATTACGGTGCCTTTGGTTCTTACGCGCCTAGTTACGACTCAACGTTCGCCAATCTCACGAAAGAGGAAACAGACTTGGTATATCAAACCTACGGTGACGAGACCGCCGTACAATACGCAGAATCCATTCTAGACTTCGCTAAAGACTGTGACTATACGTTAACAATGGTCGACGATTTGTTAGATATTCTAACAGGAGGTGATCACAGAAAGACCAAGAAGTTCATCGAGGAAAAACGAAGACTGAAGGAGGAGGAGGAGAAGATTAAGCATTTATTGGAGAAACCTATGCAAGATGTAAATCGAAATATTCCAGCAATGGACAATGTGAAAGTTGATATCGATCAACTGAAGACACTATCAGACATAGGAATTGATATTAACTTCTTGAAAACTCTAGGTGAATATACTGAACAAAAAATAATATAAATTCATTCACTCATATGGTTAATAATAATGACAATTTTATTTTCCAGACGATGAAGTAAAGGTCGGCGAAGAACGCACAGCTTTGCAAAGTCGATTGGACGACACATCACAAATGTTGAGTCGTTTGAAGCAAGCGCAACACGAGCGGCTCTCAGCGCCACCGCCTGCCCACTTATCGAATGTTCCTAAACCGTCGGAAAACGAAGTGGCGATAGCTGATAAAATCACGGATAATTTAACAGAGATAGCAAAGAAACTTCCCCCTTCAGCTATCGCCCCTGTGGACGGTTTGAGAAGAGCCATGGGAATAGCTCCACTAGGTGGACCAGAGCCCATGGAGGTGGAACCAATTACGCACAATCCAACGATCGTCGCAGAGACTAATTTGTTAACGCAAGCCAGTAATAATCAGGCTCCGGCTAACCTGTTATCTGCGCCATCACCGATTCAGAGCGCGAATCTACTTAGCCCGCCTAGCCAGCAAAATCAGACGATCAGTATTGTGAATACGAATCAGCCTCCTATTCAGATACAGATTGGTATGGCGCATAATCAGACACCATCGTCATTATTGAGTACGACTGAAGCGTCAGCGGTTCCTGATCTCGAAACCGAGCTTCGGGAATTTTTAGAAAGTGATCCCACGTTAGGGCACTCGCCACTCCATGACGATAAAACATTGGAGGACATTTTATCCGAGTCTTAGTGTGTACGATTCCCGAGATATATGTTTTTCATGAAATATACCTCCAACAGGTTGTACATTTTATTACATATAAAGAGTAGGTTTAATGTGAGGCGTACGGTTAATAAATAAGAACGTGTCCTGTATCGTGTTGTCATTCAATCAACATCGCGTTTATTTTGTATAATGGATATATAAATATATTATTTATGAAGTTTGCGTAACAAATTATATAAAGCTTGTATAATATTCATGACTGATGGTGAATATTGATAGATTTGGATAAAGAAAGCAATTTTAATGAAAAATACATCGAAAGAATATATGCAGAGAAGGTTGCCTGTTGTCTTTTCCCCCCCTGAGACTAACGTGTCGATTATAGTCGAATATTAGTATAGTAGTCGTGAATAAAACGTTACGCAAACGAAAAGTCTGAATTCAAAGGGCAATTGGAATTCTTTGTTCGAAAATAAGTTAGCCGATCTCCTCAATGTTGGATTACTATGCAATTGATTAAATGAGTTAGCGTAAGGTCGTTATTACTTTAAGACGAAGAAATATGACGAAAATTATAAATACTCATAAAGTGTATTTTTTAAAATAATAAAAGAACTCGTGCAAATTATTTCTTTATATCACGTGACTAGTATAATGATATTGCAAGTATCCCCCAAGGATTTACGACCCCGGGAATTTAGCGACCGAGATCCTACGACCTCGAAGGTCAGGTTTATGCCCGTCGAGGTTCTACTCCGATATATTCTCCGAAAACCAGCTTCCCGGGCTTTCATTTGAGGTTATCAAAGATATTGCCTGGTGTTGTGGGTCAGAGTTATGTATGCTTCTACTACTGAATTTCCCAAGGGAAGAGATAGCAAAGTAAACGAAGAAATACGAGTCACGATATTTGTATTCACCGATTGCAGCTAAAGTTTTCAGTTGCCTATGAAGCAACGCAGAAGGCAACGAATAAATATATAGTTTCGCGATGCCATCTCTTTAGTGGAGTAAATTTATGGTTCCTGTATCATAATCTTATTTACACATACCTAGTACCCTGGTATGTCCTGTGTCCGCCTCTGGTCATGAACACTTAATTCCGTGACGATTTATGGATTCAATGTCGCAGTATAGATCCCTGGAAAGAAAGAAATTCATTATTCAAATTATAAAAGGCGCTGGAGTATGCATTCGTTTTAATGGCGGAATGGTACCGCCAAAGTACATTGGGAAACGCGACCATACTTAATATACAATTTTATGAGCAGAATCGAAATTTTCGATATTAATTTATGTGGAGATATGTACCTTGGCACTTTTATATTCTTTCAAGAATCACTACACCACTATAAATAGCACTTTTCCCTACTAAATGGGATCAAATTGCACACAGAAAAACGCGCGACTTTACGAAAGGTTCGAATATGTAGTACTGACAGTGCTCGCGTGGTGGCGCCAGTTACCGGGCATGTCGCGAGCGATATTTCGATAGTCTCGAAACCTCGAAAAGATCAATGGGGATTCAAACGAAAGACAATGCTCGAATTGGATTTTGCGACAGGATGGTTTAAATAACAAACTCGTTAATTCTAATGATGACCCAAATATTTATGACGAGAGCAATGTAACGAAGTTATATAATAAAATGTATTCTACCAACTTTTTTACGTTGCTTGCAAGAATCAATGACAAAATTAAATTCATTGTACGTATTTCATGCAGAAAGTTTAATCTGAAATACAAAATGTAGGACTATGAAGTAGCTCGGAAACAAACGAGACAGGGAGCGTAATTAAATTAACTCAACATCGCGGTAAGTCGTTCAATATTCCAAAACAAATTTTGACACAGACATTAAACTAAATATCGCACTAGGATAATATTTATTTTTATAATTAAAAATGTTCTTCGCACCGCGTACACCATATTAGAAGCTGCAATTCGCATTTTGCTTTAATTAACGATAACATAAGAGATCCTCTTCTAATTATTTCCGTAAGCGGACGCAAAACTAATTCCTCTTTGGCATTGTTTGCATCGTTTACTTATGTATGCATCGTGCAAAGTGTGCAACGCGCGTTCGTGGATCGATTGTAGCTGTGTAATGCGATATTCGCGGGGACGAGCGGGTAGGAATTTCCGTCAGGAGGTATGCGAGCACGGTAGCTGCTCGATAATAGGATGAAGCTGGTAAAGCGTGGGCTAATTTGAAAATTCCGCGGGACCTCGCTCCGTATAAGTGTGATTCACTGTAATTACGTCGTCATAATGAAATAGACAAGTTCCAGTATAGAAATGCGGAAACTCGATTAAACGGTTTCTCGTTTATTGCGGCGTAAAATCTCCACATCGTCAGCATGGCCGACTAACTATTCCATTAACGTTTCGGCGTGTAAAATTAAAA
The DNA here is from genome assembly GCA_963583965.1 of Nomada ferruginata. Classification (NCBI taxonomy): domain Eukaryota; kingdom Metazoa; phylum Arthropoda; class Insecta; order Hymenoptera; family Apidae; genus Nomada; species Nomada ferruginata. The sequence goes on from OY757221.1 coordinate 10,722,737, forward strand.
AAAATTTACCGCGGTAAAGTATTTAAACGAGTATTAAAGCACGCCCCGTTTCACGCTGTACAGGCATTCCATTTTCTCCCTTCGCCGTTTTTCATACGTCGGGCGAACGCTACGTTCTGTGACTAAATATTGGAATTTATCGTCGAATTCCGATCCACGTTTCGAATAGCGTTTTTGGCTCGTGATTAAATGTTTTACAATCACTTTGGACGTAATATTTCCCCGTTTTGTAGCCACGAAAAGTTTCGAATAGTGTCGCTCCGATTTTTAACCCTTAACGCGTATACAGCATACCGATATAACGAAGTTTACCCTCTCCGGTGGGATTTAATTTAATTCGTTTCTGGCCGGCAATCTTGTGAAATATTTCGCAGCCTCGATTTCGTTGCAGAAATGATTCGATTTAAGATGACTCGCCCGAACTCTCGCGTTGGACGCGATAATTTTCAACAACGTAGCCGCTGGGATTGCGCAGCGACAGGTTAATTAAGCGATGAATTCGTTCTTTCGAAAACACCTGAGCTTAGAAATTGCTCGCTCGCGTGGCTTTTCGGCGGAAGCTCTTTACGGCGTACCGCAAGTCGAGCAATTATCATTCTTTGATATCTGCACGTGATATAACTTGATGAACGTTCTCGTAATTTTTCTGCACAGTCTTACTCGATTCCCAAAATTACATATAGTCGTAAAGATAAGGTAGACGGTTGGTAGACACAGACGACTAATAATTTATGCGACTGTAAATGGTGTACTTTATCGTTTAATATGAATCATGGATTATCTGATCGAATTGGAAACCATATCGAGTGTTTCATTGTACTCGGCAGATCATTTTCATACTCGATTAACATAGACGCCTACGTTTTTATCGCTTCTTAAATAGCTTCCTCAATATTTCGGTACGTTCGAGAAAAGTTTATTTTTCACTAGGGGAACCGATAATAATTATTCAACAGTCCCGGAAGTATAGTGCGTCTGAATTAATGTCCATTGAATTAATGATCCTAGCCGTGATCACCAGGAAAGTAGAATTGAATTCGATAAAACTTGTACGATGCATTTGTTTTATTAGGAAGAAAGATATATTAGAATGCGAATATAAGACAACTCTGTTTCGAGGAAAACGTGCATTATGCGAAAATAAACTGCAATTACGTGAAAATGAAGTGCAATTTTTCAACAGCTATGTTTCAACGATATTTCAGACTTTTCGGCTTAGTTTCCGTTGCAGATACGTTTCACGAGATCTCGTAAGATCTTAAAGTAGAGTTAACGCGGGAATTCTCCTAATCATATTTTGCATAGTAGACGGCTTCGTTCCAGATTGTCAAATTTCCGTCCAGTCACCAATGCGATTCGATTGGGCTGTTACGTGATCAAAGACACAAGGTGCACTGCGTCGAAATTGATTATGACAGAGGCGAGGCACAAGGCTTCATATTGTACGGATCCCGATCGGAAATATTGGATCCGGAGAATTTGCTTTGGCGACGGCGCGTGTGAAATCGGCCCGTCACGAATATTCGGTTCTATGACAAATAGGCGGTGTTAACCGCAAATCACAGCGATCCGTGATTAAGCGGAGCCATTGTTTGCTTTAAAGAGAACGTGCGGGTTACGAGTGCCGGGAAATGGTGTCGAAACGATCGTACAAGTCGGGTGCACTTGTTGTTGGGGATTCGATATTAAGTGGATACGGAGTGGATGTGGTTGTTTCATTTACATTTATTAAAACAGCACCAGTGTTGGGAATTTATACTTTTATTATTTTATGAAACACTTATGAAATAGATCAAATATAAACGAAATTCAAGTTAGTTTAATTGCGCGCTTCGTGTAATATAATACGAGTACGGAGCAGAAGTGGGATGGGTACGTGACGGGTCAGACACGAAGAGACCACGTTTGCAACTAGAAGTAGAATTGGAATGTGTCTGGTTAGGCTGCAGCAGCGCACGTTTGTAACTGGAAGTAGAATGGGTAGGCGTCTGGTCAGACAGTAGTAGAGCACGTTTGCAACTGGAAGTAGAATGAGTAAGCGATTTGTCAGGGAGTAGTAGAAAGTGGAAGGTATTTATAACTAGTCAGATATCGCTGGCTAAATCCTTAAATGTTCTTAATGCATTTATTTCGTACCAAAACCGTGCAACGGTGTACAGACCAACTCTCTGAAACTGCAACGCGTGTAGAAATATTACAGCTCGTAATTCGATCTTGTGCACGGCTATTCCTCATAAATTCATGAACGGCTAACTCAATTAACCATGCCTAAGCCTGCAAGACCGTAGCCGGCTAGCAAATCAATTATATTATAGTATCGACGTATAACGAATATGTTGCACGCGAAAATTCCTTTGTCGCTCGTCAACGGGCGCCGTTATTTTAACGGGCTCCTTAATTCACTCTTTCGAGGGGAGAATATCTAACAATATCAATTTCCATCGAACCATATTCATCGCCGAAAGTTTTCCGTTTCCGTAGAGCGACCATACAAACACAAGGATTTGTTTCTGCGTGAAAAATCGTAGTTTCCACGACGACGTGTCTAGTCCTTTGGTCAACAAATTTCCAGAAATTTAATCGCGGCACAGCTCGCGTAACCAGCCCTAACGCGGATTTAGATTTTAATCGGCCGTAATAATCGGATGGCAGCATTTCAGGACGAGATTCCTCGTTTTAATCCTGTTTGTTTTCCACGCGCGACCGCTGGAATTCCATTAGAACTACCGGGGAAATCGAACGCTTCGTCACGAGCCCCGTCCATAGAATCGATAAATCTTTACGTTTGAACATCATATTTCTAGACGGCCGATCCTTGGCCGGGTAATATCGATCTTCTACATTTCGCTGGACCCGAAACGCCACGTTTTTGCAGCCGTCGAAAAAATGTTCTTCCTGAATCTTCTATAATATAAACGAACCATTTCTCGATAGGGCAATTTATTATAGAAGACGAATCGATTCGTAAAGGTGTGCAGCCTTTACGAGCTACGTGGCTTACGTACTTTCGCCGGTGGAAGCTTCTTTGCCAGAGCTTTATTCTTCGATGAAAAAGCGGGAACGAAACATGGCCGTAAAGCAGGCAATCATATTCTTGTTATGACGTGCAGAAAATAGTATGCCTTCTTTATTTAACGCGGGAGCAGATGGAAACTTCTTTGCTTTAGCATATGTACAGGATATCTAAGGAATAACAGGTTTAATTTTGTGTCTGTTCAAGCAGTGATCACCTTTGTAAGAATCATGAAAATGGTATTTATTTTTATACATGTTTTTTGTTTAAACCGTTATCCACTCTGTGCATTTCGTTATAAAATAGTTTTATTACAATATCATTGGCTTGAGTTTAAGTTTATTGTTCAACTCAGGTTTTGAAATTCAAGATTAATGTCTGAACCTGTGAAAAATTCCTATCCAAAACGTTATAAATAATAATTCTCTTGCAGTTTTCTGTTATACAGTCTCCCCTTTGCGATTTCGTTGATTAAGAGGTCAAGCAATAACGCTGGTATTCTTCTTGATTTTTATTCGCGAAAGAATTTCAATCTCCGACAACAGAATGTTAATATTTTCTCTTGCTTTTTCATTTGTATCAGTCGTGCAAAAATATATCGCGTTAAGTGAGCATTTCTAAATTGTGTTTTTCCCCCGTTATCAGCTTAGAACAGATTGTAGCTTAATTCGTCCAGTCATAAGGCTGAAATTTATTGCCCTATAACTCCCGCTCGTAATTTACGTTCCTCGTAGCCTCGTTCAAAGGATATCTCGGATGAACCCGTACGACAAAAATGTGGCGTGAAACTATGTGTTCATATAAACTGAGAACTAGTTTCGCACCTATTTGAGGATAACTTTCTAAGATATTATTATATGTCCTTTATCTGTATACAAGACACTGGAAATTATCGTTTAAGATATTTCTAAGCTTATGGTCACCGAACTGGAATTTTCTGAGAAATGTCCTCTGCTGTTTTCAGTAGTTTCACTAGCGCGTTTATAGCCTAGCGCAACGCGCGACAGGATTATCCGACAAATTTGTTATTTAATGCACAGCTACGGGAAGCGAATGGCAAAATTTACAAAACCGCACTTCGTATAAGCGAGAAAAAGCGTTTGCTGACTGGAAAATCCGAAATAATGTTCTCCTTGGTAACTGAGGAAAAGCAGTGATAAAAAAAAACTACTGTATTTGGGAAAAGAAATGCCATGCTTGGTAAAATGTTTAATCACTTTCATGCATTCGATTTTCGCTGGAAGTTCGGCGAACCGGTAATCGATTTGTGCAGTATGTATAAATACTGATACGTTCGATTACACTTAGCAGAGTAAATATTAAACCAAAAATATCAAACAGGTAGAGAGCTAAAAGCGGAAAAATAAATATACCCATGGCGATCTATTATACAGTGGCTCAAATATAAACAAAAAAAAAGGCAGAATCGACGATAATTTTCTTTTCTCAGTCATATAACATTAAACAAAATTTCACGCCTTCTATCCACGTCCTTTAAACTACTACTTCTCTAACTCTTGAACTTCACAGTTGGAGAGGAACAAACGTTCACACATATTGCACAATTTTTCTTCCATTTTATGTGGAGTCTAGTTGCGACCCGCCTTCGTGCTTCCTTCTTTCAAGTTCGTTGCTACAACATCGTTTCGGAAATTCCCCGCGGAATTTCGACGAAATTTCGTTGAAATTTCGAAGAAAAAGAAACGGTTACACCTGAAACGCTCGACGATCACACACTCGGGTTTTATTCGTCGATTCCAGTACAAAGCAACTGCACGTGGGCACGTTATGAAAGCACTCCTGGGCCGGATGTTACCTTCGCGGACGGAAAGATTCATAAGATGCGGAAGTTTGGTTAAAAGAATAAATCCAGGAAGCGCTCGCTTCCTCTCTGGCTGCTCTAATTCTCGAATAAAGAGCAAAACGTAGAGAGGTTGCTGTTTCCCTGTTCTCCAGTAATTCGATTTTCGTCGCGTCCGGAAGGGGTTCCCTTTCCAGAAGTTTAATTGAACGGGATCACTGCTGGACTTTCTTCGGGAACATTTTCGAAACTCCGCGATACTTTTCCCGATCGTGAATGATCGCCCTCGTACTGATTTCGCAGTGTGCTTCGCGAAAGCGAGATTTACTAACGCTCTTTTAATGTTTCCAATGCTTGTCTTTCTTTTAATTCGTTTGGAGCAACATGTGAAGACTCGGGCGGAGGAAAGTTTTGAAACTGCCACGTTATTCTCTTTGATTTATTTTTCTCGGAATACAGATTGTGTGCGAACAGTCGGTTAAGAAATTGAATTAAATTACAGTCGCGTATGTTGGTGAAAAATTGCGTAGGCGGATCGGGTGAACCATGAGAAAAAATAATTGTAGCTTCAGTAAAGTGAAAGGTATGCATAATAAGGTGACCCAGAAATGTTAAGATTGAAAAAGTCGTAATTCGTAAAGAATTGTTCTCTGCTTTATTTTGTATTTTCTACATTTTATGCCCCCTTTCACCTCTTCATTTTGTTACACATGCTGTGCTTATGCGTAAGTAGATTATTCGAACAGATAATAATAGTAGCCATAAAGTAACTAAATTAAGTGAGCCCAAAACCAAGTTCTTTTCTTATAAAACACAAATCACGCCGCATCAATAATTCTTTCATCAATCAATGTCCCCCATCGATATACCATCGATTTCTAATCACATTTCTACAATATCCCCTATATTGTAAGGCAAACGAGTTGCACGGAATGTTGGAAGTCATCGTAGCCTCTGTAATTTCGCCGTCCCGCCGTTGTGTTCTGTGAAATGGGCCGAAAAATGAGAAATTCAGCGCGTGTAGCTACACATTCGCCTCTACACTACGGGCGATCTCATGGACAAAGGGAAAACAGAGGCGAGAACCTAGAGAAATATTGCGTTCCGCCTTCTTGAATACCCTTTTTCTTCCTTTCATCCACCTTTTATTCGGCCGTGAATTTTTTGCTCCTCGATTTTCATTTATTTCCCGTTCCTTTCGCCGATAGACTATCAGTGGCGCATTAATTAAAAAAATTGTAATATCCGCGAAATCCTGTGATCCAGATCTGGATTTTTAATTCAGATTACGACAGCCGACAATTTTTATCTGTTTGTAAACCGAGGGTGCTAAAGTTTACGCGATAACAATATTGCTTTTGTACACGAGGATCAATCCAGACAAGCAATACAATACGCATAGAAATTATTAAATTTAATTCCTAACAGTGAATCAGCTGATTGCTAGCGTTAAAAATAGTAAAATATCTAATTTCTTCATTCCATTCGATTTATATTTATATTTATAAGTGGCAATTTATAATTTACAGCTTCGGCAAAGTTTCGCTGTAACTCAATGAACCCTTCCACTTTCCTCGTACATTTTTATGGATCCGAATGCCGATAGTACAACGACGGTGTTCAGGATTAGGCTATACGTCCAAGACCCTTGCGTCCTCTTTAAATCGATGTAATAGATAAGCTGTCCAATTTTCGAGCCTCAGGCACGTTCAACAGAAAGAGCAAAAAGCGTATCGCGAGGCACAGAATGGAGAACATTTTTGAAAGGTCCGCTTGAACGAGTCTGATACCGCCTATCTCACTGCGCAAAAAATCTTCCACGTTTTATGCCGCCAAACTCGTGCCTCTCCTATTTTCCTTTTTTTTCATTCTCCCTCACTCGATACACAATACCAGAAATTCTATAAATATACAATGGCAAAGGAAAAGATTTATAAGTCGCGCGTAATGTAATCTGTTGATATTATCGGACAAGGTACTTGCGTTAAAGTAAAGAATGAAAAGCGACGAGGGAAACTTGGGGGAGGTGTGCGATCGGGAAACGACGGGGAAAAATAAGCACGAGATCGGTGATATTTTACCGTGAACGTGGGCAGCAGGTGTGACGAGCTTCGTTCTCGATCCGATGGAACTCGCGAGCACCCCCGTGAGAATTCTGGACGAAGGTTCGCACGCGACGATTTGGAAACGAACCGATTGTTCCGCTAGCGCGATTTTTCTGCGATTCCGACGGCTCGTTAACGTGGCGGAATATTCACGGATTTTCGGAAAATCCACGCAGATACTTTTCTCCGAAATTGGGTCCTAAGGTCCTCGGACATTTGGCCACGGTTGGCACCCGGACTTGTAATACGTCTACTGTTAAGGAGACTTAACATTATCAATAATGAAATATTATATAAATATTTATATATAATTATATATAAAACGAACCTTGAAATATTGAGAATATGTATTGACCGTCTATTTTCATATGAATTTGCTGGATAACGAGTGTGCAATAATCATAGTAATACATTTAGTGGTGTTGCTGGATTGAAGTTTATATTACCAACTTCATTTAAAGTTGAAATTCAATGATTGGGAAACGAATGTTCGGCACATTTTGGACAGGGTATCGAGGGGGTGATCGAAGCGTGTGTTCGCCATTCGCTCGACTGTCGTCCGTAGCAATTATCGCGATCTGTTTACGCAATAAAGCAAGTAAACGTTCCCGCGGGCACGTGCAGCATAATTACGCGCTACTCGAAGACGATAATTAAACCCCTGTCGACAGTGAGCGTTTCGAGGGATTCAGAGTATAGACAGATACATCTGTCAGTTTTGCGTACGTGAGTTTTCGATTAAATCTGTGTCAGAGATGGAAAACAGTCTCAGAGTAAGCGTTGATCTGGAGGGAAAATTTGTTACCTGGCGAAAATTCGTGTTTGGAAATAATAAAATACTATTATGACGCGAGTGTGTTCGAATTACGCTGGCAGAATTAATGCAACATCTGTCGAATACCTTATGTCTATTATTAATAAAAATATTGTAGACGAAGTGGTTACCAGGAAAGTAAATCAAAATTAATTGTCATAGATATGAATATATATAATATTAAAGGTTAGCGATACGACCAAAAGGAAAAAGTAAAACACAGAAGCATTCATTCAAATAAAATAGAATTGCAACGACAAATTAAACGAATTGCTTTCCAATACTGCAGTGCCTAGACAATGGTGGTCCCTCAGAACAGTATAATATTATTCCTATTCTTCTTGACTAGTTGTAAGCCTTGAATAAGGTGCGAATGACCGTAACACTCTTTTCCACGGCAACGTGTATTTATGAGAGAGTGGTGGAATATCGAGTCTGAATCGGGCAATAATCTTCGTCGAGCTTGCTCGCCTCGACAAGATAAACGGTATCTACGTCGAAACTTTGGTAACATTCTCCGAAGAATCTTCGCGAATAATCTTGTGCAAGTTTTCTAGGCGATGACGTACAGGGGTAAGTACGAACTCATGAAAAGCTGGATATTCGAGATCCATGCAGCCTGTATCTCTACACTTTCGACCCTAGAAACAAGCTGAATTCTGTACAGGCAGAGTTTACTCAGCTGCCCTTCCTATTTGCAAACTGACCTAACGAAGAGCGTCCTTTTCAACCAGCAATATATTCGAAAATTTCTTCAAACCTTCCAGTGCTCCCTTTTTATTCATAGCGGTGCTATTTTCTAATCAAAGATTCGAATACCTGTGTTTGCATTGCAATTTCTCTTAAAATTACAGTAGCGTTACTTTGTTTCCTGATTTTCTTAATTCGCGTAATTTTTTACTTAACTGTATAGTTCATCGTTGTTATCTCTATGTTATTATAATTATCCTACTTCAGCCTATTTCAAGACGACACTATAATCTTATACATTCGACTAACAATAACAGTAATAATAATAGTAACAATAATTCCCAATTCTGTTAAGCTGTCCCATTTCGTGCCAGTAACATCTTTGATTTCTAGTAGCAATCACAATATTATCTACAGTATACCTATACTCACGGCGATGCCTGGAGGCGATGTCAGAAGGCAAAACCTAAGCACCCTAGTAGTATTAAAGTAAACGAGACGTCAGCTCGTTCGTGTGGCGCTGTTCCGTCCCTCCGAGCTGCTTGAAATCTCGACCACGTTTCGCAGCCGGGAGCGCACGATACTTCGTAACACCAAAAACATTCAAACGTTTATTAAAACGTTTGCGCATTAATATAATTCGCAGCCACTGAGATTCACTCAACACCGTTTCAAGTAAGGAGACTCCAGACCCGAGATTAAGGATCTTAAATCACCCAAGGCGAGAGAGGTTCTATTTTATCGTTCAGGGTACAACTCTGAGAAACTTCGACACACGAGACGTACATGGAATTCTAAAGTCTCCACGCGACGAGAATTTCTTCCTGACGCTCAGATATGATTAACAAAGGGGCAGCAGGTGTAAGTGTTAAGATTTTTCACGGCACACCAACGCGGCCACCGTCTATTTAACATTCCGGCGAAATTACGTTCCCGTTTCATTCTTAATCGCAGGCCAGGCGAATGGAAACGGCGGGACGAGCTAAGATCAACATTTCGTGCCGTTTCCCGTGCGCACAGCCTTCATTGTCGCTGCATTTTAAATGGTTATTCGTGCTCGAAGCTCTGGGAATATTTAAGCCGACGTGCCAGATTGATGAACTTCAATTTCGAAACGGCAACAATGGGATCCGCGTGGTGCAAGTTCTAACCACCCTTATTCGTCCTCGTTACTTCCTCCATTGAAACAGTGCCTGGAATCGTCATATTCGCGTTGTAGCCTCGTAATATTCGCGGCATAAAGTTAGGCAAACCTTGACGTTGAAGCATAGCAAACGTTGAAAATGTTGAGAGCTCGTCTATGCCATTAAAAGTGGCAATAACAGAGAATGATTATTATTATTATTGTTGCCAGCATTATTATTACAATTGCTATTTAAAAGAAGCGTTTTATTCAATATTACTCTTACAATGCATCGTAGACTTCCACGCATGCTTTCAGGATTTCCGCTTCTGCTCCGCTTCAACGACGATTTGCTTCATTTAATGCAGACGTTTTTCACGACGTTTTCCACCCCCGCTAGAAAACAAATGGCTGCTCTGGGAGCACGCCAGTTGGGCCGGAAATCCGTCTTGCAATTTAAATAATGCAAATCGCGCGTCTCGGCCCTTTACAGTTGCCGTACCTCACGGGCGGCAGGAGTTAAATCGAAAATATCGCCGTGGAAATTAGTTTCAACCGGTGTCCCCGTGAAATATCAACCTCGGCTATGAAGTACGCATTGCCTACGAATATTTATTGCACGAAAATTATTCTATTCGAAGAAGAAGATCAATCACCTCAGCGTTGCTGTATGGGCAATGTAATGGAACGTTCAAATGTTAAACAATATGTTTTATTTTACATTCGTGTTTGTAAATACACGGGGTCGGGTCACTTGGATCGAAAAATTCTTATTTGCGATACCGTGGGAAATTTCGTGCAAGAGTTAACGCCGTTTCTGAGGAAAATTCGTTGCGGGGAATGTACGGTCGACTTTCAGACCGTTCCAAAATGGTCGAACATATCTCTGGACGATAACGTCTTCGATAACTCTGCCCTCTGCCTCGCGTATCTATATGCGAGACACGAGAATGTGTGCGCCAGCCAACATGGACCATCTTTATCGAGACATTTCGGCGGTCCACGAGGCCTTTATCGAATATCGCGACGCTTGGAGCGGTAGCGTGGCGTTGCTACTCACTTTTATTTCGCCTGTTTGCTATTGGATAATGCTCCTTGGGACTTTCTATCTCCTGCACGAGGGAAGCGAAATTAAATTTGAATGACCTGGAGGAGATGTGCGACGATTTCTGATCCGCGTTGGGGGAAATAGAAGCGTGTCCGCCAAGGAAAGTTCAATTATCTCGAGGCGTAACATCTTGTTTCTATTATTATTTCTTAAAGCGTGCTTCGTTCTGCGATATCTACGTAGAACTTTCTCTTTTACTCAATTATCTTATCGACCTACGACTCCACTCTACCATTCTATGGTCGCAGCAGCAGCTACAAATTATTAAGTTCTACCCTCCTCAACAGAGCAGGGATCTAGAATCGAGCCTTAACTTTCTTCCTCTTGCGATACAGTCCCGCTATCCGGGGTTAAGTTGTATTAGAAGTTAAGTGAACGCATTGGGACGGGTCCATTAAGTTCTACAGTAGAACTTTTTGCTTTGTACCCGGCGCATCCACAGAGGGCTAAAACATAGTGGTTCATAAAGCTCGAAGTTCAGACGAGCGAATTGGCTTCCGTGTAACTTTCACAGTGCGTCGGCTAAACCGCCGGATGACCAATCGACTGTTAGTCCTAAGTCAATACTGTAGTCAGCCCACAAGTTCTCTCTGCTAATTTAGTTCGAAAGTATAGCGGTGCGCCTTCACGGCTAGAAGTACAAATGTTCTCACTGTGATTCACGCTTGATTCAGATCGAAGATTCATTAACATTCGCTCATTCCTGTGATCGTACCTGTTGAGGCGACCAAGCATATTCCTCGAAAAAACGAAATCCCACAAGACTAAATGGACCGATTAAAACACCTCCATGAATCCGACGAACCTGTTCGGTGGAGGAACGTGACATTGCCCAGTTAAACAGTTTCGAGCTGGATTTTCTTAGCTGTACCGGAAATACCGGTTGCACCGCCAGTTCCGGGCCAATTAACGTCACTCGCGTGAAATCACAGGGCGCGAAACTCTGCTAACTGCAATTTAAACGGCTGTACCAGATTTGTTCAGACCTCAGCCGCGCCGTACAAATTGCGCCAAAGCGTGAAATCGGAGAAAAATAGCAGGACGGGGTAATTTTAATACATATTGAGGGCAGATTCCAATTAAGCGAAAATACGTAAAAGAGAAACAGTTCTGAGTTATTCATTGGCCAGAAAAATATACAAGTATTTTCATACATCGCATATTAGAGAACTCACAATTTGACCTCTTCACAGTATTCACCGAATTGATGGCAAAGTTCCAATATACCTCGGATTAGATTCGATCATTTGCATCTACACATTATTCCGCCATCGAAAATCCGGAGATTCGGTTATCCGTTTCAGAAAGGGGAATTATTAAACGCACAGTAGCCGGATTCAAAGCTTGAAGAGAAGTAGACAAATTTCTCGACACCGCCAGCGGTGAGAAATTGACCAAGATGCCCAAGCCAACTATGCCCCATACACGTATACGCCAGAAAACGTCCCCGTACCGCCGCCAAAAAATATTTCCTTCCACTACCTGTCCCGTAACACGTTAATATCGATCGATCCTTCCTCCACTTTCCTCGCCTCCTAACTCGCCGGTAATCGACTCTGACCAGAAAGCCTCCGTGACCGCAGGGCCCGGCGATCCGTTCCAACGATATCGATAGATCGGGCAGGCGTGAATGGACACGAAAGGAACTGTTCGAATAGATAGCACCGGTTACTACGCGTATGCCTGCTTGCATGCAATATTCATACTGTGTAACGACGGCAATAAGCTCCGTTGAATAGCACAGCTACGACTCAATCCTACCACACACGTTCATACGGCGTCACGGTTACCAACGGGCCGCGCCTACGCTTATTACCGTCATCCAGCGTCTCCCAAAGCTTCCGCGAAAAATCCTTTCAAGGGTCTTTATCGTTTGGAAGGGGGTTGGTTACGAAGTTCCCCGGGTGACTAGGGTGGCTTCCGTGGCGAACAGATGTTTCGAGGCAAGTTTCAGGCTGCCTTCCGCGCTGAGACGAGATTTACGAGCTCTGCTTATTCCATCTTGAGCGTTTGGCCTTTGAACGGGAAGGGAAGCTCCGCGGAATCATGGTATTCGCAGCTTTTTTGTCCGCCGTGCTGCGATGGTTAACGAGAGTTGACAGTGGATCGATGGATCCTTGTGCTTTTGCTTTGTAGCTTTATTTCTATTTATTAATTTTACAACGTTGGTGCGTTTGGAATTAAGTAAACTGTATCTAGAAGTCGAGGATTTCTTTGTTTTCTTTTGGAAGAAAGTTGCGTTTCGTAGGCATTGGTCGTATTTATATTTAATCGTCTTTATTAGAATAACTCGTTGGTTTGGTTTAATTTCGGCGTTTCAATTTATTTCATTGTGTGGACTGTTTATTACGATGTCGAATAGGATGGTGGGCACTTTTGTATATAAGTGCTGCTTTTAATTGTGAACGACTAAAGGAAGGGGGTTAAATAATTGTTTCGCCGTGTGTTTTTAGTGGCCGAATAAACGAGTTTGCTCTCTGTTCCACGGAATTGAGGGTAAGACGAGCGATCTCTGGGTCTCTTACGTGGAAGTTGTCTCGTCGATTTAGACCGATTTGTAAACAGCACAGCGTATCTCTCAACCCACGTACTCGACCCTCCGCGAATTTTCATTAATCCAGCGAAACCCACAGAAATACTAATCGCTCGTAATGGTACGTGATAGTTGCAACTCGTGGCGCAATATGATCATTTCAACGAGATGAAATTTAATTTTGTTGCCCGTTAAAGTTTTAAGTTTGCAGGGGACTGATTATTAATTGTATATCGATTCACTTGTGTTTTATGCGCGGTTATTAATGAAACCGTGCTTGCAGGTAGAAATTGCAGGTATTACGGATTACTATTTATAGAGAGGTTTGATAAAAGGTGCGGTTTCTCTTCTGATATTATTATTATTATTCGTCGTAGCTAATATCAAACACATAACTGATTTTCCTTCCTGTTTCTACTTCGCCTTTCCTATTCATCTATTAAAAATAACAAACACGAAATTTCTTTATCATGATCATAAATTGCTATGGCGTTTAAAATTCTTTCGAAATTCTACTCTGACAGTTAATATACAATAAAACACATGTTCCGTACGTTTTTAATTCGCAAGCTTTCACACTATTCCACCTTCCAACAAGGAGGACCGCTTGGAATCAAGGATCAACGGGTTTAAATTGTCTCGGAACCCCTATCGCCGTGGATTGCTATGATGCTAACAGTGTATTCATCCACGGAAACAAAGGGATGAAAATCGTTGAACGATCCGTGAATTCCTGTCTCTTTCTCTCTTTGTATGTCTGCTTGGCTATTCGAAAGATAAAAGGAGCGGAATTGCTGGCACGGTCAGATCTGCTCGATATCGAATTCCTTCATCTCGATTTATCCGCGCGAAAGTTGAAAGCATTCGTGCCACGATTGAAATCCAACTCTCGTGAGTCCTTCGCCCGATCGTCTAATTAACTCTAGCCAGCACATGCGATCCCTTTTTTTTAATTAACCTCCATCATCCGTCGTGGCGTCCCTTGTTAATGATTTGGCCGCAATTGCGATCGTGTACGCGGCGTAATTTATCAGACGCGCGATGATTAATTATCACGTTGGACGCGTGTCCAAGTTTTATTCTGCTTCGATTTCATTCAGAATCAGAGGTTTCCGATGCATACACGTATTGGCTTTCAATCGATGAATTGATTTGTAAAGGATCCGTACGAATAATTAGTCGGTAAGGGTAACCGGTTATTATTCTTCACTTTGATTAACGTTAATTTAGATTCCATTTTCGACAGGCTTTAATTCATTAATATCGCAGGCAATTTAATTCCATATTTGTATTAATTTTAGTCGCGGTCGTAACTTCGAAACAGCATTCCTGTAGTAGGAGTACGCTCTGCATATAGAATGTGCGAGTGGCTGAAGGGAAACAGGTCCGCGATTGGTCAGCCACAGCAGAATAAGAACATGCCTAGTCAGACGTGATACATTCAATTATTCAAGCTCGAATGCATCTCAATCATCTCTATAAAATTAACATTCTTCGTACACCTCTTTCACGATTAATCCATCCAATAGTTTATTTCATTCCAATTCCCACCTCGGTTGCCCCATAGATATATTACACCATCAATTTCATTATCTCCTTGATTATTTCCACACAGCTCCATTAACCGAACGTAATCTGACTAATCGATTATCGTGTACAGATAAATGTAACGTAAATTCAATTTGCTAATTGCTGTTACAAGTGAGTTTGGATTATTAATTTAATTCACAGTCGACTGAAAAGCCGCCGAATGATCATTCTTTTTCTCTCGATCGATAAACATCACGAGCGGCTCAGAAGTCAAAGTACATAAGAATGTTAGGAGCCACGGTGAATGGAATAGGATCGTAAGCTCTCCCCGGCCGTGTTTCAGCCCCTTTCCCACAAAACGATGCCCAACTAGGACAATAATAGTCCGTTCAGTGTCCTCGGTGGCAATAGAGCAAACCGATCCCCCCTTTGAAACCAACGATCTCTGGTAGAAACCGCCGAAAGCCCTTTACAAGATCCTTGGTCCGTGTACTTATCGATCTTCCTTGTCTACAATGTGTTCGTCGGTAGTGTATCGATCCATGTTTCGGATACGGGCCTTGGGTTTGATAAAACTACGGTGAATGAAGTGGTTTTCAGCGTTACGTTAGATGTATTGTTATTCCTTCATTAAATTTATTTATTAATTTATTTAGTTCTAACAGATCTCTTTAGTATTGTACATGTGTATCTTTGTGGCAAGATGAATTTTTATTTTTGTAGGAAAAATAAACTTTAATATTATGGATGTCTGATCGAATAGAATTTTAGAAATTTTCTTGCCGGCATTCTATTTTTCTTTCAATTGCCATTGAGGTAACGAACGTACATACGGTGCTAAATTACTCAATAGTTAACCCTTTTGTTGTTTACTAAATATAGTGAACGTAGCATGGAACGGAATGATTTGCCCTATACTTTTTTGTTTCTCTGCCCTTAGAAATAGTTATAATGTATATGCCTCAATTACCGAAAGAAATAAAACGGACAAAAACGGAGTTTTAATTTTGACCACCAGTCGAACAAAATAATTTAGTCAACCAGAGCAGCACCGCTCGGCAGAGATTAGAGACTTTGCAGAGCATATTTCCTTCGGATAAGGCGCTTAAGATACCTCGTCTTAAAACCTGTTGAGAAATACCAAGAACCGCCGCGACAAAACGAAAGTTAATTCCTTTAATTAATAATGTACACTTGAGATCCACATTTCTCATCGGCCTGTGATTAACAACCTACGTTTAAACTAAAACACGAGCAAGACCTGCCGCCGAACCTGCACGTTCACTTGGGGGCAAAATTATTGCCCAGCAACTCGCTATTCTTTGCACTCCAACTTCGCCCGCAATTTTTGAAATAACAACGCCGCTGAGAAAATATTCGAGTAGACTCCTCGTCCAAGCGAATAGGATGAAATGCAAAATTTGTGAGAGGAGCATCGACAGACGCGCAATATCCAGGCCAGAATTTCCGTCCGCTTCACTCTTTCCCGATTCCTATTCTCTCTTCGCTCTTTTTTTTCTTCTTCCTCTCACCTCGTGACCTCTCTGGCGCGTTCGTTTCTCCGTGGAAAATTGAAAATCCCGGAAGATTCGTCGTGGATTATTGGAGTTCCACTACGCGAGTTGCTTCCGCAGATATAATATGTATAGCAAAGCGTGGCTGTAATTCTACTGTTAATTGTATTCGTTCACGTGCACGCTGTTTTTCCATCGATTGCAAATTTCCTTGGTTCAAAGAAATCTTGTGGTTCGTTTTAATTTCAACGAATTAAAATTATGGGCTTAATTATTGGGCAGAAGTGTTCGATGCAAAGAAATTGTTCGTCAGTTTGGAGGTCATACATGGGTCTTCAGGATAAAGATTGATTTTATTGGCGAGTAAGTGTTTCAGGAGTCATGTGCAAATGATTCTTGAACGGGGCTGAGTGTCGGTGGCTGAAAAGTCTCTATGGGGTCGTTTTCAGGCTTTTGCGGTAGGATATCGAGGATCTTCGATTCGTGGGATCCTATGTCGACGCTTTTCCACTCGAGATATACGATATCGAGGACCACCCGCCTCGAGGGACTCTATACTCGTTTCTCAAGTCAAAGGAGTCGGTATTAGAGATCTCCTTCTTGGAAAACTCAACACTGTGCATTTTACGCTTATAAATTTCGACATCCGTAAGGGGATAAGGTGGTGTAAGGAATTTGGCTGAGCTTCGATTTTATGGAACACGCTGTTCGTGCTACCTTTCTTGCACCTTGTATAATTTTTTTTTTAATAAAGTCACATGGTTTTCGATATACTTAATAATCATAGAAGTTGTAACAATCGCAAAAATTAATAGAAATAGTAGTGATAGTTGTAGGAATAATGACAATTAATAATAGAAATATTTACAGCAATTAAGAAATTTATAATACTACTACTGCTAATACAATAGTTTCTGAGTCGTGAGATCCAATATAAATGAGAACCATCCGTCTACCATTCAAGCATATAAATTGTCAATGAAACCCACGCACGTAATATCGAAGTTGCTGGGATAAATATAAACATGGAAATAATAGCGAAACTATCAACAACTCGTTCCACCCTGTCATTCGCCATTCCATTATTTACACGTGGTTGGCTGACGATGCGATTCCAACTCGTATAGTCTCGTATTCAAAGAAGTAGTACGATTCATGTCCAACAGCGAGGGAATAGACGAAGAAACGCAAGGGTTAAGTTACGTGACTACGTTCGTTGGCTTCGTTGCATCAAAAATTGTTGAACCCCGAAAAACGTGCGCTCGCATCTTAAGCAGATATACCAGCACCAGTTCCGTACTCTGTGTCCTAATTGTATCCCGTATCTAAAGTGGATGAAGCACTATGAGCTCTTGAAGCAACATTCTTTGCCGCAATTGTTCGATGCCGTGATATATCGTTTCGTCTATTTTTATATCGCTCCCTTAGTTCAGATTGCATTTTATTTATTTTTTTATATCGAGAGGCTTGTTGTTCATTGGTTTCTTCTAAAAAAAGAATTACTGTTTCTCCATTTCGTATGAAAGGGGGTAAAAAACCTAGAAAGGATATTGTTTAATGGTAAAACGCCCTTAAGCAGCGTTGAATGAGGTGTTCAATGTTGTCCCAAGGGGATTCAATCTTTTACCACGCGTACGATATTTATGTTTTTCCGTAGGAAGGGCTGCATACAGACGTTTGACATTTTCCACGCAAATCCCGTGATAAAAATAACACCATGCGGGGAAGGTATCAACCTTTATCTCCCAGGATCTTCCACGGAGGATCTTTTTATCTTTTTATTTTTTTTACGCCACGAGTGCTTCCTTTCTCATTGGCTGACTAGTACCGCAAGCTTTAGATACTATACAACTTCTTGAGAGTATTCCTCTGTCTGTTGACTGGAAATTAGGTCTATTCGGGTTTATCCTCTACGTGCTCGCGATGAAATGCTCGAAAAGCTTTCATACCCCTCTAGCACGCGAGCAAATCTGATTTTAATCGGGGCAACCTTGTTTACCCTTTTCCTTCACTAACTCGATATACTATGATTAGATTTTTACTTCTTCCATTAGGCGCGTATAAAAGTAATAAATTATTTGTTAGTATCATGGTTTTCACCTTAAAAATCCTTGCTGGTTTGCTGTAAATTATAGTATAGTGTTAGGCAGTAGAAGAAATTTTTACTTGTTACATTTTTTGAAATTAATTTCGGCATTTATTTTACGAACGTTTTCCTTGTGCCTATTGTTTTCATTCATGAGAAATTGCTTCCATAAAAATTAAATATTATGTATATTTAATATTATTACATATTATATGTCTGTAAGGAAAATTGAAATAAAATTTGGCGCAGAATTACTTAATTTGTATTTTTAATTCGATTTGCTAACACGACGCTTCCGTATACTATTTATTCACCTCGTTTCTACATTTTAAAAGTATTTAATTTTAATGAAATATTTTTTCTTGGAAGCTTCAAAGCATGGTACGAGATGTTCTAAAATTTAAACGCGAAATAGGACAGAGGAAAATGTTGCAATTTGAAATGAAATTTTTTTTGCCGTACTTTGTAGCACAATCTCTATTTTTTTATTATTACTCCCTGAACTCGAATGAAATTTGCCTTTCACACTCGCATAAAAAAAACGTTTACCCCGTATACACATCCACAGAATTGCATTGCGTTATTGTTAATTACACGATATCCAAAGTTGCAATGCAATTCCACAGAGGAAGGAAAAGAAAAAGAACTAAAAGTAAAACGAAAATTTAGATTATCGTTCTTGAATATTCTCCTGTAATTACAGTCAAGCAAATACACCGGGATGAATATTCAAGATAAAAATTTGCGTCCAGCTCAAGTACTCAGTGCTGTACGGTTGAAACAGTTTTTAATATGGAGAAACAGTTTTCTTAATGAAGTAGTCGCGGACGTATATCCGCCGAGAATGCATCTACATTTATTCGTAACTGCAGAGTAGCAGACACAGTATTCATTGGAGGAAAGAAAGTGGAAGTAATTCGTTTCGTTTGTGCGCAGGATGAAAACGGAAGCTCGACTATTAATAGCTTTACAGAGAAAACCAAGTGGGCGAGTATTTTAATAATCTTTTCGCCACCTTTAACAACGCGTTCTCATGGAGCATTTTAAATATTTGCTCATCGATTCGCGTAATCGATACCCTTTCAGTGAACTGTTGCGCGTAAGAGATAAGCAAATAAAGGTTTCGCGACACCTTTGTACAATAATACCATGTATCGTCGTGAAAACAAAAAGTCCCAAGAAAACAGAAATACGAAACATCCATACAGTAATTAGAATTTTCTCTATAACTTAAAAACCAAAAATACTCCTTGACATTTTGTCATCCAATATACAATTGACGTACGTACATACAATTGACACGAAATAATAAATATAAGTTGCATATGAGTCTGATACAAAGCATTTATCTCAATTCGCATGAAAGCATGGTTAAAATTAATATTTTCTACCTTGCACTCTTTTTTTCGAGGATTTAAATTCAATGGCGATATATGGTACAAAATTCGATACCTGTTATCCTTGGGGTAACATACCCGTGACCATGGTTACTTTTAAGTCACGTTTTATTACAAGCCGCATGGATTTACGACGTACTCAAGATGCGCAAGAAGCAGGAGAATTTATAAGAAACTAAGCGCGACCTGGCTACTAAATTCGCTCGTAAATCTGTGGTTAGAGAAAACACAAGGTCCTGGAACAGCGGCATGTGCGAAAGTAATTGATATTTTTGGTTACAATACGTCTTGTCCTCGGCCCGATAACATTCGTAGACTTTACACCCTGCCTCTAATCCTATAGAATAATTCTTATAGAATAATCATGTTTTAATTTGGAATTATTCTATTTCATGTATTTAATCGTGGTTTAACGTTGGAGGCAGTGATAAGGGGATAATTAGTAAGGAAATCGTACCCCATAAAATTATGGAAACATTGACATTGCTTTATGTGATATTCAGAAGTCACGTGATACAGGTGATTTGCAGATCTCGCAATAAACGATTCTACATTTCCTAAATAATCTATCCATTTCAACCCACCACAATTCGGCCAGTGATTGCAAGAGTGGTCTAATAAAAAAATAAAAGACAAACAATGAATACCTCACTTATTTCGTGTCCCATTCATTTGCTCTACAATAATATCGAACGACGTTTGCGAAAAAATCGGAACGTTAAACAAATTCCAGTTCACGTTGCTACGTTTATTGGAATTCCAAACATGTACCTCGAAACGAAAAATCATGCGACTTATTGTCAGTTCACTTTCATTAATCATCGCCGCAATATCATACAGACACACCACGCATCTTGCAGCCATCCTCTGAAACCTTGCAGCGTACAATTTGCACCGTCTGCTTCAATGACGCCGAGTGCAACCCACACGTACGCTGCTCACGTCATCCGCGTTCCCGGCAAGTGTAGGTGGCAACGGTGAACGTCGACGGTGTTCAGGCGTCGCGGCGCCTACCTGCGGCCAGGTACGCCTGCGCCCCGTCACAGAGGGAGGAGTTGCAGCGTAGAGGGGACGCCGGCGGGGGTGCAAGGCCTGGTACGGCCGGGTCTAAGCGACGAAACGCCGGCGTCCGTCAGATCGGCGTCGCGACGCGTATGGTCGCGTCCGTCCGGCAGTGTATACGCGTTCCTCGAACCGCGTCACTCGTTCCTCGGTCGTACGCACAACTCGATTGTATACGTTTCAGTCCGGTGTTTACGTTCCGGACAATTGAAGATTGTACAATTGTGTCAGGGAAGCTGGCTCGTTGAGGGGTTGACGCTGGCTGTTTGTGGTCGCAGAAAGAAGTGACGGAGAGGAGAGTCAACGGTGTAACAGGTATGCGTACTGTTCGTGTGGTTGTCTCTGAATTTTTCGCGGATCTGCGGAGATTGCGAAATGAAATGGGCTCTTGGAGTGTTATGCACTTGTTATATCCGAGACGGGGGAGCAAGAGTGTATCGAGTCACTCTATCGAAACTTTTGAGGAGTGTCGATCAAAGGTGGAAAAATGTTGTAACAAGATGTGGATGGAATATAATTTTTACGTTGTTGGAGGAGACTTGGGAGGTCTGATACGTAGGGAGGCTTGACACACTTTTATTCGTTCTAACTAGTAAACAAAAGAGATTTGTATGGCACAGTAAAGTAAATAAAACGAACGATCATAATGAACTTGCTGAAAGCACTCTGCACCGATACGGGAGCATGTGAAACGCTATTTTTTTTATTTTGAAGACAAATGAAATGAAAGAAACGTTTAGCACAGTAAGCCTTCGAAATTACGAGTGTTGGTAATATTGTTGTACTTTCTGTTGGGGGGCAACTGATTACTCAATGCAGGTGGACTGTATGCGCATAGTTGTATAATTATTCCGTTTGCATACACTGTTTTTTGCGGTTAGATATAGAAGTAGAATTTCATCAAGATGTAGGTCCAAATTGTGCTTCGTTACGAAGCGTATAACAGGGACGTAAAATTGCAAGGGAACCAGTGCACTTGTGGTTGCAATTGTGGCGCAAGGCTAACGTCGACGTTGTACCGAATTTATTGTGGATGGTATAGTCTAATAATTGCATTTCGTTTATCCGAATTTTAATTAATTTTAATAAATTCAACAGGATCCTATTTTTTCCCTTTAATCATCTTCTTTTTATTTTTAATTGTGAAGCAGCTTTTCAGCAAAGGCATTCCTGTAAAGCATTTCTGTAAAGATTTCACCATATACTTCAAACGATAATTGACGGGACATTTTTATAGGTGAATCATCTATCTTTTAATTTGTTTCTGAGTGAATGCCTGGTCCTAGGCGTCGCTCCTTCAATTGATGGAACCACTTGGATCTTTAACTTACGATTTGGCTAAACCGTGATGGTAACTTTACTTTGAAGTGATTCTGTTGCAACAGGCTCGATTTGTTTGGGAAAGTAGTTATGGAGGTGGAGGGTGGAAAGTACTGAATGGGGTGGTTTGGAGAACTTTTCGAGGACCCTGTTCAGAAGGAAGGTTTTTAAGAATTCAGATATTGAATATTAAAGTGACAATTGATCAAATATGCAGTACGTGTTATTTTGAAAAATTTAGCCCTTTTTAAATATATAGTGAAGAATATATTATCTAAAATTTATCCCTTTTCAAATGTATAGTTAAAAATATTATATTGCAATGTGACGCTTCAAGAATCACCGAACAGTAACGAAATAAATCAGTCAGATAATTATATACATTTAATACTAACCTGAAACAGGAGGAATCTACATTATTCCATAATAATGTATTCTTAAATATATTCAATATATTCAAAATCACGCAAGAAACATTAATTGCAATATTTTCTATTCGATAATTAACATAGAAATAACACATCTCCTCTTTCCTCCACATTCGATCATCCAATATTTTGCTCACCCTTAATACACTTGCATATATTTTGCATACATATATGTATGAAGTAACAAGTTTCGTACTACCATTAAGATCACGATGCACGATACGAGATCGGTCGGGAGTCGACATCGCAATATAAAAGGATCAGCGGAGTCGTAGAAGCTCGAAAGCGTTTCATTCTTTACACAAAACACTTTCTACGTGGCAAATTCGATTACCCATACGAAGTAAAGTATCCTCGTTCTACGTTCCCTCGTATGTATAATACGCGAGGCACATTCGAATCTGATGGTATCATGGTAATAAGAACCCCTCCAGCAGTGATTATTCTTATCAGAACGACATTCGATACCCGTCGAAACGGCGTGCTTCGACGGAAGACAAGCTTAATTAAAGTCCCTGGCCAATGATTCCAGCCTCGTGCCGTTTTATCGCCGACGGATAGATTTTTCGATTTATTATGAATTCTCTTGTACCTGACTAACAGGTGATCGTGAAACGATTAGAACCAACATCGAGCGCTGCCCAATAACGATATTCGCCCTTTCCCCTCTCACCTTTCCACCCCTGTAATATTCTGGATAACCGTAACCACCCCTATCTAGTTATTCCCGAGCAAGCCAAGCGTTTCAATCCCTGCGCCCACAAATAAACACGCTCTAAAACAACGAATCAACTCGCACCAATAATCACACCCATCTAACCGACCTAATTTTCTATCCGAACCATTAGGCATCCCCTTACTGTCGGACCAACCCCGTAGGAAATATCGATACGGTACACAGGAAAGGAACCGCTGGCGTTCAATAATCATGGTGGTCAATAATGTACACGGCGCGCCGTGTACGAACGTGGAGAATGTGTTTCATTGGCGAGAATGACAGGGAATCGAGAAACAGGGCGAATTATTGTCGCGTGGTATCGACGAGGAATACCGTGTGACGCGTGTCGTAAGTTATTCCACGTCCAACTAAACAGACGAGCCGGCTGGCACGGGCAATTCGCAATGAGATCAAACGGAATCGTCGTCCTCCTGCTCCAGTTGCTACACCGAGCTAACTTCCGCTGGAAACGACCGCGGAGGAATCCGGCAATTACTCGCACCGTCGCCGTGGAAGTGGTTGAAAATGCGTTTGGTTCGAACAAATGATCCAGCCTGCTCAATTTCATTGCATGTATTAGCCTTCGAATGGTGGATTAAAATAGTTGAATAGCTGGGGTTCAGATAGTTTGCTGTTCGTTTTGCGAAACGGAAACGATGATTTTGTTGTGTGCTGGACTCGGCTGTATGTTGTTTAGATAATTTTACATTGCAGTGTTGCAGTACGGTGGTATTTGGTATCTCTATGTTATTGATACTACTAGGTACTTTATAATTAGCTTCGATAATAAATGGATTGTATCATTTTACGTGCAATTTACGAACATATTTGTTTCTCTATTTATTCAATCTTCTCTGTTAATTGTTAGATGGCTTTCGCAATGATACACAGGGGACAATAATTTTCATATTTTTTATTTCAATTCACTTTCCCGATAAAATGAAAGAGCGTATTGAAAAATGGTGGATCTATCGACTGAAGCTCGATTGAACGCCAGCTACGCCACCATATATTCATATGGAAAAGCAAATTTATGTTGACGCTAAATATCAACGGCATCCACGTTACCGCCTATAAATAGATTCACAGTGTTGCGAATTGTGAAAGACGATTCATGAGAGACCTAATGGGCTGTACGTCGATGTCTCTTGGTAAATTGACTGGCGTTAATTAAACCAGAATTTGGTGCCAAGCTTGAATGGAATAATCTAATAATTATTACCAGTCCTGTCTAAATTCGTTTCTGTTAATACAGCCAATTAATGGTTCAGTCGGCTTGCGACAAAAAAGGAAAAAAAGGTAAAAACGGTAAAGAGAATAATCTTATTGAATGGTTGACGGTTAACGAAGCTCCGTTTATCTTTTATTAACCTACATTTCAACGACATCGGATATTATGTTACATGGATAATGCGAATTAAATGACAATATTGGCATACGTCCCTGCCATTTAATTTGAATTAAAGTTCTACATTTGGTGCGTTTATTTAAAATCTTGACGCTTAAGGGACGGCGAACAATGCGGGAATTTCTAAACCGAAGGACAATATTGTATTGTATAATGGAATTAAAATTTCATTTTATGCTATCGTTATTTAAACTTCAAGTCACTACGGATTATATAGTACCGTAATTAAATTTTTGACGCTACAATATAATTGTAACTATTTCGATATTTTATTAACTAAAATTGGGAACGTTGTCAGTGCAGAAATGAACGAAACATTTCATTTTCGTATGACATTATTTGTATTCCAATTCCAAATATTATTATTAATTGCACCTAAATGGCTAGATAAAACGTTTTTTGCAAACATTCATAAAAAAAAGTAAGGAGAATCAAATGTTTCAAATAGATCAAATTTTCTCATTAGTGTTACAACAATTCTCGTAGAAGATCGTTTTTACGACAGCCTCCTACTCCATCGCCGATATTTATGAAAATCGTTATCAAGCGTCGTTATCAAATCTCCATTGTCGTGGTAGTAAACTCGGCGAATTTCAGAAACACATTTCGCCAAGGAAGTAACTTTACACGCATCAACCGCCTATTCAAACTCTGTCTTCCGCATTCAACAAGTATCCCAAGTCGAAGCAAACTATTTCTTTGCCTCATCAATTATGGCCAACGCAAAATAAAATTTTCCAACGAACGTAATGCAATGCAACGTAATGAAATGAATTTTTCAATTAGAGATTTGCAACGTTGAAAATTCGAGAATGATTCATTCGACGCCTCTCCGCTACGAAATACTTTCCAATAGCAATTTCCCCCATAGAAATATTTTCCACCGGGCAGAGGGTCCGGTGCATTTCCCGCGAAATCGAGTCGGTGAATTTATCAGTGTGCCAGCCGAGCACTGGCAAAGATAAACACACGAGTGTGACGCATTAAGCCGTGGGAAAATACGCGACAGCTCGATGGCAATGGTGGAAAACGTGATGGGAATATTTGTTCCCTTCTCTGTCCGCTTTGGAGAGATATCGAACGTCCAGTAACGAAATGACGGGCGTTGAAGCGCAGGTAACGACGCACGTAGATCGAGATCAAGATCGATCTATACGATCTTCACACTCTACCGTACCGAAAAGTTATATTCGTAGCTGCAGTATTCCAGAATTGTATAGTCCCCGGGAAAATGCACATAAATTCACATAAATAGATACACGCGGGCGGATAAAATGCAATACACAAGTTAAGGCAGAGATAAGATACATCACTACCGCTAATTATCGTAATGGAGATAAATGAGAGGCAGCAATTTATGGCGAACAAAAAGTTTCACGGTCTTCCTTATTATTAAACGTGGTTCTCATTGTATAATACAAGCGCATAAGTTGCAATAATAAAAGTACGATAAATATAACATAAAATTAAGTATTACGGGAGACACACAAATTACACGAATACTAAATTGCAACGAGCAATCCACTTCTCGGAAACATTCCTTCGCGTAAAATTTCTTGTCCCCCTGAAATCTTCAAATCCTCCACGACTGCTGTGCTTCGTCCATGAACCTCCCATCGCGCGGCCCAAGAGAAAAATCATTTTCCCTACAATGAATTCCAACGAGACGGCCATCGAAGATCGTCCAATAATGTTTGCATCGTCAGCGCGACAGTCTCGGAATAACGTCGCTCCCTTGTCCCGTCGTTCGACGTTCCGCTATTTCTACGACACCGGCACGTACTGTTTCTCTTTCCTTTCTTTCTTATTATTCTTTTTTTTTCTCTTCGTCGTTGTCTGGTCTGTCAAAGGGTGTCCACGGCCACGCTTACCCCCCGTCACATAAGATCGCCGCGTTATATCGGATCCAATTAACGTCGCGTCTCTCCTTGGAGAGCGAAGGAAAGTAGGACGCGGAAAGGGTGGAAGGAACAGGACAAAGGGTGTATTACCGGCGTACGTAGGACCCTAACGATCACGATAAATTTCCAAGCAGCGAGCCGGTTATTAGTCGGCTGGGATAAGAAAATTGTGGTAAAAGAGCAGACGCGGCGGTTCGTCCACTTTCGAGACTCGGATCTCTCGTTAGGTACCGGCTTCGTCGAATAATAAATCCGGGAATCGATTCGGTGGAACCGCTAAAGATAGTATGGCGGAGAGGTTCGGCGAGGTCAGAGCGGAGTGTCTGGGAATAATGGGATGGGAACATTTTTGGGGGTGACTCGGATAGATTTAAAGACATTGCTTTTCGGAATGTTTCTCAGGTGTTCTCGAACGGTTCTGAGTGGCACGAATCTTTGCTCGAGACTTTGGGGGTATATTTGAAATTACAATGGCGAAGTCTTAGATCATTGGGGATCAGCATTTAAGTATTGGAAATCTGAGAAATATGAATGCGCGTGGATAAATTTGTTCGAAAGTACTGGGGGTCTCAGATTAGGGGTTGAAATGCCCTGGAGGCTTTCTATGTGCATATTATGCATGTATGTATATGGAGATTGTTGCCACGCAAGTTTGGGTAGACCTATCCATGGGGATATTGCAATGAAATATATATTCTGTTTGATGTGAATTATGGTGAGATCTTGTTCTGTTTGCATATGCAGGGGGAGATAATAATTGGAAGTTTAGGAGCAAGATTTTTTGAATATCATGTGTATGTAAATTTCTAAACAGTGGGGTATGTTTGATTTAAAATTCGTGTTAGGGAAATAATATTGGCGTATGACACATTCCATTTTTATTATTATATTTTACTACATTGTTTTCGTACGCATGAATGAAATTCTGTACACGTGCAGTTCCCGTTATACATTGTTCTCTTCATTTAAAAATATTAGCAGCTCTGAAATATTGCATGAAATAATTATTCACGTGAATTATCAAGCGCAGGTTCAACAAATTTAATCCGAAGAGAAGAGCAGTAATTGTTAAACGAGTAATGAAACCAATTATTTACTGAATATTTGCAAGCACAGCAGAATTATTGCTCGCGTTAAAAAAGCACGAAATAAAATTCAAGCGGGCATCGACCGTACTTGAGATGAAACACAAAATCAATATCACTAATGGTACATTTTAATATTCTATTTGACTGATGCACAGTATATGAAATTTAATTTTTCTTTGCAATGTCCCGTCTTATTTAACAAATTTAGCGTCACGTCGGTCCTTCCGTCGTATCGTTTTCTCTTTACTGACTGTCAATTGATACTTGTGACGTTCGGTACACACTGTGTTAACGGAGAGGATGCTCTTAGTATCCTCTCTCGTCCTTGTTCGGTCTAAGTATTCTTGGCACGTACAACGGAGACTAGCTTTCCTACAGTTTTTACAGTACAATCGACCCGACCACTTCCTCCCTCGGATGTCGTTTCTTATTTTTTCCACGCGTTCTTTGCACTTCGGGGGAGATTTATTGCCGTGTGCCGTCCATTCTGAGTTGCACAACGGATTGAACGTAAAAATACGGGGCTGACGGGTCCTCGGCCGGATTTCTCTAGTAAAGATCAGAAGCAATTTCACGCAGCTTGCTTTCCATGCATTTTGAATAAGTAAAATTAGAGAAATATATTTCGACGTTCACGAGCGATTTCACCCGACTCTAATTTAATATTACCGTATTTACTATCGAATAGAGTTTATTCGAATATAATTTATTTGAAAATAAGTGGAAGTATCTGTGCGTCGTGCTCGTATAATTCATGAACGTTTCAGAAGGGCAAAATTAAATGATTTTTAAATGAAAATAAGGTCGACATCGATGCACGATTAATAATTATCGTTGCAAGACATTACTTTTCCATAAATTTTACCTGTTTCTCCAGCGCTTTAAAGAAATCACGGCCCCTGTCCAAACATACAATGCGACGATTTATGAACGTACGATGCGTTTCCATTGAAATTTGATTAACGACCGTGCACGGAAGGCAGATCTGTCCGATTCGTCCGTGCGCCATCATTCGACGCCAATGAAGCAGGCAGATTCGATCCGATTTTATCATTCGAAATACTGAGAAATCTCACCGAAAGTAGGCACACGCGACGCATAACACTCGCGGTACAATAACGTAAGCCAGCCTCTTACCATTCGAAAGAATAAAATATTGACAGTTCAACGAAACTGCTGTTTTATTCATCGTGTCGCAACTTCGACGCTCTTATCGCGTCGGTCACGACACATTCTTTCGCCTTAATCACCGGCAATTCCGCGAGCGAAATGTCTCTCGAAGTTTCGTCAAAGAAAAACCGCGCGACCGTGCTGCAACGTGGAAAGGGAAGCGACGGTTTGTTTCACAAGGAAAAACACTAATAAATTGCGCAAGAAACGGCTGTGCTTCCGCGTTCTTCAGATGAAATTGGAAGAAAAAGGGGAGGCTGGACGCGCAACGAGATGAAAGAAGTTGGCACGTGGAATTCGTCGTGCGGGGGGAAATGGAAAAAGCGCAGCGGGGAAATGTACACGGCTGGGAAATAATTCCGGTTTACCGACGGCGTGCCCCTGTAATTTCGTTTTTCCACCCTCTCGTATCTTTTATGCCCGACGAATTAAACCGACGCCACCCCTTTCCCCACCCAGTAACCGTGGAATACTTGGTTATCGTGATGAATTCCACCTTTGGACGAGGTAAACGTCGAAACTGGGTCGAAATAAAAGAATCCTTTTTCTCCCTCCCTCTCTTTCTACATTGAAAGGGGAAAAAGGAGGAGAAGGAAGGGGGGACACAAATAAAGATTTGTAAATTTATAGACACTATTGTCTTAGATACGTATGCTTAGGTACCCAATTATTATTATCGATATTCCTTTCGGTACACGAGGCTATCTTGAAAAATTCTGTCGAGCGCTGCTGCTTATAGTACGTACCTGGCCGTTCGTAGTCGTGAACTTTAGCGATCGCAATTTTCGCGCGAGAGATTGCAATCTTGACGACGATGGTTATAAATAGGCTTGGGAATAGCGTGTTAGAGCATAAACAAGTACTTCAGAAGAGTTTATAAAGTGCAAACGACCTGGATAATCGTCGTTCACGACGGTAATGCGATCTGGAAAATTCGCTCCCGGAAAAGGTTTTGGGTAACATCAAGCGTCTTGAGAAATCCAGTTCTCGATGATAATTCGTGTTTGCACGTCGCGCGGCGTCGAGTCGCGTCGCGTCGCCTTGTCGCGTAATTACTCGGCGTCGCGCAATTCCGCGGCCATTACTTGCCAGAAATTAAGTTCCGTCTGGGATCGGTGCAGACTCACAATTTTCCAATTCCGCCGATGTTGACCGTTTACTAATGTAAGTTCAACTCCGACACGTTTCTCCGGTTTGCTGTTCGAGATGTAGATTCTGTATTTATATATTTAGACAGTGGTGATGTAAGTAATATGATGACGTAGAATATTAACTTGGGGAATAAAATAATGGAAAGATTCAATAGGCATAATAAAATCAGTAATACGTTTTCTGGGATATCTTATTACGTCTTTTAGACGCGAGCTATTATTTTCATTACGGTTTATCATTTTAGTACTTCGTTCTTGAATCGATCAGTATGCTGGAAAAAATACAAAGACGATTTTGTTTGATTGATAATATAATAATAGCAATGGCAATTTAAATAATAGCAGCAAATGTATTTTTGTATAGTAATTACCTGGGATGGATGATTAATTTTATTGATAATGACAAATTTCTACCAAGTGTAGTATTCAATCTGAAGCCGTTCGCTCCTTCCGATACTCCATCGAGTAATAATTATGTTCGCCGCCCTCATCGAGAACGCAGGGTGGTAAATGAAAGTTTGAAAGGTTACCTCCTCCTCAAACTCGACGTTGCTGATGCTCTTTAACGATTTTATTACAATTACATGGGGCCGATCATTTAGCTGTCAGTTGCAGTTGCGCTGAACTTCTTTTTATGACTGATAATAAAGTAGGTTATAGCTTGTACGTTCGCGGTTTGCTTTCAAAGGATAAATATGAAATTGCTTGGGGAAAATGTTGGGCGTGAAAGGCGCATTAAAGCAGGTATACTCTACTGATCATGGGGTTTCGTACTTTATTGTCTCTGTGGTTCTTCATTTTTGTATGCTTTACTAAAAGCGCAACAATGATTACCGCGGTAGAGACATACTTTTATACCTTGTCCTATTTTCCACCTGCTTCAATATTTATTGTAAAGAACAACTAATTTGTGACATTCTTTTCCTTACATTAGGTATTTCATTACACCGTTCAGAAAATTATATACTTTCCTTGCAATTTTCTAAACACTCCAATGCTTGGGCACTAATTGCGAGTAGAAGAACAAGAAACTTAATCGAGATTACAAATTTTTCATTCGTACTACAGGAGTTTAAAATTCAGTGTACATTTAGAACTTCTTTACCTTAACTTTGACTAAATTCAACTTCCTTCGGAGTCCAAACTACAGTTTGTTTCGACGAGACAATTTGGAGTGTGGTATACATTCGAGCCGCCGCGGTCCAGATGCAATTTTTTTCGCTCAGCTTCCAGTCTGGTTACGG
Organism: Nomada ferruginata; assembly: GCA_963583965.1. NCBI lineage: Eukaryota > Metazoa > Arthropoda > Insecta > Hymenoptera > Apidae > Nomada > Nomada ferruginata. The sequence goes on from OY757221.1 coordinate 10,753,941, forward strand.
AAACTTTAATTAAAGCTGCTTTGTTAGTCCCGGCTGGGTTAGACGAACTTCAGAAATTTTGACGGGGACGCGAAACATAATTCCGCGAGGGGCGCGAGTTAGAATTTCACCCTGGGAAAGTTTTACGAGCTTACAACTTCTGCGGTCGCGTTGTCCCGATGTTTGTCGAAAAAGTTCAAGAAGCTTCGAAGCGTGGGATATGTTCCTGTCAGCCGGGCATTCGATAGGTGCTCGAAGCACGTCGAAATGCAACAGAAGAACACAGGTAAAGTTACAGAATTTCTTGTCGCTCTTTGATTATGGAAAAGCAATTGTTTCGCGCATAAGAGCCACGCGTATAACTTTCGTGAAATATTCAAATGGAAAACTGGTACACAATCTGGCAACATTTTTCCACGCTCGAAAAGTGAAACTCTCAAGGGGAGCATATGGTACTCGCGGCACGCAAAACAATATAAAACGTTTTTGATAATAATAAGAATATAATGTGCATAGAACCGCAAAGGACGCGACAATAGAACTCATTAAAAGAAATTCTCAATTCTACCTGCCTCTATGTATATGTACCATTTTCAAAGCGTAACATTCCATTGTGAAACGAAATACATATACACAGGACACGGTAATGAGATGATACAGAATTTCAGTATAATTATTAGCATTCCGGACAAGCGCAACAAGTTTCGTAATGGCCATTTGTAATTTCTATATCAGTTGACCCGTACTTATTTTTAGTCCGGCAATTCGCACCCTGCTAATGTAATTTTCGAATCATTCCCGGTTTGTTCGGCAGCAATTTCGTTTCGCTGAAAGCGATATCTGGATGGCAGCATAATTACCTGCTAATTGGAAGTCAGAGTGGTGCGCAAATAATCAGCCGAAATGCCGACCTGTGAATTTCTACGTTGTACTTGTTGCGCAACGGCCGTCTCAGGAGCAAATAACTGCTTAAAATGCACGAGCCGCTCTTCGAGAATCCTCTAACGTGTCGAAGAACAGTCCGTAGCCCGGTGTTGGAGTAGCAAATGAAAAGGAAACACCGTATTTTCTGCCTGCTGGCAGGTGTTCTGAGTTTAATCTGGGGGATGAAACACGAACGTAGCCGGGGGCTCGTCTGTTCGTAATGGAAACGGAGCTTCTGTTACATAATAATTCGACGGGACTTGGTCTTTGTTAAGTAATAATCGTATTTCTTTTTTTACGGACTACTTAAAACATTGAGTTTCAACCAGCAAGACAATTGATTTCCATATAGGTATTTTTAATCGTTCGAGAAACGATTCATTGCTGGAGTTAATCTTACGCAATTCCTTACTTAAAAATAAAAAAACGGTTTGCAGGGTATTCTACTTAAAAGTATTCAGAAATGTCGACTCTATGTACATCTCGTTTTTCTTAATTAGAGACTGGATGAAATTTTAAGACACTTTGGAACATTTTAATTTTCGGAATTATTCAGGTTTTAATCCGCGCAATTTCTATGTTTGATGCGCGCAGTGCACGAAAGTAATTGAAAAACTTGAAAAAATAATATTCCCCTCGTGTTTCATCGTGATTTGCATAATAATCCTGTTTATTCTTTCAATCGCTCCAGCTCTACCTCTCGTTCAGCGCGAAACGAATCTTTTTTTCTGGAGGAAACAAAGTTGAGAAAGTGCAAGGGCAAAACGATCGCGGTGAGTTAATGAGAATTCCACGAGATTAACGGGGTACATCATACTTCTAACGATATCATTTCACTGAGCCAGCAACCAAAGCACGCATCGATGAGCTCTAATTTGCTCTAGTGAATCAATACTCGTGTTCCACCTTTAATGATACTGTCTTGTTCCAATTAACCGCCTACAAATGCCTACAACCACCTCGATGTACATCGAATCGGGCCTATTCATATATATGCAACACGAAAGTTTGTCTAGTAATTCGAAATCGATTATTGTACGATAATTTATGTGCACATTGCAGTGTAGCACGTTTAGACAAGCCAGATGTACCAGAACGAATTATTCAATGCAGAGAAGTAATTGTGCAATCGATTAATAATTGAGGATAGATTTTTTCGAGAACTACGTAACACGCGAAGAATTCGGTGATTGTAATTGAAAGAACTGTGCGCAAAAGTAATTATTCTCAACTAGTTTAATTAAAATTATAAAGAGGGTCGCTGAAAAAGATCAAACAATAATCATCGTATTATCAATTAATTATTGCGATGCGATAAATAACGTGGGCATACACTGATCGAATTTTTCGAGGCGCCTAATATTTCCAAAAACCATTGCATTCATATTTTTATTTTACAAATTATCACTTTCACTTCCCACACTGATTTATAAGTTAAACAAACTGCATATCCGACGAATAAATATTGCAAGAATAAATCGACCAAATTACTATCGTTCGCCGTCCCAACTTCGTTGAATATTTTCCAATAATCGATACGTTTTGCGTTCGTTAAATATTAAATACCTTTAGCATCGATCCCGTAAATGGCATTTCTATCGTCGTACAATAAACTTTCTATCCACTTACGTAACAGGTAAGTACTCCGCCTTGCCAACAGACTTACGTAACGTAATATTCCTAAGGAGCAGAATATCCTGAACAATAGAACTTTCGAACGTCATCCAAGCGGGGAATCCGATCTCTCTAAGGATCTCGGGGGAAAGAAGACGGTGGTTCCTTTTACGAACAAGATTCACGAAAGGGATATATATAATATGTATTTAGAAGGTAATACAGTTAAGCCCTGCGTGTAGTAATTCCGGAGAACCGACGGGTAATTCGACCGTGGACAAGTTTCATCCTCCATTTTCATATTGGCTGGCGTGCATGTCCCACGCGACTACCAAAACGAAATTACGAACTTCTGGTTACGAGGGCCCGTAATGAAGCTGCCGCGCCGGCGTGATTTAAGGTGAATTACACATCGTGTCGCCGGGAAATGGAACGCTTAACCCCGTTCCAGATTGTTACGCCTACCCGTGCCACTACACACATCTACGATCCGGCCGATTCACTCGGCATTCGGGTCGGCCGGGACCCGAACCGCCAACAGAATCCTCCTTGCGAGCCGCGACACGGTGATCGATTTTTCGTGGAGCCATTTCGGTTCTACGCCGGAATGCAACGACCCTTGTTGTGAAATCGAGTCCAATGACGCGAAAACGATTTCCTATTTTATCATTGAACGATTGAATGGGACAGCGGAACGATAAACAGAGATAATAATTAATCACTCTGCTGCTCTCTATTTATTTAATTATATTATAATATATCCGTGTGTCGTTTAGCGAACGTACATTAAAAAGTTCGAGTGGGTTTTCGAGGATATTATTTATTATACTGATGCAAGGATTCTTGGTACAGAAAATCTCGAGACATAATTTCATCCAGAGAGCCTTGCGATTAAAACTGTTCCGAATGGATTAACCCAAAGGTATCGTTTATCTGAGGATCTATATTTCTGAATAGCTGTAAGTCCCGAAGAGTCTAGATAGTTGCCCGAACCCGAAGTTCCTTCAAGATTAACAGAAACCGTAGAAACCTTCGGGCATAAGTAATCGCGGAGTCAATTGTTCCCTCGTGTTCTCCGCGAAGTGGAGCAGAAATACGACGATGAAAGGGTAAAACGGAAGGATAATAGAAAGACGCGTTTGCAATCTAAGAATACGACGAAGATTGGCGTTTTATAAAATCACCGTGTTGCTCTCGATGTGGTTGGCTATCGTCCATTGTGGCAGCCTTCCTAGTTCATTGAAAATAAGCATTCTGAAATGGCCCCGCGTTAACAGATACAATGCACTGTCACGTAGCACCATGAATCATACGGTGTATCGCGTTAGGTGAACTAAGCGCCTTTAGAACACCGTCATAAATCAACTCAGATCTATGAAAAGACACCATCGCTCACGCCTAGCCGCTGTGATCATTTTTTTTTTCTAAGCGAACGTGACGCGCATAGTTTGTCGCGAGCGAGTCACCTCATAGGCATTTTCCTTGAGCGTGCAGCAAATGTTCGAGACATTTTTTGTTCAGGACTAAAGGCGTCAAACGCAGCGTACTGATTTATACGAAATGATATTATACGCGACATTGTGGGTGGCAAGAAAATTTGTAGATAAGCTGTGACGTTCAGAACTGCCTGGACGTAAATTCTCAGTACATCATGTATGCATGAGCTTCCATGACTTTTCAATATTTTTACAGATATTCAGGATATTTCGACTTCCGATCGTTTTGATGTATCTCAAATTTATCGCTCCGCCACCCACCTTCACTTACCAATCCAAATGCAGCGAATATGAAAATATAGGTGTCCAAAAAACACGCTTGCTTATTTTATTTTGTTATCATTTCATTTCATTTCATTTTATTGTTTTATATTAAAAAGTAATGCGGCGCGCTGCTGGTCGTCACGATTTTACAATTGAAATAAGTTCGAAAATATCAATTGTCACTGCGCGAATATATGTATGAATTACGCGCAAGTAATTGCATACAATTAAGGTGACAGAGAAGTTCATCAAGCTGCCGTGTTGCGAATACACAATATTCCAATTCGATTGTACGGGATGGGCGTGCATTTTCCACGCAATTACAGGTAATTGAATCGTTAGCTGCATTTCGCGTTAATTAATTGTGCACAGATGTTAGGAAGTATCGTGAATATCCCTATATCAGGAATTTCCATTTCATAAATACAGGCAACAATTTCGTTGGAAGAACTATTCACTAGTTCCACGAGTGCATCCATTTTAATTGAAATCAACAGGTAGGCGAAATATTCTTATTCGTCTAATGCCGGAAAGCGAACGATGTTCTCGATTCTACGAAACATCTATGCGCGTGCATGAATAATGAAATCTAGAAAGACTGCCAGGAACAGCAAGGTGTATTGGCAATTATCGATGCTCTTCTCGTTTCAAAAGAAACAGCAGGCCGTACCTGTTGCTGCCGGCGAACAGTGAAATGGCAAATGTCGCGAGAATCGATTCGCGCTCCTCGTTCTTTGTCTAGCGATTCCCCCTACGGTCGATATCAAAGATATCAGCGTGGTCAAAGATTTGTTTTTAATCTAGATATATTACGTCCCTGTATAGACAAAGTGAATGTACATACGAAAGAACGAAGTAAAAAACAAATTGGTTTGCGCAAAAGAGATTAAAAATGAAACCAACGATGGAGAATAACAATTTCCGCAACTTAAAAGCTCGAAGTCTTTATTTATTTTTTATTCCATATAAAATTAACCCAACACCGATTGTACGTTATAATCCCATTTATTCTCCGCACTTCTGTGCGCAATCATAATTCTAAAACGAGTAAAGAAGGAAGAGGAAGGATATAAATAAATATAAAACCCAACCGCGAAAGTTCCGCCGAAAAATAATTGACGATGATAAAAATCGGCCCGAGGCGAATCGAAATGTGCTAATTCCGCAGCACACGCTCGATGATCATGCAAATGGCAAACGTTGGATCACCCATAAACCAGAAACGATGGGAAATATCCTCGCAAATAATTCGTCAATGCAAATCTCTCTCTGGCCGCTTGGTTATTCAACGCTTCTACTTTTCCTATCCATGCCTGTCCCTGTTTATTCCCATACTCGAGGCGAACGCAATTTCTCGCATGGAATCTCCGATGAAACGGGAAGCAGGATGAAAACCGATGATGAAGGACTCGTCACTTAGTTTCAGTTTTATCGTTACGCGCGACTATGCTACGGGAGCTGCGTATCGCGAATGTTTCGTAGCAAAACGAAGCTGCGAATGAATGAAACTTGTTTACATCTCGGCCCACTTCTGCCTATGTGTTGCAGACAGCTTTCAGCAGGGAACTGGAAGCTTTTTCGGCTGTTGCGTTTGTAGAGTTGTCAGTTCGTTAGCAACTCGTCTGTCCACAGAAGCGTGTCTGTTCAAGAAAATGGTGTAACGTTCTCGACGAAGTTCATTCTCTCGTCTATTTTATTAAACAGTAATTTTTTTCTTTTTCTAAGAAGGCATCTGTTCGGCGATGAATTTACCTTGCCACGCGAGAAGACGTATTTCTAAGAATAGAATAGAAATACAATATTTCCGAGAATATGTCGAAGAATAAATTGGCGGCGAGTGAAGTAGAAAATAATAAGTGTGGAATTGGTAATTGGAATTGATTCCCAAAGGGGTATCCACATACGTGGATACTGCTGTACAGTGGGTTCATTTATCATTCAATAGCTTTTATTTGTTATGAACTAAGTTTGCCATGCTTTTTCTTATGGGACTATTGATGTTCAATTGTTAAATAACTGTGTATATCATTTTTTCTGTGAGTTTGTAATTTGGCAATGAATGGTAGAGGAGCCTACAGAGAATATAGAATTAGCTTATGCAAAATTATTCTATGAGCAGAACATTGCAAATGGTTTACACTTATAGATGTAATTCAATATATATATTTGAATTTTAATCAACTAAACAGATTTCCATGAAAATATCTTTGCGTTAAAATATTCACACGCTCCACTTTTCAGTGAGGGTATGAAAAAAAAAGACAGGGAAAAAATGGAAATCACTGTCTGGAAACTAAAACCACACCCGTGTACGGCTTATCTCGAGAAGTCATTCATCTTCCCTCGGCTCGTTTATGTTTTTGTTTGTCGACCGAGTTTTCCTCAGTGATAGCCGCCTCGCAGCAGGGAAATAAATTCGATTCGATCGAGATAACGTCTGCGCGACTCCCTTCAGAGTTGATTTCCCAGTTTTCAGCATTTCCACTCCTCGAACGTGCGATGAAGAACTCTTTTCAGTGATTCGAACGCAATCGTGGTTGAGCCACAGTTTCCTCCCTGGGTAATTTCAAATATTTCATATTTTACGATTTTTCTGTTGCAACCAAACGGATTAGATCCTAGAATCATTTGTCGAGAAACTTCAAAAGAATCGCAAATTTTATTTTTGCACCTCCACCAAAAATAAAGACGAGACTTTTCATTATTCAATTAACTATTATGAATTTACCAATAAATATATTCTCAAGATTTTCTGGAACACAATTCTCCGATTTAATCTAAAATTCCATTTCTTACCCTCTCATCTGTTTCTTTCCTTTCAATAACATTTAATTATATTTTATTTCGAAACATTGTACAACATCCAACCTGTCTATAAGAAATATCCAATGCCTTACACAATTTCCTGACATCCGAAAAATCACCCCCGTAAGAATTCCACATGGCACACAAACGATAACAAAATTCATCCCCTAAAGCCAACAGCCTCACGTACAACCATCCCGTTCTAAATGGCACTATTTCTCAACAAATGGACAACAATGTTTCAGGTGCCATCGAACCATCCAACGATTACACGCAACGTCGCGCAATCATTAAGAAGCTCCATTACAACCCCCTATTGTGCGCTCCATAAACACCCTCGCATCTTGCACCCTGCAGCCAATCCATCACTACGCTTTAATTCAACGTGAGCAAGTGTGACTAATAGGGAATTTTGTTCAGAGCACTCGATTGGAATACACGGCCTTTTTGCAGCACATGCCACTCTCTCTCTCCGCCTCCCGCTTTCTCTCGTTTTCTCAGGGTATCAATAAAGATTACCAGCTAGCTGTTCAGCCGTTGAAAGGGCGGATTACTTGAACAGTCAGGAATTGGTTATCGACCGAATTTTTTTAGACCATCCATTTTTGGCCGCGATCGAGAAACGAGAAATAGGAAAAGCAGGTCGGGTTTCAAGAGAAAGATTACACGGGTTCGAAAGTTGTTTTATTTTCGCCCTGTAGTCGCCACCCTTAGCTCGTTATTGGACTGATTACAGGAAGGGGCAGTAAATTGATTATCGATTGATCTCTTTTTTTTTGGTACGTTGCCTCGTTAGTTTGTTGCTTTCATGTTTCTTGCGCCATTCACTTTAAACTCGTATTCCTTCCTTTGTGCCAGGGAAATGAGTCGAATTAATTGGCATTAAGTAGCATTTCCGAGAGTTACGCCTGGGGAGGATAACATTTCAACGAAAGGTACGGATCAACTCGCAGTAGTATTAACAATACGTTCAGGTGCCTAGTTCAATTACAAGAGGAGAACACAGCATTGCTGTTCAGTCGCAGAAATTACTTCTGTTTAATAAATCAAATCAAATCAAATCAAATCAAGTGAAATTATCTACAGTAACAAGAAATAGAAGAAAATGAAAATACGTTAGCACACAACTCGTGGCTGTTCAATAAAAAATAGAAACGCAACTACCGTAAATGTTCTGCCGCAGCAGCGAAAATTCCGAAACTCTGCCAATTATTTCCTGCGATTTATATCGATATCGCGGACCACCGGTGACGTCGTACGACCTGTAACACACGCTTCATCACCGTTCCCCCTCGCGATTGACGATCAGATACAAATTTACACCCCGACGCACGTCGTAAACACGACGTTCAAGAGTTATTTAGTCCTTTAACAGATCGTAAAGCCACGATGACAGGCAGTAACGACTATTCGCCAACGATGATAAGCCCCAACGTGTTCGTAGTACTCGGGACGAGTAGCATTATCGATCTCTCTCTCTCTCCAGCTTACTTAGCTTTTGATCCGATCTGGCGCGATTAAACTGCACGCCGTGTACAGATCGACCTCGACGCCCGTTCGCGAACAAGAGCTTCAGGTCTTGGCGAAGGGTTAAGGCGCGATCAGCAGCTATTTCGTCAGCAAGCCGTTTTATCCCCCGATGTTGCGAGCAGTTGAGCAACGCCTTTTACCCTGGCGAACGTGGAACGATGCAGGCCCTTTGAACGACAGCAGTTTTAATAGGCACGAAGCCTGCTCTCTACAGACGTCTGTCACTTGTCAGAAATTGTTGACACGTTGCACGACTGGGCTGAGTGGATTATGATTTACTGAGTCGCCGGGCGATCAAGAACGAAACTTGGAGGCTTTTTCTGCAACGAATTAATTAAGATTTCACGGGCGACTTGTGGCAGTAAATTGTTTCAAGTGACGCGCGTTTATTAAGTTGATTGCTTCGGGTACGGGAGAATTATTATCGTCGAGTAGAGGAATATTAAAGAAAGCACACGATACTTACTGCGACGATCAGTAAATTGTCGCACGACCTCACACGACCGCAATAATATCCGCGCACTTCAATCGCAAACTGCTTCTCAATAGAACCACAGCAAATTCTAAACACCATTCCGCTCCCTCGCGAAGTACCAAAGTACCACACCCTCGAAACTATGGCCCACCCGTACACTCGAATTTCCTGCATTACCCCAGAACGACAGTGCCCTAACAACCGTCCGCAAATTGCTTCCCCGCGACAATTAAAATAAACACGGAACAACGTAACGTTTCAAACTCCCATGGAAGAAACAGGCGGCGCAGAACGTTGAAACGCGGGACCGTTAAGGTTGCGGTCGCTTCGCGGTCGTTCGTTGCGACCCGTTCGCAACAATTTCCAGCGTAATGAAAATCTCCGGGAAAAATTTCGGACGCGAGAAAAAATCGTGCCGGGGCAGCGGCGCCGCGGAACAATTTCCGGATTTTCCAACGTGGCCGTCGCGTCGCCGGGGCAAAATCGACGGAAAACAGGCGTTTCACCGACGGAAATACGCCACGGAGCGGAAGCCGCGGATAAGTCGACGCGAGGCCAGCCAACCTGGATGATTTTATTACGCGTGCAAACCGCCAGCTGATTAAGTCGCTTTATCTTGCGTGCGAAATCACCAGATGCGATGGTTCACGTTGAGACAGCTGTTGCCGGGGATTTGTGGAGGTTGAACAAGTGGCTGGAGACTTTGTAGTGCCTGCAGGGTGCGGCGACGAGGGGTAGAAACGGCTTGGACGGGGATCGAATATGTTTTGACGGCACCCAGGGTTGGTCAGCCGGGGGATTGTGATAAGGTTGATTTTCAGATGCAGGATAATAGGAAGGGAGTTGAAAAGTTTGGGGATGCAGAAACTGCGGGAATTAACGAGGTGGAAAATTCGGGGTGAAAGGGACAATTTTTGTGGTATGCGTCCATGGCTTGATACTTTACTGGGTCAATAATTCTACACGGGCTGCTCGACATTTTTCAAGGGAGATTTTGCCCTAGAAAATATATATAGAGAGAAAGTGGTTGAAATAGTGTTATTGTAAAAAGGAGGACGTAGAACAATATAATTTTGTTGCATAATTATTTGGGGATTTATTAATACAGTAATACGATTTATTCTAATATGATCTAATCTAATTTAATCTAAAATGATTTATTCCAAGGTGCGCGTAAAATATAATCATGATAGACGTAAATGTAAACCTCCTTCGTCGCGTTTAACAGGTATATTTTGTGCTAAAATAACGAAGACGACCAAGATAAATAATATGGTACATTGAAATACAACGCAGTCAAGTGAGTGTATAAAGTGTCAGAAACAAACTGCGTGGTGTACATTTGCAATGAAAATACCCCCCCAACGATCTCCCGTCTGAAAACTTATTCCCCGACCCTGCAGCTAACTTGTTGCTTTAATTGATTCCAAACGAAATATTTTCATAGCGTAGGGATAGACTCAGGGCAGCTGCGGCATCGTTATTTATTCATTCAAGAACGATTGCGGCGCCGTTGTGTGTAAAACTGTCACGGGGGTGTTCCCAGCGGAAACGGCGTCGACCAGAATTTATTTATCCAGTCGAAAGGGGGGGTGAATTTCATTGGTGGAGATAAAACGCCGGTACTCTTCGCAGAAATTGCATGCATTACAGAGTGTCGCGTTTACGTCGGCAATAAACGTAGTAAGATGGCTGCCCGTCGTAGACTTCATTCGCGTTCGAATTCATCTTAGCATTCCCTTCTATTTATGACGCACGTTCGCAGTCGAGAATATATATTGGGCGACGACTTTATATGAGCTTCGAAATGGAAGCGAGTTATGTAAAAAGAAAGAAATACTAAGCTTTCAGTACGTGTAACCTTTGAGACCATCTGTTAATTTGTAGAAGGAGTGCGTGGAAATGTTCCAAACATCAGAGTTTATGAGAAGAATAGAAAAGAAACGACAGGATAATTCATTTCGAATTAGGGAAACACAGCACAGTGGTTGGGATTATTGCAATCATTTATTGATTTGTACCGAAATTCTTTGACACGCGAGGAATGATATAGGAGGCAGATAAAATGGTTGATCAAATTATTCCAGGAGTAAAACGGGGTAATACATAGTTTGCAAATTCGAGGAACAAATAAATGAACATGGCAAAAGTTTCGCGCGAAACACACCCGTCGAAGGAAACTCGGGGCGAAATTACCGCAAGGGTGATTAAAACCGGGAACCAGTAATCGCGCTGGCTAAAGTGAATCCCCCATTGCAAGGGTTGTTAATAGTGCGAAAAAGGAAGGATGTTTCGGGGTGAGAAACTCATGTTCTCGTAGGGTGGAACAGTTGTTAAAGTCAAGAGAAAGAAAGGGGGCGGTCCCAGTGTGCATTATTAAAAGGGGTCAATCTCTTGGCCGAGGCGGAATGGAGCTGGTAACCGGTTCGGTGGAACAAGCAAAGGGTGGTTTTCCCCAGGGTGGAAAGAAGATTCGAACGATAAAGGTGGTTAGGTAGGTGAAAAGGGCGGTGAAATCATGGTGACAAGTTTGAGACGAAGTGGGAAAGGAAAAAGAAATGTATTTCGGAGTCGACTACTTTGGAAGTGGAAAGATTGACAGTATGGCACAGAATTATTTCCATGGAAAAGAATTGTTCTAAATATAGCAAATGTCGTAAAAGATTATTAGAACAGAGATGATTATTAATTGAGTGGAAATAAATTGAATTGAAAAAAACATGATGCGTAATAAATTCATATTTTATTAACGAAAATTCATTTCAATTCTTCGTGACAAAACTGCCGACCTTGTATCGCCTAAGCCAAATAATTTAAAGCAAAACTAAAAACTACATTCACAAAGGAACGACAGTGAAATTAATAGTGCACGTGATGTACGAAAAAAAAATGTGCAACACGTCTAAAAGAGGTTTACTTTAAACGTTACGGATCAACCCCTAAAACATTAAATCAATAAAAACAGCTGCATCAGAAAGTTTTTAGACAGATCTACCCACTACTGACCAGGGCGAAGAACTCTAAATTACAGGTACCCCGCAAATTTTCTGTACCCAGTGCAACAAAGGATCTCCAAGCATCCCTTAAGAGATACTCCGTACCACAGCGAACGCTTTCAACAGGCGGTCATAAAAATACCAAGAACGCTGTCTTTGCAACACAAGGTACTCCGCCTCGTTGCAGACATTAAAGATGCATTAACCTTCCATCCGTCTGCCCGTTTCTTCGACCCTTCTCGGAAGATCATACTTTCCAGATGCTGACTGTAAGCGTGCTCGAGGGATTAAGAATATAATAGTAACAGTGTAGCGTTCGTTCATCGTTCGAGGCGCATACGCGAGAGAATGAAAGATAAAGATGATAATGCTGTGATGTTTGCGACGAGAGGAAAACGTTTATCGACGGTACGTTTCTTCGAGTAGCTCCTTTAAGAAGTTTCTGGAAAAGGGGTGGTCGATACTTTGAGACATCGACCCCTTTGGCAACCTATTCCACTCGACAAACATCCTTACCACGCCGTGAGATACCCCTAGATTTCCAGCGGGAATTGGCCGAATAAATGCACCCGAAACCACGAATATTGTTTGAGAATCACCTCGTTTCAAGGCCCCTGCAAATTAGTCCTCCAAGTGAAAATGCAGCCTAGCTGTTCCTAGACGGATAGTAGTTTTTAGTTTCGAGCCGATAGAAATTCCAAGTGTGAAGAGTAAGTTCTTTCGCTAATGAAACAAATTGAACGCCTTGGAGCAATGAGATTGAATCTAAAATTCATTATATTACGCTGATCTACAAGTGCGTCGATTTCATACGTTGTTCCTTCTTCATCTTCCAAGTGAAATCGGTTGGAAAATAGTAAGAGACGTTCATATTGATTAACGTCATAAGAGAATACCTTCATCTCGCCCCCTGTTCTATAAATAATTAAAACGACCCTTCAAGTAAACCATGCTTCCCAAAAATCTACGCAATAGAGAACATAATAAATCGTCCGAAAAACAAAACAAAAAAGAAAAGACGCCCGAGGAAAATCCCATAAGACGACATAATGGCGAAGCCCTTAAAAGAACATCACCGACAGTAGCCGCATGGTTACGGGAAGGAGAAAAATTCAGAATAACGTCACGATGGACACAATAACAATAACGTATAACGTACACGCTCGGGAGGACAATAAGGGGAAAGAAATGAGAGCAAAAATCGGGGGAGAGAGAGAGAGGAAACACGAACGGGATGGGGCAGAAGGTGGAGAGCAAGGGTGGAACAGAGAGATCGTTGGGTAAATCTGCTTTTCATGGTCGTCATTGGTATTCTGCGATGTCCGACCACGTTCGCTGGCCGCCCTGAAGTGTACCCTGATCCCGTTTGCATATCCAGCATGCCACCAGCGGCGATACGTCAACAGAATGACAGGAACAGACCTGGAGCAAACCTCAGCTGTGGTTCTGTTTGAAATCCTGCCGGGCGGCGGCGATTCACGATCTGAAATTGAATCGATCCAAGGGAAACTCGTGGCCCAGCACGCCTCGCGTTGCAACGTAAGGAACGCCGTCGGGAATTTCGCCCTCCTGGTGGGGGCAGCACCCCGAAAGATTTACGGTGGCCTGGACCACGTTTGTTTTCGCGTTGACACGATGTTGAAACGTCGGCCAAGGTTTTTCAGCAGGGAACTTGGAAACTGTATTAATCGTTGTGCACACAGCTGGGGCTATATGTGAACGCGGATGAAATATGCGTTGCCTCTGCACGCGGTAAGTTTCGTGCTCGGCGATTTATGGGGTTGCTCTGTTGCCACCCCCATCGCGGCTGACGGGACTTTTGCCGTTTAAGAAACGGGAAGAAATTGCGATCTACTAATTTCGAGGAAGGCGCGATTGTGCAATTTTTATGTTAGCGGAAGGGATGCTTTAATATTCCTTTTATTTTGCAAAATGTTTTAATTCGGTTATTTCACGAGTCTTGACCATGGTATCCATGGTGTCCTTGAATAAATGTTTAAAAAAAAATGTGTCTGCATTTGCCGATCCTGAATGAAATATCTCAGTGCCATAATAAATCCAGATAGATCGGAAAGGATATCGTTTACGTCTTTGTTTATAAATGATAACAATGATACTAGAAATTTTGGGATATAATATAATGTAATAATTCTATGACTAATTCTGTGACTATTACAAAAATCTCGATTATTCGAAATGTCCACCATGCAACGTAATTCAGAGGAGGCTATTTTTCCACGGCGATGATCACTGATATTCTCATTCACCGTCTCCGGAAACGGAGCTGAACTTTACCATTTCCGAGCAACGTTCCCCATTCTGAGTTATCCCGACAAATTCACTTCCTCGACAGCAAAGCTTCCCCCATTTCGCAAAACCAAACGTCAGAAATCCCCTGGCACAATCGTCAGCGAATATTTCGAAACCGTTCACCGTGCCCGTCCACTCGCTCTTTCGCCCATAGAATTGCTTCCAACGAACAACTTCGAAATCCGTCGACGAATACAATCCTTTTCCTTCAGGATTTTTCGAATATCTCAAGGTTAAGGTAGAACTTTCAGATTGCTCGTTCTCCTAACGATTTCCAATAGCCTTTTGCACGATTCTACGAGCCACAGTTCCCTTTCCTGTGACGGACAAAAGCAGCAGGAAAGTGTTATTAGCGAAACGAGCGCAGTCTCCCGTTTCCACGCGGAAAAATGGATGTTTCCAGGTAAAGTAGGTCGAAGTTCGTCGAGCGGAAGCGTGAAAGATACGCTCGGCGATCTTTCTTCGTCCCCTCTGACCATTCTCGGCTGCTTGAGCATGAATCATGCCTCTTCGGGGATCCCGCCGAGTTTCTAGCGTTGTTCGATTCCATCAGTGCCTCTTGCACGCCACACGTCGACCTTTCGAAAACGTTTTCACGATAAACTGTGCGGGGATTATTTTCCGTAGGCCCCGCGCTCGTGTTACAGAGAAACAGTTGAGGCAATAAGACCTCGGTTTTTATTTAAATGTATGTAATTTATTGTCGAAGAGAAGTCAACTCTCAAACCCTGAAGTGTTGTAGTCCACTGAAATCTAATCGATAGGAGATTTATAAATGCATACATTCAGTGAACTTTGGCAGAGCAATACAATGAATTGTTTGGAAGGAAACAGTCGAACTATGATTTATTGCGAAACAAGCATTGCAACATTGGATTTTCCTTTCTAAGTTTTACTCGAACCTTTACCATCTGATTTCTACGGTCTCTCAGCCGTGGCTTATGAAAAGCCATGGCTTCTTACCCCGAGTTCATGAAAGGCAGCATTAATACGCCAAGGTTTTGTTATGTGAAAGAACCTGTGTAACATTGAAGTTTCTCGGCGTGGCTGGCGTAATGGACGTAATATTACGACGGGCGTCTTTGGTCGTCTCTGTGAAAGAACACTCGAGGGTTCTCCGCGAAAAGGGTTTCACGTCAAAGTTGATCTGGCTGAAATATAGAATTCTAATCTGACAGGACGAAGACTGAAACAAGGCGGGGCCTGGGCGATGCACGGTTTTTCTTTTAAGTTGAAGCTGCGTCAAAGATCCCTCGCTGCGGCTTATGAAAAGACGCTGCCTCGAAGATCTTGCGTTCGTCAGAAAAAGTAATATCGCTTGGGGAAGATATTCACTCTGCTTCTTTTATACTTTTACGTACACTGCCGACCGAAAGTTTCGCAACGTTGCTGACGGGGCAATTTTAGTAAATGCGATTTCCTCGAACTGTTTCAACGTTTGAATAAATAGACGAATTTAAAAGAAGTCTCAAAGTAGTAGTATAATTCGGATTAATGTGAATTTAAAAGTGGGAGGCACGATGCACCCCGAATTGTCTATCACAAATTATTCGATTCACTATTGTTAGCATTATTATTATTATTATTATTATAGCAGATTATTATAATTAATTCCAAAAGGATTAAAAGCGTGCCCCAATGTTTCCCGTCAAACTCGCGTTAAAATAGACAAGATCAGCCTCCACGAGGACACGGATATTCAAAGGGAACATCGAAAAGCCTAGCGTGACGCGAGCTGACTCGAGTGCAAAAGCGTCGGACAAGATGTTAATTGAATACGAAGCGCATCACGCGAACATCACCGCAGACGGTCAAAAGCACGATCAATCTCGGGGCTATTTCTCTTCCATGGCGCCGTGCACGCGAACAACAAATGTCGTGACGATTTACGCGGTCGTCGACGTTGGCCAGGTTAACCGACAGGTCGACGGGATTTTTATTGCGTCCGTGAAACATTTCGACGATAGACAACGACGGTCATTATATTTGTCTCGCGTGCTCTAAAATCCGGACGAATTCAACATGTTTGTTTTATATACACGAAAATTCCACGTGCACACTGTTCCTTTCAAGGAAACCAATTATTCTCAAGATTTCAAACCAGATTGTGCAATACAGTAACCTTTGAGATCGCTCAAAGTTGTTGGAAAATATTATCAAATTTCACAGGCGAAGTAGACGTCTGACCATGTCTGACTTATTCTACTTGAAATGCAGAGGACAAGGAAACGATGGAAAATCAGATAAAAATTGAAACAAAAATTGCACATTTTTATAAGTGAAATCAAAGTGGGCGGAATTTAACGAAATTGGTATTTTCTTCTAATTAAATCTTGCAATTAAGAATACAGAATATAGGTCGCGTTATATTTGCGGAGGAGGCGAAATGCTGAAACAACAAAAGCCTTGCTTCAATCTCCGTGCTACAACTCTGTGCATTATTCGGAACAAATATTGAAAAGTCGCATCTGAAGGCATCCAGCTGCACGGAACGTTGTACGAAATAATGGACGTAAAATAGGAAACGCCAGTCGATATTTATCTCGCCGTTTCGGTTCCACGGCCGGGCTACTTTATCGATATTCATCGGTGGTGCGTCATTACGAAACTGCGACAAACGTTTCCATTTTCACGCTGATCGACACCGCGGCGTCGTTGCGATCTCGCGTCGTTATCTATCGGCGCTGTCTTTCAAAATGGAAAATCAATTCATTAAGGGAAGCGTAGTTCGGCGTCCAGATATCCAGCGGAGCAAGTAACAGGGAAATAACTTCGAGGTAGAAAGCAGAAAGGGCTGCGAAGTGAGGTGGTTGAACAAGTATTCGAACAAGCAGGCGAAGTAGACGTCTGGCCGTGCCGGACTTATTCTACTTGAAATGCAGAGGACAAGGAAACGATGGAAAATCAGATAAAAAATGAAACAAATGAAAAATGCAGTGCGATATCGTATCGCATCATATCGTATCATATCGTATCGCGTGTCGTTGGTGATAAAGAAATAAAGGTGCGAACGAGAGTAAAGTTGCAGTTTCGTAGCAAAAGTTCAGAACGCTCGGGGATAAACTACACCCTTCGTTTCTTCTCCCTGTCTTCTTGGGTACTTTTCCACGATGCTGCCGTTTCGCCGTACAGAAAGCTTCGAACAATGCGATTCAGTATTCTGACGCATTCAAGCAACCTCAACTCGCAGCATCATTTGCAGTTTCTTTTTTCCGAACTTCACTCAGACATTCGAAACTTCTTTATTGTATTGCACTACGTACACTACTGGCAAAATGCTTGTTACTACCTGGTATGTTAAGCTGCTACGGAAATTACCGTTCACTGACTAATAATTTTAATTCGAAAATTTCTGGACGTATCAAAAATGATGTTGATCACTGTTTGTATTATATTGATTTCGGGTCAACGAGATTAGTGACAAGTCGTTCAATATTTTTGCTCAACTGAGAAAGTGCTATCAAAGAGTTCCATGGTAATAAATATTTTCCCGAAATTCCCTGTGCAACTTACAAAAAGTTACTTTCGATACACTTTGCACCGACAGCAAATGGTTAGACGATATTGCTGAAATATTCGCAGGAATTTATTCTCTTTCTTGACGCGTATACCGCGTGTATTTGTAAGAGGATTTCCTCGGCATCTTCACGGACGTGTTATGTTCTTAGGGAACGTTTGACTGTGTTGAGCCGCGTTTCCTCTGGCTCCGTCGACGAAATAAATTCGACGAAAGTGTTACGACGTCTACGACACTGCGAGGGATATAGGTCGTAGGTTATAGATCACTGGACTGCCGGAATTCTCGGGCAGGTGGGTGGCGTTCGAAACTGTAGTGAATGATTGATAAACCCTTAAGTAATCTCGACAGCGAGGATCGCAAAGTTTAATTTCCATCGTGCCGTTTGCTATTAAAGGATTCATTTTGAATGTATGATGCGAAGAGGAATTCGATTATGGATTGAAATATGCAGTGGACACATTTGTCATTACCAGACAAAGTATAATATCGCTGAGTTTAGAAAGCAGACATGTGCAATTATGAAATTGTCAAATTATCCAATACATTTGATAAACGCAAGATTATTACGGCATATTATAAAACATATAACACAATTGTGCAATAATAATATTTATTATAATATAGAATAACATAAATACAAATAATATTTAAGAAATAAAATCCACACGCATTCATTAAAAAAAATAAACGTGTGGGATTACTATAAAATCGACTATTATAGAAAATTGAGTTTTCCCAAACAAATAGTTATTAAATCATCTGTACTACAGTATTAATCGGAATCTAACGTAGCAAGTTAGCTGAGAAATTATTTTCCAAGTTATCTCATAAGGCCACTAGCAGAAACACAAACACCGAATACCCCAACGTACATATAACATTCCCTGCCACAAAATTCAGCCGAAGCAGACAGCCGGCTATATTGCGATGCGACGAATATTTGGTGTGGCGCGAGGGTCCACATTGTGTGGTCCATTTTGTGCTCCACAAAGCCTACATACCGGAGACCAGGAATCGAGCAAAATGCAATGAGGGAAGCTTGGTGAGTTTACCTTTCGTTGGGTGATTCTTGATCGTAATAGACTCGGGAACATTCAAAGGACGACTGCCTAGTACCAATCGTTTTGCCCTTCTCGCGTTATAAAGCAAAGCTACATGCACAGATATTGCGCTTCCGGTTCGATCGTGAAATGTTTGACTATTTTCCGTCAACGGACGAACGGGAAATCAATTTACTTCTACTCGATGATTTCCTTCTAACTAGGGAAGGATTTCAACTTATGTACCAAGATAGAAGAATGCACGCAGGAATTTTTCTGCTTAAAGGAAACCTGTGCTGAATTATTGCGCGGCGGTATTCATCGTAATTATTGTGCCATCCATAGATAGATACGTTTGTTTCCAATGATATCGTGCTACGTTTTCGTCAAAAATTCCAATCGGCTCCACGGGATCCCATGGATTCGGTGACCAAAAAAACGTTTTGCACGGTTCTTCTGGGTACATAAATACCATTTGTCCAAATGACAAATTAATTAATTAGAGTCTTCACTCGGAACAAATTAATTTCGAATGAACCTCTTCGCAAATCATTCTTTGAAAGCAACATTGCTCCCTCGTGATATTTGCAATAATTTCGTTTATTGCAGACACAATAAATTACCTAGGCATTGCTGTACCTGACGACGAAGAGAATCTGGGATAGACTAGGATCTTCATAGCGATTTAAAATGCGTTTCCCCTTCAAAAGTACTGTGGAAACTGAATTTCCTACTATTCAGTTCGCTCACAAAGCGCCCACGCTCTATTCGCGACGCGGGTAATTAATATTCCACTGACTAACGAGCCCGGGGATGCTTATTTCTCACGGATAACTAATGAGAAACAATACAAAAAGGAAAGGAACAAATAGAAACACAACACCGACTGTTCAATATATTCGAAAAACGATTTTCCGTGAACATCTCATTTCTGTCAAACGTATGTTTCATTAATTAGTCGATTACGTGCACAATTAATTAATCAGCCGAACTCCCGTACGCTCATCATTAAAACTAAATCACCGTCGTCCGAACGATGCGAAGATCATGAAACAACTTTAATCGGCATAATCGTGTTTCGTTTAGTGAACAAAACGTCAGTTATAAACTGAAGCCTTTCTGTCGCAAAGAGGAAATAATTCACAACTCCGAAACAGGAACACAAAAGCCCCCGAATGGAAACGATAGTGATGCCCATTCGCTGCGTGAATGACAATATTTAGACAACCGCATCGCGAAATGGATCAACGATGCGCTGGAACAAAGGCAAAAATATGACGGGGGATAAATATAAATTTTCTTCTTTTCATGGGAAATTCGACGAAGGTAACGTCACTTCTGGTCGTGAAATCCGCTCAGCTCGTCTGGAATACTCTGGCAACGAGATTAATCGTTCCTCCAGTGGTTGAAATCGAGCGTACCTGATAACGTCCATGCTAGTCTATCCTGCTTCCTCTCTCCCTCTTCTCGTAAGCCAAATAAATATTCATCCAGCAGGGGTGTGCAATCGGGTTGATCCGATTGGCCAAGCAGAACTCGGCTGGCCAGGCTGCACAAAGGAATATTGCAAGCCTGTTCGTTTAACTTCTGACATGGTGGGATCGATAATTATTAACGCGAACAACGGCCAGTTTGCCCGTCAATGGCGGTTCGTCGTTCAAAGAAAATCGACCTAATGGACTTCGGTGGTTGCGCGGATCCTGAAAGCTTCTCGACGAAACTGCCATGCTTTTTCATGGTTTCCGCTCGACAGATTTCCTGAAGAAACAATTTCCACAGAATTCGTATAATAATATTTTATTTTTCGCCGATTTTTCTTTAGATTCTGTTAATTAATTTTGACGCAATATTTTGGATATTTTCCATTGGATGGTTAAATTCTTAAGGCATAGGATTTATATTAATACTGATAATGATATATTATAGAATTTCACAATATCGGAGAAATACTGATTCTGATATTATGTACGTTCGTGGAAGTGTAATATCATTCACTTTGGTTAATTAGATAAAATTAAAACTGAAATAAACATAGAAAATTCTCGCGGACTGCGTTAATACTGTATGAATGATGTCGACGAAAGCACTCGTTGATAAAGTTCCGCGAATAGAAATAAAATGTTCAGTAGAATTGTCCGCGCGTGGGCAGACTTCAAAACACAGCCAATTCGTCCATATACCGTTCTTATTGGAAAACAGTGGAAATCGAACGATAAAAACATGGTAATTTAAAGCGGCTTGAAAAAATTTAAATAAGCATGCGCAAGTATTCGAGAAGTGAAACTCGATTTTACTGACTCGAATGAAATATTCAGTATCGACGAAGTATCGAATGGGTCGACGAACCTGGAGAACGTACTTATTCGACCATTTTCGTTCAATAAAATCAGTGAATTATTCATGTAAACGGCATTGCATTTAACATTTCACAAGTGCTTCAAATAAGCACGTGCTGGGGGAGGCCGAAATATGTGCGCTGGGAATAAAAAGATAAATTAAACAATAAAAAGTGATGCTTTATTAAATATCTTGCTAAACAGATTTATTAAATAAAAATGATACATAGGATAATCAGGCCAGCTGGAATTTTATAATAATTACAAATGTACAAATTGAAAACTAGAATAAAAGAATTGATAGGAATATTTGAGGATAGGGACACATTGATCGAATCAACAGCAAGTTCTATTTAACCGAGAAAAATTTATTCGAGATAGGTCGAGCTGTTAGAAGAATGGAATTGGATTTAACGTACCGGGTCGCACGAAAACGTGCGCATCGCAGCTGTTGCGGCGTCGCCGTGAAAAACGAAAAGTGTTGTAACAACGAAGTCTCACTGAATTTCAAGTAGATGGATCGGAATGGATGGTGGTATTCTGCTTCATCCGATTGGTAAAGGGTCCCTAGCTCAATACCGCGCCATAGGAAACACTTGTTTAGCGAACATTGAAATTCTGAAAATTTAACGTAACACATTTTAAGGGATAATATTGGTAATTGTTTTCCATTAAGAAATAATGATTACATGCTTTCATTAATTCTTAAATCGATATTTTTAAAAGTGTAGAATAGTGTTAAAACATTCTAAATATCGTATTTCTCATTCCAGGTGCACTTCGGCCATATCCACCTGTCTACGAGGTAAGCCAGAGCCTTTAAAGCTACTTTACTGTATCATAATAAATCTAAAATTTACAGACTCATTTATCGAAATACAGAAATATTTGATATTGAGCTTAAAAGTTATTTTAAAGAATCTGTAAATTAGTTATATCAAAAAGTTCACTTTCTTATCTAAAGAACAAATTAACAGTTCCTAATTTCTTGCATTTGAAAGTGATTTCAATAAAGACCCCAATAAAACCGTCTGTCTACCACAATTTCAATTTTATTTGGTTAGATTGCTAGCGTTCATATTGTATAATGCCTATTCAATATCCGACATTATTTCTAGAACATGAGTAATCAGTTACGCGAGCAGGAATTTCATGATACTTTTCATCCCTTCGTTCCGCTGTCTCTCTTTCTCATAAATTCTGTTTCTGCGCGCTATCTCTCTATTTCGATCGCATAACGGACAGGTGTTGTCGCGTATTCTCGTACACGCTGGAAGACATGTTATCCCATCGCTGATCCGATTATCGATTTCCATTCTAGTCGGAGGAACATGATCAATCACCGATCGCATTATTTTCACGCGGCTTGTTCAGTTTACATTGTGTCCACGATTTGCGTTAGCCAAACTCGCAGAGTTTTATGGCGCGCCGCTGCCTCGATTGTTGATGAAAAATGAGCATGGTCGATGGTTGAACAACGTCCATTGATATGCACTTTTATTCGAAATTCGAATGCAGTGGTTGGAAAATAATATCGTCCACCTTCTGCCAATACCGTGAATGTACGACTCAATATATTATGGAAATTCACGATTGAATGTAAAATACAATCAGATAATTTTTTAGATTTTTCAGAAATTTCCAAAGTCTTGCTTAACCGGGAGTAAACTTAATTGTGACTTCAATTTGCTTGTCAAATAATTTTTAAATTATTGTGAGAAAAGATCAAACGAAGCACGTTCGAGGCTTGAAGTCAGTTATATCGCTAGTCAATGCATATCGAGACTAGAAATAACATAAGGTGAAGTACAGATTCTTCAGTAATATATCGGGATGAGACAATGATTGAATTATTGAATTATTAATGCGGGACTGGGGTGGAAGTTTGTTGGAGAAATTTGTCGTAGAAGTTTCACGTTGCCTCGCGGTGTACAACTGTTACGTCGTATCGTTTTTCGACGTCGATACGAAATAGAATCGAAAAGTCGAGCGAGCTACCAAGCCGCTGGGACTTCTAGAAAGAATGCTTGCAATTAGGAATACTCAATTTTAAATGTTGCATTTTCTTCTTGAAACTTTCATAGACCTTTCGCTCTCCTTTGTAACGATAATTATTTTTACATTCTTATTTTACAAGATGCAATGATATATTGGCAAAGAAAAGTCTAACTCTGTTTCAATACAAAAATTGTCAAACTTAGTTACATGGAATTTTCTAAATACCATTTACTGGTTACTAGTTTTTGTTGAAATTATTCATTAATCTATACATTTTTGTTTCTTTATATCGTGTATTTAATTTACATTTATATTTATTATGTATTTATCCTGTGGCCGAATAGAAACTTCTATATAAGTAATCAACGGACACAGCCTATCGGAATATCAGTGAAAGGTTGAATAAAAGTTGTCGAAGCAAATTTTTGAAATTTCCGT
This sequence comes from Nomada ferruginata, assembly GCA_963583965.1. NCBI lineage: Eukaryota > Metazoa > Arthropoda > Insecta > Hymenoptera > Apidae > Nomada > Nomada ferruginata. Next base: position 10,777,666 of record OY757221.1, read on the forward strand.
GTCAAAGTGAACCGGAAGCCGGCGAAGGCTTCCCAGGAACTTGGAGATTCTTCACCCGCCACCGTGTGATAGAAACTAATAGAGTTTCCGAGATATTAGGTCGCGGATAAATTCACGTGAAGTTCCTTGAACTTTCTAAATTCAAGGAAAGGAACTTCTCGTTCGATTCGATAATTTTTTTTTTCACTCGCAGTTGCACCATCGCGTTTCCATTCAACTTAATTCCGCCTGCGTCCCCCGAAGTACTAAAATTTTCCAGCGCAAGCTAAATTATACGAGCATGGAAAGAAAAAGGCAATCAAAGGAACTGCGATTCGGGTGCGATTTTGAAATTTCAAAAATCTCTGACTTTCTAATTGACAATTATTCAAAGGGTGCTCGATTTAAACGTATTCCCTGCAGATTCTCTATTCGTCAAAGGCGCTCTCCTAGACTCGTGATAAAGTTTCACGGATGTTAATTCGCAAGGGAATTCGTTCGCGAGTGAGAATGAATTATGTATTCATCTGTTCTCCTTGCACTCAAGGCCCTTCCGTTTCTATTTTCGTCACAGTATCTCGAGTATCTCTCGTACTTTCTATCTCCCACCTTGTTTTATACTTTCGACAACTCGAGTCACTACCTACGCCCAAGCTGATGCTATTATACAGTAATAAAGACAGCAATAGGAAGAAGTTTATATGCAATGAAGTTTCTACATGTACAATGAAGTAGATACTATTTCAATCGGAGAATATTCTGCTTACTGCAACATTTACAAAACAAAATTTACGATGCCTCGAATATTCCACCAGTAGGTACTTCTCTGCATTTACTTAACGCAACGAAATTAACACATTAACGAAACGCACAATTTAACGATAAATCTGTTTCCAATTGTAAGTTGACGCTCAATTATAATGGCATTACGTTGCAACACGAAATCTCTGTATCACATTTAGAACGGCTAATCAGATCTCGAAAGTATAATAATAAATCAGGAAAATTCGTGTTACAATTAGTAGATGTTCCATTAGGCCGTGGCTCGATTAAAATCGACCGAGTCACGGGTGATGTATTCCTGTTACAGTTTCGTGTGTTACACTCCCCTGTCTCCCCCGTGTACGCTCATTTCCAATCAGATTCTTATTACCGGTATTAATAACAAGGATCAAGCACCCTCCGATGGAAAATCGAGCGAAGGAATTAGCTAAAGTTGGTCAAGTGGGCCGCGAATGCCGCTCGAGTTACGATCGAAATTCGCCCCGCTCGAGACCGCCACACTTTGCCGGATTTAGGTTTCCTAGGTATTAATAAGCGCGAACTTGTCGAAGTCCCGGATATCCCGTTCTCGAAAGTCGAAGCTGATAAGCATTCCATATGTTGAGTCGGGACTGTGTTGAACGTCTATCAGGTTCCCTTGCAACGTTCCAGTTAGATAGGAGTCTCGATTTCTTTTATTCTTCCTTTGCTGGTTATTGTCTGCTTTTCGAATTAAGCTCACCTGCTGCTTGCGGGACATACTAAGCGGACAGAGGGATAAAGAAATGATTCCTGCGAGTTCAGCTACGTTGTTTTTTCGTTTTTTCGTTTTATTCAGTGTGGAACTTGGTTTGATTTAAGGAACTCGGTTATATTGATAATAATAATAGTACCTCTTATTATACATTATTACTATATTAAATTGCATACCTTTTTATTTAATTTAATTTAATCTTCTCTTATCTTATGATATTTAATATAAGTGTATTACATAATATATACTTTTTATTTACGTGCTGTACAATTAAAAGTGCCAACACAGAGGGCAAAGATACAATGGAATGACACAAGAATTTGGCGCACTTCCAAATCGCAGTAAATGTTACACAAAATATATGGAAATGATATGGGAAAACGGGGAGAATTTCGCGAGTGCGTTCAACTTCCAGACGAATTTAAAGGGTTGGAGCGCACGGAAGCATTAAACTGGAATACGACGCACCAGCCTGGAGGAGGTCGTGAAATTAACGTGGAAACCGCGTTACAACGACGCTCGCTACAGGGTGATTACGTTAAACAGGGTGATTCTGCGACGAGGGGACGGTTGCAGGGCTCAGGGCACGTTTAAAGGAGGGATTAAACGATGAGGTGAATGGCAGGGCGATTAGGTTAAAACACGTGAAGGAGCAGCCAGTAAAAAATACTGACTTTCGAAAGTACTGTGACGTAATACGAATGAAAGAATGATTAAAGCATTGTATTGGACAAAGCAAAAAAAGAAGAGGGCAAATGAATAGATTTCTAGGAGTCCCCATGTTATTAAGAACAAGTTTAAGTTGGATTCATAACATGCATTTATAATTCCTGCCAAATAAGAGAATAATAAATTGAATGTGATGCAGAAATGATGCTAAATAAAGTAAAGGCGAAGAAACTACAAAATACCGAATCCTTGTTACCTTATGGGGTTCAATAAAATAATATATACACGCGCAATAACAAACGACTAACTAACTAACTCGAATCCACAATAACTGCTCGCAACTGCTACGAAACACGCAAAATGGTCCAAGCAATCTGATCAAATTATAACGTTCCCGTAAAATACCATCCAGGGTGGTTGGTTTACGCATAGGGCTGAAATTCCGGCGCACAACAGGCCATGCGTGCTTCGGATATATTAATGGAGCTTAATCCACAAGGCCATGGTGGAACTGCGAGCTGCAACAACAAGCAACCGATTCGCAGGATCAATGGGTGCCTTGCGTTCTTCGCCGCCTGGCTACCCCCGATCTCCTTTCGCCGGCCCTCTTGTGTCCCTCACCCTTCCACCGTCCGACCCTTTCGATTCCACGTTTCGCGTAGAGAATTCCCGGCGCATAACCAACCGTGTTCCATATCGATCCCGCTTCGATTCGCTCGAACAAGCTCGCGTCTGAAATTCATCACTCTCCCCTCGAATAGAGTGCACGGTGTACGAGCTTCATTTTCCAAGGCGGTCCTCGCCTCTGGCTAGTTAATTAATTCTCCGACTACCAACGTGCCCGGAGAATCAAGACACGCGAAGACGGGTTCTGCGCCGTCCCGTCGATTCCACGGGAGTCAGAGGGTTCTGTAACACGAGTAAAGGGGAAGTGTAGGCGAGCCAGACGTGGTCTAGAAGGAACGGGAAAAATTATAGCCGAGTCGAGTCGTACCGGGCTATTAGGGATCATATTTCATACGGTCTTGCGATAACGACAAGACGGACTCGTGTGTCCAGGGCACTTCTGCGTTCCTAATCTGATTGGCCGGTAAGTTATTCATGCTGTCTACACCGTTGCTTTTACGTGTACGCTACGGTAATTCGGGTATTAGTCAGAAGCCACTGTTATTACGTTATCAACAACGTTACATTGTAGATCACTGTTTCGACTCGTGTATTTTCTGCGAATTCATAGGGGGATGAAACTGACCGAATAATTATCAGGTGCACGGTGGAGAGTACTTTTTATTCGGCTTAACGTTGCAAATTACTGCGTCTTGGCATCTTTCGACTGTTCAACTTTACATTCCGGAAGTTACGGTGTTGTATTAAAAGAAAGGAAAATAGGTAGCTTATTTCTCTAATGAACATATTTCCCGTGCAATATGAAACTCCATTATTCAATGACCGCTGTCCACGCTTTCGTGCTGCACACAACAATACTAGTACCATTTATATAACCACCCACCCGGCTACTTGTATAATCGATTGAGACCGCTTTATTAAACCACCCGTCCCCCTATTTCCGTCTCCTCGCATGCGTCGTCTTATAAACGGGATATCTTAATCAACGAGGATCACTCCCTCACTCCGTCCATTATCTTATTTACGTACGTCCCAATGACGTTTCTTCACGAAACAGAAAGTATCTGTTCGAAACGCAACTATTTCCGCCGTTTTGTTCGTTCCGTGACCAAAGCACTGTATACTCGTTCTACTCGCGAAATTGACCGTTCCACGTGTAACTCCTGTCAGATTCATTGCAGCCTGGGTTCACGAATCAGCCGTGCGCCTCCACGTTCCGACTCGATTTGTATGTGTGCCGAACACCGTCGTGTATTACGTTGAATGCGGACAGATTAACGTCATATATCATCGTACGGAGGCCAGGGGTGGCCATTAAGAAGGCTACACCCGCCCCTGCGCCTGTGTTATGCTTGACTGGCAACAATTTATCTGAACGATCGCTCAGATTTTTTCCCCGTAATCCTCGTAACGTCTGATGAACGTTCGTAGACAAAAGACATTCTAGTTTTTTATAACATATCTGTAGGCAGTGGCGAGCGACGGGGAACATTAAGATATTTTTGGAATTACAATTTAATTATGTATAATATAAATGCAGTTGAATTGTGTATCATAAAGAGATAAAGAGTACTTTAAATTTAATGATCGTCTGTGCAATTAACAGTCGCGCTTAGCCGAATTCGCGTCTCCTTTTTTTCTGAAACAAAAGGAGCGTCGGCTCGACTCTGTTTCACCCCGGTCCATCCGGATCCCAGGGTTCGGGTTTTTTTTTGTGAAAGAGCATCGCACGGAAAACTGTCGACAAATTCTTCGCAGTCGCGTTTACGATCCGTGAAATTACTGTTGACGCCGGATGACAATGCTGTCAGGCGGCTGAATTACGGCTGAAATACCTTGCGCGAGATATTTCATCGCGCGATTAACTGAAAACCGTGACTTCGAAAGGGTTAAGAAACACCGAGTCGAAGTTACGTGAGTAAAACGTACTACGTGTGACACATTTTCAACGGGCACTAAAAATATTTACGGAAAATAGCGCTGAAAGATTGAATGACGATCTTTCACGAAGTATGCCTGACTAATGATTGAGTTGTACTACTTGCTCGATTCGCAGGCCAATCCTTTCCCTAAATTAAATTCTTGTCACATACATACTAAGTTATCGTACAATTTAATAATATTACGAGAGGAAACTCAAATTTTTAGAATTTAAACGGGAAATAAACTATGTGTGAGATTCCAGAGAGTACGCCTGCTCAATGGTTGGCTTATTCTACTTGGTCAATTATTTTTATATTATCACCGTGAATCGAGTTGCTGGATAATGTGCTGCGAATTAGAAAGGGTAATTTGAATTTCAAGTTTCGATCAAATATGCCTGCCTAATGCCGGGCTGATTCTACTTGCTAGTCTTTGAACTCTCAACTCTGTAGACTTAAACCTCAATTACATCCGCTATCGAGTTGTTGAAGGGGTCGCGGTACACTACAATCCCGATTCGAGTGCTTTCATAAAAGCTCGACCGAGTGGCACTCCCCGCGCGCAATAATTGCTTTAAATTTCCCAGTTTAATCGTATCTCGGGGATTCAGTTGTTGTTATCGCGACGCTGTTTTTCCAACACGATGAAGTTTTCGCCACGCGAAACCCCATTAATATTCCACGTCGTGAACCTAAACAAGGGCTTCATTTTGCATTCATTGGCTGCGCTATTACGTGTACAAGACACTGGGTCAGGAATTTTCCAAAGGTAATCTGCTTTTATACGAACGATTTTTATTTTTACCTCGAATATCGATTTCCAATTTTGGATTTTCTTTTTTCTTTAGGTGAATCTATTGTTCGCGGCGAATGAAAATTTTGCAAGCGATTACGAATTACGCTGCTGGTGGTTTAATAGAAGCACTGGTGGAAAATTAGATAACGGTGTGCGTCACTTCCCAATAATCTCGATGGTCGAATTATCAACTATGCAAATCAACGTCACTTTGGACAGCCCGTTACACTTGCATTATCGTTCCATTGCCGTTACACTATCGCGGCGATAAATCAAGCCTCCCTCGAAGCTCTGATATCTTCATAAAACATCGCAATGACACTTTGGCTGACAACGCTTCATCGCGCACTTCAAATCGAGTCTCTAGCTCCGATGTTATGTGTATTTATACCACAAACATTCTCGTCGCTGAACGTACACTTAAGCTCTGTGCCTCCCGTATAATTTTCGGCGAGAAATTCTGATTCAGTTCCAGAAATCCTATGAAACTGGGATCCTCACTGTTTCTAATCCTATCGTCCAATTTTATTTGTCAATCAATACTTTTAGTTCTACGAAAGAGTACTATCTATGTGTCGGGCAGATTGATGCGGGAAAAGTTTACAAATTTCATTTACACCAATCAAATACTTGAAACAACTTTTCGTTAATAAAATCCATTCACGAACGAATAGTAGGAATAATTGCAAGCACTAATGAGGCTTTTATCTCATTTCTTCTCACTTGTCCCAATGATCCTGGACGGAAATAAATTCTCCTCTCGTTTCATCGATATCGTGCTCCCGATTTCAGAATTAACGTACCAATCAAGGGTCGGGTTCTCCACAAAAAAAAAAAAAACTAAAGAAAAGGAAGAAACAAAGAACAATAAAAGTTTTATGGGAAGGACCGAGCGAAAGCGATCCGAAACGATTCTACGTGAAGGGACAACGATTCGGCTACACGCAAGTTTCACGAGGGAAATAAAATTGAAAATCACGCAAACGGGCGTCAAACGACACAAAGGTATTCCGTTTCACCTTACCTCTACTTTTCCCCGTGACAGTTGCTCCGATGGATTTCATTTCTGGCTTTCCCTGCCGGGAAAAGCTTTTCCCCGTTGAACGGCAGATGATCTCCGTGGTCGGTCCTTCGTTCTCGAACAGGGGGGGCCAATGCAAGCGAGAGCGTTCGCGCTGAAACGGTGACGTAGTATTATAGAGGAAAGTAAATGCGAATTCTCTGAGCTGCATGCGAACAGGGGAAGAAACCACTTGGCCCGTGACGTCCAGGTGTCTGGGCGCCGCGGTTTTCCATAATAATGACAGAAACGACGACGGGGTCACGGGCTTTCACTGCGAGGGAAACTTTTTCCCCTCTTCGCTGAGTTCTGCGGACTATCGCGCCGGGATTTTGAATTCAGAACGAGTCACCGTCCAGTGGGGAAGTTCTACAGCTTTCAACGGAGTAGCCGTGGATATTATTCAGGCGACAGGTGAACCGCGGGAAATGGATAAAACTTGAAACGATCGTTGTTGCTTAGTTCGACGAGCATTGGTGATTAGTCGGGGTGATTTTTAATTATTACCTTTTGTCTTGACATGCTCTTCGATATCGAACGTATGAATATACGAGCTAATTTATCGTTTTTAATTGTGATCCATTCAATAGGATATCTGGCTTAATTCAATAATCAAGTAAGGTGGAGAAGGTTGTCACGAAATATGCAGAGGTTCTTTTTACGAATTCTTTGCGAGTTGTAATTGTTTCACAAATATTTGGCAAGGAATTTTTTTTTAAATGCCAAAGTAACCTAGGAATTGTAATAATATTAATATTACAAAAGTTACGAAATACCAAATAGTTTCCAAATGGTGAACAAAAGATTTTTAGTTCCACGACTCTCAAGAGCCATTATAGACATCGGTCTCTCTAACCGCTTCAATTCACTGTCTCGCTGGAGAAACTCTCTAAGACAATCGGTCAAAATAGCCGCCTTTGGAATTCGAATGGTCGCTGCAAGATAGAGCATCGACTAGGACAAGGATCGATTGAGAACGATCAAACAAAGGGCCAATAGAGAGATGGCCATGGCTGGGTGTAACCTGGTCGTTCATTAGAAGCCAATAGTCTGTTCGGCGGGTTCCAGAACCGACCAAGCCACCAACGATGCCATTAACGCGATACCTAATCGTTGCTAGGAGCTACTAACGAAACGGGCCACTAATATAAATCCACTGTCCCATGAAACATTTCGACGAAACGACACAACTAGTTCTTCGACGACTGAACTAAAAGTTGAGTCATGATTTGGAGAAGTTCGAAGATGAACAAATTTACGCCCAACATCGTTAATTTTATCCAGAAGAAATAATTGCATAAAGGTACAGGGTGTAAAGAAACATCTTACAAATTCAATTTCTGAATTGTTTGAAAAGTTCAATATTTCCGCAAGATTGAATTACAAATATTCTTCCAATTATCTTTGTTTGAATTTAAGACGAATAAAGTTTAAGATGAAATAACGTTGAGTATGTTTTAATGAGACGAAACAGTTCACCTAGATTTCGAATTCTTCGGATTCGATGAATCACCAAGAATGGTAACTCGAAGACGAGTGCCAATTCTTAACGAAGCGTTCTGCGTCCACGAGCAGCCACCAGATCGTAAGAATATCCTTTGTCTCGTCGCCTCTGTTTCCGCTGATACTTGCGACGGTGTTTTCCTTCGGTCCACTTATTCGAGCGGAAACAGGCTCCCTGAAACGGAAAGAATCACTGCCGTCTTCTTTGCCAGTAGGCAAACGTCCAGCGGAAATTTTCTTAAGGAAATATCGAAGGGAAGAGGTGTGAACACGGTGTGTACAACTCATATCTGGTGAGCCGATTGAACTTTCTAGAATCGAAGGTTCTAGAAATACGTGGTTTTGTACTATGTACGTGGATTTGTAATAAATATAGAACGGGAATCAACGAATATTCAATTCATGCCCCTTCGGCAGTAGATTTAATTTCTACCACGAAATTGCCTACAGAGGCAGTCGAAAGGTTCTCGGAAAGATATCCTAAGAATATTAAGGAATCGTAAGTGGATTAAGCAGTTATAGAGCCAGACGAGCAGTGGAAAGTGGAGCCTATTAAACGGTCGGGCAGTACCTCCCGTGGGAATTCTGAATACACAAATATGTTTCACGAAAGTTGGCACTTTCCACAGGCCACTGTAACTTCTGGATTCCTCGGCTACTTTAAAATTCGATTAAACTTTTCTTGAAAGTTGCTCAAAGACAGCCGCTGGCTATTAATATTTCCCAAGGATCCAACTCGTCGCCGTGTCAACAGAGACTCGAAATTTCTTGCGGGTCAAAAAGAAAAACTTAATTAACCGTATTTAATGCGCACGAAGAAAATATAGTAGCACCTGTCCGAAAGGTAACGAACTTTTTGTCGTGTCGTGGAAATGAATTTAATATTCTGTCTCATGGGTCTTTAGAATATTATGATCGTATTATCAAACAGTTCTCCAGCAGTGTTGTCTCGCCACAAACAATTCTAACCTTTAACCGCAGCTGATTCCTTCGCAGAGCTATAGCTGTCTAGCTTAAATAATGTATCCATAAACGACACCAAGCGAACGAAGCTCGCACACCCTCGTAAAACGTGAGCAATTTCCTCTGCCCCCCTATAAATTATATTACAGTCATGCACCTTATATATGTACATTTTTTCTTGCACGTTTTGTTGGGTAAGCGAACGAAAAGTTTAATTATTAGTGCCCGGCTAGTATTATACTGATTCTACTAAATATACTTCCAGAAAACTATTCTCAGATTTAAGCTGCTATCATTTCCAGCATAAACTCGCTTCATAATATTCCGAAATTAAGAAAAAGATGCTGATTTGTCGGAATAAAAGAAGGAAAGTTGTGCCGTAAATGTTTAGACGGGCGCGTCTGACTAATGCCCGTCTTATTCTACTAGCCCCGCCTTTAACCGAATCACTCGTCTTAACTTGAACTTTTATTACATTTGGTACAAAGTTGATAAAGGGCTTATATTCCTTCCAAAGTTATTTCACTACAGTACTTTATTACAGCCACTTCGGTGCCGTCGTTCGACCACAATGTCCAAACGATAAGGATTAATCTCTCTTTTATATAATATACAATTCTGAGGGAAATTGCGAAGAATTAAATCCCTGCCAAACAGTGCTAGGAATTCGAGAAAAACTTAGCAATCCAGAAATAAACTAATTTCATAGGAACATGCATAAAATCCATATTTTAAAAGGTACATTTCTTTTTTTCTCGACAAAACGATGATTCTACATAGTTCACGAACACTTTGGGATTCTGCAGCTGCTCGCAAATAAACCACGCAATCAACGAACCTTTTACGACAGTCACACAGCAACGATTTAATTCACGACCGTGTCTGCACAGTTTTTAACAACGTTCCCGCGTGCATAATTCAAGAGAATCGCACAAGCCGCGGAATGCGAATACGTTGACGCAGGTACGACGTGTCAAGGTCCGTCGGCAGACCTCCATGTCTTGTGCAATCGTTGCACGAGCTTTAATGGCCGCGTAATGATCGTGGAACCATAAAGTATACAACGTACGTGTCCCTATACGTCGTCTCGTATGCAACCCACGTGGATAAGGAGAACGAAATGGTCAATATATGCCTCGTGGAAACGAGGCGGCATGAAATTCTCCATGGTCAATTTGCTTGGGAAGTTGAGTGAAATGATAGGACAAGAAATGGCACTTTGCGGTTGAATTACTGTGCGATGTTCGGGATTGATGGTGCTTGTTTCATTTGGTAGTCTGCGAACTATTCAATTATTTAATGCACAGTTCATCGAATTTTATTGTTTCGATTAATGAATTTCAATGCATTGCAAAATATTATATGGCATCACTGTAACATTCTGTTGGTCAATTTTATTCTTCGCGTTTATTTAAGTTTATTTCTATTGAACGCTACTATACCAAAGGTTCATTATTCTTGTATTAAAAAGACACGAATAATGTGTTACATAATTACAAAGAAATTCGTGTCACTGCCTTTGCGGTAAAGGCCGCTGCCCGTCTTTAAAATTAGTCAAACTTTTCTTACAAGGTTTCTATTTATAAAACAGCATGTTCAATCTATAAACGGCTATCGCCGTCGTGAGCTGCAACTTTTATTTTTCCAGTGAAAAGTTCTTCAAGGTGAAGTACGCATCGGAAGAAAGTAGATAGAAATCGCGTTTGTCAGAAATACACAGCAAACACGGAATAAAGGCCACGAAGTGCCATTACCTTGCTCGGGTCACGAAGTGCAAGCTGATCGCCTGTTGCTGCAGTTTGCGTCAGTAGTAAACTTGCGCAACAGTTCAGGACAACGAGAACAACCCATTAATCTCTTAATTATATGTTAACGCAATTGCTACGAGGAAATCGTACCACGGAAAGTGTTTTGTATTTGCTGCAAGTATCTAAGTATATCCGATTCCCGTCCACCATGATGATTCTTCTCGTCCCTTGACTTCAAGTTGGTTCGCTCAACTTCCAGACGAAGGAGCGTGTGTAGAAATGTTTCTTGGAACTTTTCCCGCAAGGGAAGATGGGTGTTTTGAATTTGTTTCAGAGGAAAAATTACGGGGGCAGAAATGAGGAAATGGAAAAATTGTATTCCACTCGCGGAGAAAGACAAGCGCTATTATCACAAGTATTTCTCTTCCAACTTTAATACAAAAATGTACATCTGAACGCAGTGTATTAAGTCGTACTTTACAAAGTTCCAAGGTGAAGCAATCAAAGGTGCGAAACATTGCAACAAGATATGGACTAAGTTTCGTTTTCATACTATTGCATTAAAAAATAAACAACATTGAACGAAATAAGTTTCACCGTCGAAAAGTCAGAATGAAAAATTTAGTGCAGACATTGCACCATACGTACAGCTATTTCACTAAAAGGGAAACGCGATAGTAATACCAATAATATTATTAATAATTCATACACAGTAAACTGTCTCGAAATCCAATTCAATATAACACTGAGTGCCACTAGTATCAAAGCCGATAGTATCAAATTGATAGTATCAAAGATAAAAGCCGTTCAATTTGTAACTAACAGCCAGGTTGGGAATTTAAAGCGACCACCGGTCTTTCGATGAAGAGGACGAAGGGTTGTCGTAGACGTGATCGCCGCGACTATACTTAGCAGCGCCGCTGACCCGAATCGTTGTTGCGACCCATTAGTAGAACAGCCTTGATCCTTTTGTTCAGTGTCTACGGACAACAGTGACTTCGAGATCGATACTTCAACGCGTCCAATCTGGATTGCATGCTATTCCAAAATTTCCACAAAAGCCCGGACGAAAAATCGGCGAGGCAACGAGAAAAATGGAATTAATATAAAATTCGTATCCTCGAAGGGGGATGAAAGATTTCAGCGTTCAATCTCTTTTCCTTTTTTTGTTTTCTTACTTCGAATCCTTTCTTCCACGAGACCCGGTGATCTCCGATGGCACAACTTTCTCTACTTACTTTGCCACGGGAATCTCCGTTTCGTTCGCCGGAGCATCCATCTTCGGTACTTTTTCCCAGAGCTGCGACTTCAATCGACCCTGTGGCAGTAATAATAATCGACCACGACGTTTCAAGTAGCCGATAAGGTTTTCGAGGACTCCGAAATGAGCGTAGGGAGCTGTCGAAACTCCTCTAATCACTTTGCCTTTCTTTCTTTTTTCGACCACTTCGTCCTTCTTTCTCGATATCATTCCTGGCCACTCTTTCCCTGATTTCCTGGCTTTCTATTTTATGCCTCACCGAAACTATTATATATTTGGAGTAAAGCTTCTTCCTGGTTACTTCACCCTTGTGCGAAGAACCAAAACTTCGGAGATTTTCTTACAGTACAAAGATAATATTTTCTGCAGAAATCTTTTATGGGAATGACTTTTTGTGCGTGTAAAATATGTAAACAATGGAAATAAATGGTATTCGTCAATTTAGAAAAATTGTGTATCGTTGTCCCGGTTATAAACCGAAGGGTTAAACATACCTACAAAAAATATCTCTGACCGTATCGTCGACCTTTACTGCTTCTAAGAATACGACTAGCCATATCATTGATACATAGGTATTACTTAAATAAAAAGTTACCTCTCGCCATGCGCTGACCCCTACTACTTGGAAATATTATATCTTACCACGCGCCCATGCGTGCCACTTAAATATTGTGCCTTGCCACAGGTCGACCTATACTACTTAAGCAATATATAAACTCCTAACCACACCGTTGACCCGTACTAAGAAACATAGAAAGTAATGAAACCAAAATTTAAACTACGACTGTACTTTCGAGACCGCACCACTGCCGTCCAATTATGATATTTCGTTCCAAATCCTATCATCCCTCGCGTTATTACGGCAATGAAAAAGGGGCACCGTAAAAACATCTGCGTTCACAGACGACCAAAGACCAACCTAAGCCAGAAACGATCAGACGTAAGAGTGCCCCGCGATAAATCCTCCCCAGCCAAAATAACGTCTGACTGTCTGACAGCGACGACCCGAAGCGATCCGATCTTAAATCCGACTTCGATAATTGGGGGGTGGATTGTTGATTGAGCGGCGGTTAAAAGGTGTTCCGCGAGGGGGAGAAGGAAACGCAGAAAATTCGGCACGCCTGTTGCTCCCGGTGGTTGTCGGAGAGGGTCGTCGAGGGTCGTCGAGTGGCCTGGATTTTCGTTCGTACACCCGACGCGACGGCCAACGAAATCCCGTTCCTTTTTCCTGCTCGCCTCTCTTCCGCCCGGGCATTGGCGCCCGCTTATATTCGTCGGTTCTTGCCTGCTCGTCCCTGCACATCCGCGACGATCAATACTCACCTGGCCGAGTCTGTATACACGGACGCAGGTACACACGCAGTGCGCAGGTGTGCGTTTTACAGGCAATTCGTCTGTCAATGGTGCGGCGCTGTCGGAACGTTTTTGAAAATGACTTTCTGTTAAGGGGACAGTAAATTGAATCGTTTCGCACGCGACAGGGGATTCGATCTGTATTTATTGTCCGCCACTTCGGCGAATTTTATTGCGCCTCACAGAGGTGGACACCTTTGGCTCGCGGTTTATTGTTGCGTTGATTTGTTACGCGGGGAAACCTAGAGTAGGATTATTTCACGGGGGATTAATGTGAAAAGAAATAGTACATTATGTTGTATAGAATGAAATAATTAATCGAGGTATATAAATGAAATAGTCTAGCAACAAAATGTTCCGAAATACATGCCATGGTAAATAATAATAATAATAATTACAGCCGAATGTATATCTCCCTCCTTAGAGAAGAATTAGAAATTGATGATAGAAATTCGACTCGTTATAAACGAATATTCGAGGCAGGATATGCAGCACGATGTAATTATTAAAAAAAACTCAATACTTTTACGGCCTTGAGGGCACGGAATGAAAGCAGCTGGTTTTTCTTCACGAACGGCATTGAAGTTGAACTTCTGGGACCGCGTCTTTTGATCTCGTAATGCTGTCGCCTTTGTCCCGACTATCTTGAACTCTTCGCACTCTTCTTGGCCGAGAAACGCTGAAGGTGCAGCTACCAGTGGCCCATTCATCTTCGTTTAACAAATCTTCAAACACACGTACCGACAGCAGAGCAAACGTTTGTTCGAGGAAACGACGAGGAAATACTTTTAAAATATATTAAAAACGAATCGAGCATTAAAGATGTAAAACGTTGCTCAGCTTAACGGACTGTAGTTCGATTAAAAATGACTCCAATCGAGTTTTCGTGGACGGGCTGAGGCGCTGGGTGGACGAGGTTAATCAAATTTAGAAGAAGCAATCGCGGTGAGTATCGTAAAAAGTGTTGGAAACGGTAAAGTAAGGGACGATACGTTTGAAAGCTCTAACCGAAGAATGGAGAAGCTCTTGAAGAGTAGCCTCGCAATGATCTCGTGCGGAAAAAGCGAAGGATCAATTACAGAATGGAGAATAAAGTGGAAAGGTCGGCCTTCGATGGAAACAACGGGACTTAACTAGAGAAATATTTTTGTTGAAAGGGTGGAACGCTAAGAGTTAGCTAGCGTGCCGTAAAAGCGAATAAAGAAGATCGTTGAGAGAGAACGAAAATAGACAATGGAACCTACACGTTCGACTCCATAACTGATCGTGACTGGCTTGTTAAGAATGGGGATTCAGGACGAAAGAAAGAACAACGTGTCTTATGTTTATGTAACGAGGAAAAGCTATTTTTCTGTGGTATTTTAAGCTTGAAATTATTCTTCGAGTTAAGTGCGTATCGATTGTGAATGAACAGCGAGAATAATGCGTTTAATTACTGTCGAAACAAATTTCATTTTTGAAACGCAGAATATTCCCGCGATTATTTCTACAATATTCTCTGCGTAATGCGATTGACAGGAAGCAAATAAATACCAATAATCCGAATCGAAATTTCTGTAATAAGATAGATGCCAAACGTGAGGATCGTTAATTGAATGCTTCTTTCGATCTTCCTCGACACAGAACCTAATACGTTCTCGTTGCGCGAGCAACAAGGCAGGAACGCGACAGCGAATGGAAGGGTAATCGTTTCTCGAAGGGTGCTCAGGTGATAGCCATAGTGGGCAATCTTCGAGTGATTGCCAGAGTGATCCTAGCCAGTGATCGTGACGATCTTCCTTAGAGACTGTCCAATCGATTCAAGGCTGCGTGTCACGTTCGTCGGTTGTTGGGTTTTTTGAAACTGCGATTGGCCCCCGACACTCGATTGAACTCCATTTTCCCTTCTTGCCTCCCTTTATTTCACCTCTCCAATGTGCCCATCGTAATTACGTTCGAACGAGCTTCACGTTTCGCCGATCTCGTAGTTCCACGAGAACCTTTGACTCTGTCAACGATATTCGCGGCTGAAAATTGGAAAAATCCCGAGCACTCTGCTCCATAGAATTTTCAGAAGGTCTTAGATGTACTAGTTCGATATTTTTCTCCGAAAAATGCTGACATTATTCAAACGGTTATAAATATTTTTCCGGCGAAGTCTTTTTGAAATTTCCCACCATGAACGGAACATTCGTATGTGTAATTGTTAAGCAGAGGACTGACAACAATTTATTGGATTATATAAGGGACACGATGTAAATTCCATTAATTATACCGAATTGAAAATAACAATTCCTTTTCACGGGGAAGGTTCACGAATTACGAGGTGACGTTAATGTCCACTCGAACTGAATTTCGTGCGCCCTCCACGCGAACTGCTCCACCCTCCATTTGCATACATAGTAGACAATGGGTCAAGGGTGAATTCATCGCCATCGATACGCACACCGCGCCACTTCTCGATTTCCCCATGGCTTTATGAGTTTCGTGGTTATGAATCGGCGAGTGTAATACAAGAAACTCGTAAAGCTAGAAACGTGTACGTCGTGTGACATTTAATTTCTATTCCGTCAATGCCTGTTTCGTTTATCCGCTCCCCGAGTGTCGCTCGTAAACATCGCGCTTATGACAATGAAACCTGAGGAGCGTTTCGTGGTATAGTATAGACAGAATAAACGGCTTTGTTTGATGCCGCCATATTGATCGTGACTCCAATTTGAGGGTCGGGATGGAATGACTAAAAATGGATGTCTGCTGTCTGTCGCGGAAAGAAACAAAAAAAGAAGAGGAAAAAGAAAGGGCGACGTATGAATTCATATGACCCGTGTGGAATATTGAATCGCATATAGGGGGACACTTCGCAATCGTAACAACGATTTATAAATCAGAATTGAAAATGATTGTTGCGATGGGGGAATTACGGTTGAAGGGAAAGAATGGGGGAGAAATATACGATGCAACGAAGGGAACGATGAATAAATCAACGGGGTGTATGCGATTCCCAAGTGCAATTTCCGTGACGAGTGATCTCGCGAGTGTGAGACACGTAGTATTTTCCAAATAACAGATAATATGTGCTTGGACGTTTGGATATCGATAGCGTGGGGAATTGAACGATCGTTTTTTTTCGTGGACGACATTTTGCATATAGACGGCGCTTATATATATTTTATTTTACATCATTTCTGTCGCACAATTTATTTTGCATACGCTCTGGATCTTTGAACAGTTGGGTTACTGAACCCTTGGCCTCGTAAATTACATAGATTTCTTTTTACCCGACGTATCTAAATTCTAGATATTATTTTTTACCTTCAATTATTGCACAATTACCGTTTACCGTTGGACTTTCGAATCGAGTCCTCGATCTCCCCGTTACAATTTTATTTCGTTGAAATTTTAACAAGAACAACCCATTCTCACAGGGTCTGAAATTTAAAAAAATATTTTTCAGTCGTTTACTTTACAGTTACCTTTTTAGTCTTTTCGTTTCTCCGCGTTCAGCGTTGGCTGATATTCCGTTACCCTTAAAATATATGTTTCCACGTAGGCGAACAAAGGACGTGCGAGAGAGAAGGTTGGCGATTTAACGAGAGTTTTCGGGAATTTTTTCATATCGCACACCGGATACGAATTTTTCCCATTCTCGCGTTAATCTTCTTCAGAAGCCCGTCGGGCTGTCGTTGAAAATGGCATTAACATCGTTTCATTTCCCGCTTTTCCTCCTGCCCAGTCGGATATCAATTAAAAATCATTCCGTTTCATCGAGATCAAAAAAGTATACGTAATCTCTGACAGGAAACGGACGACCGCCGCCATTAAACACGCCTTTTCCGTCGCCGTAGAAATATCTTCGTGGGCGTTTTTATATCAAAGCAAACATCGCGGTTTTCATTCGTGCTTTTAACACAAATGTAAGATCTTCGCCGGTGAAGCGGTACACAGCTTGAAAAAGAAAAAAAAGAATCTCGCCTTTAAAATTACCGAATGAAGCTCGTTTTTGCTGAACAACGTTTCACGTTCAGTCCCGTTTCAAAGGTACCAACATAGCATCGCCTTTATGATAAACGCGTAAAACGCATTCAAACGGACTCGTTGTATTTAATTTATGAGACGAAATGACAAACTGCAGCGTGGTAATAATATAACATTTACAGCGAGCGCTGTTCCGTTTGAATTCCCAGATTTCTTTTTCGAAAACAACGTCACAGTGACTCGTTAAAGGGAGAACTCATTTCTGAATTAATCATTCGGATCGTCGATGAAAATTACATTTGGCAATGCGCAACCCCCACATCCGCGCGTTTCGTGTTCGAACGATACACGCATGGATTTATCATCGAATCGTCAGCTACGATTCTTCCAGTTCGGCGGAACGATATCCACCTTGGACATCTCAACGCAGAGTAGCGAAAAAAATTGGGATCGAAGCGAACCGAAGAGTCCAAGTGTTGAATTAAATTCCTTTCAATCCACTCGCGTCGCCTGTGCAACGCTTTCTCGCTCGATATCAACCGTGTCACCGACAGCTACTTTATTTCACCACATTTCCCTCCACGTTCTTTCCACAATTTTGCCCGAATACACTGGACGGTTTCCGTTTTCGTCGACGACTCGCGGGGCTTGTTGTACGCTTCCGTTTCAAGTTTCGTCGCGAAATCGGGACACCCGCCTCTTAAGAGGGCGACAAGGGGGAAGATTAATTAAATATCTCGCGATAGAGATATCATCTTGGCCTCTGAAGCTGATAACTGAACCTTCACCCTCGTTTCTATTCGCTGGTCCTTCCGCTCCATTCATCTCCCACTCTCTTCTTTTCTTGTTCTGTGTAAACGTGCAAGGATCTTCAATGCAAATGCTTGGACGGCATATTTTTTAATTACCAAAGTTAACAAAGTCGGATGGCGCCGAGCGTTCCCTCCAGTAACGTTAAATTGCGGAAACTTTCCCTGGATAGAATGAACAACACAACGTGGCTCTCGGACCTCGTTCCCCCGCACCAACACAGTTCTCCCGTTTAGCGTAAAAACGCTTGCAATGGAGGTGAAGTGTCCTTTGTGATCCGGTCTCTGTATGGAAATTCGTGGAACTTGTAAAATGTAGAGGGAAGGTTCAACGATTTAAACATTCAAGGTACACGGTGTTTTTATCGTTTGCGTTGGTGCTTCGATACTTTGACGCTCAATGTCCCGACACTTCAATACTCGAATGTTTCAGCAATACGATACATACTCTAATGCGTCAACGCTGCAATACTCTGAAGCTTGAATACTCAACTTGAAATTTCAACAATGCAATAATTTGAAGATTAAATGCTTAACTCAATGAATAATACACTCCAGCGCGTCAATACTCTACCGTTAAAATATTTCAACCGGACGACACCCCGCTAAATAAAACATCAAATACTCCAGCGAACAATATTCCACGTTCCTTTTCTATCTGTACACACGAATGAGGCACCCTGATGTATTTACATTTAGCGTGATCTCGGCGCGTTGTTCCAAATAATTCTACGCCATAACTCAGCCATCCTCCATTAACTAGATTACTCCACAATTCTGTCGTTGTACTTACCTGTCGCGCATTAATTATGTTAACAACGAGTTAATTCTTGAAGCGGCCGCGACCGTTGAACGCACACGCAAGCCACGCAATGAGCGGATAGTACACACGCGACACGCAATAAACCCGGCCGTAAAACAATTTTCCTCGTGAATTTTTCATCGAGCAGACCGCGAACGTTCTTCAACGTGACCTCGCTGAAATTTCGAGACGGGATCGTCGGTTAAGTATTCATTTAATTACGACATTAATTACGTTTCCGTGGAGACAACCTCGCGGCAAAGTGTGTCCCCGATAATGCGTGGGCGCTGTTTTAACAATTGCTCGACGAGACGTAAGCTCGTCGCTGTTCTGGCGTTTGTTTGGTTGTTTCTCTTCTGTTTTCCTTTGCGAAAAAGTTGGGACAGCGGACGATTCCCTTGGAATTTAAAATACTTGGAATTTAATTGTTATGAATCAAAAAGTTGCTGCATTTTTCATGAAGCCATTTGGCTTGTCCCCATTGCTGTCGTCGAGCAGTAACAGACTGCATCTTATTAAAAAGTTTCCCTTCCAAAAAAAAAAAAAATTCTCTGACCTGCCCACTAGGCTGCAGCCGCCCTTTAATAAATAATTTGCTCCCCTTTTTTGCGTCGTCCTCGGTCAAAGTCGTCTTTTTTCTGTTTTTTTTTTTCTGTGACACGAAAGATCCGTGACCTCGGTGTATTAACGTGAAAAATTCAACCGAACGATTAACGTCGATGCCCTTCGCAGAAACGCTTTCACGTCAATTATTCCGTATCCCTGGCCTCTCTAATAATACCAGCTTTAATGGAACGTGTGATTACACCGTTTCAAATCGTCGGTCAACAAGAAATTAAATCGAATAAAAGAAAATCTGCTGCAAACATGCGTCACGTCACAAACAAATCTATGCAATCTATAAAATTACTGTGATTGATAGGGGCCAGATTGATGTATCTGGCCGGACATTTATTTCAGCTGCGATATCGACGCGATGAACCCTTCAACAGTGAAAAAGTCGTGCAATAGTAATGAACTGACTGTGACATAGAAGCAGCGACACGCGAAACATTTACATCCTGTAAATGATAAATAATATTTCCCAACGAATAATGGGTAGCAAAAAAAAGTAAAATCAACCGCAGTATATATCTCCAAGGGAAGCGGAAAAACGAGACGGAAAAATACAAAACCGTAGGGGCGGAATGAAATTTTTTACCGAATGAAAAAAAAAAAGAGGATTCCACCGACAACTGGCCGTCGTCCAAAGTTCCATGACGATCGAGCACGCGAAACGGAGCGACCGTTTCGATGCATAGCATCCAGAGGAAATATCCACTTGGTCGATGGAACACGAACATTTCCAGATCCGTTTCCGAAAGGGATCCTCGTCGCGACTTACTTGTTATCATTCCGTCGACCCCCGTCTATTCTCGCGGGTCCCTTTGAAAGCACGCTGCCCCCTTTTCTGTGGCTCAAAGCGTGGAAGCCCGCGGCGTAGTCGATGAAACGAGATTCTGCCGACCAAACGAACCGTATTTCGTCCCTTTTCCTTCGCGGTTTTCACGCCGTTCTCGCGAACAATTACGGGACACGCTGATGTAGGGCAGGGTGGCGAGTTCGATTGGTGTAAAGCTGCGTAATGATGCTGCTTGTACTTTTCGCGCTACTTACTGAAGAGAGCTCAAATGGTTTGAGAAAAAGGGTAAAAGGGATTTTTTAATTTTTAGTTACTTTGGAGACAGCGATGCGTCATTTACTTCCATTTCAATTGAACTATCGTCGAGCAGTTATTAAATTATGATAGTATACTGTCGAAGTTGATGAATAATTATTATTATGAATTGCGATTTTCGGTAGAAATATGTTCATTTATTAGTTGAATTTATTTAACTTATTTTGATGTGCAGCTTCGTCAAGAACCCTGTACATAAATTAGAATTCTTAGAATAATGAAGAAATGGTTTCTAATAGATTACAAATATATTTGAACTTTGGCAAAAAAGAAAATGCTGTAAGATGTATCGTATCGAAACTCACAAAAATTATGAATATTCTACTAAATTCATTACCGCCCAACTCCAGCGAATGAAGGCTTTCTACGAATTAAAAATCCAGAGAACGAAGATAATACGAATGAATTGAAGAACAAGTCAATCGTGTACTTTCCACTAGGGACACCGATCGAAGTCCGTCAGTTCCTCTAGAGGCGAAAGTCCATTAAACTTGATTAAACCAGTCATAGCGCTTCCTCGATTAACTGTGCTGCGACGAAGAAGCGACTGGCACACTCGGTCCTAATTAAACAGACACCCCTTGTACAATTAAACAAGACTGACCGTCTGAAACACGTAGGATACAAACATAAGCAGAGGAGTGAAACAACGACGTTCCCCTGTCAATGTGCTAGAAAGTTTCGCGATATTTCGTTCGCAGTTGCGTCGCATGAAACGGAGAACAGAATCGGTGTGTTTGGCGAAATCGCGGCAAACGAGAGCGCGGTGAAAATAAATATTTGCGAAAGCGATGGAGCAACGAGTCGAGACACGGACGTGCAATCGACCAGCCCGTGGCTCGAAAATTCTATCGAAAGTCCTGCCGTTCAATCCATAACTCGGGAAATCGTTCAACCGGTCGACGTTTGTACTTTTACGAGCCCTCTGCCCCATGCATTTTCCTATTCGTATCTCGTAAACGTTCGTCCCGTTCGAAAAACACCAATTGGTACGTCAAAGCTGTCGTTCACACCTGACCCCTATCCCATCGACAAACTGTGGAAGAAATAAGATTTGAGTGTCAACTGGTGCGGGTCGATACTGGCACTTTTCTGGTACGTACATTTTTCTATTTGTTTAGATTGATTTGTAAAAAGTACATGTAAATATATCTGTGTATTTTTCTTTAAGCAGTACAGGTCGATATAATCTGTCACAGAAATTAATTAATCTCCATTGTATAAGAAAATTGATAGAAACTTTTAGAAATCTGTATAAATTAAACTGAATGATTAACAAATTTTCTTGGTCCTATTCTGAACTCTGCGAATACGCGTTTCCACGTTCTACAAAACGTGCGCATCCAGCGTTGACCAATCAAAACTTTCCGAACCAAACATTTCCACACGCCGACTACCATCGATACCACTTTCACCTGCATAATTCCAGAATAAGCTCCAGTTCAAAGCAAGCGCAAAGAATTCCTGGCACAATCGTGCTACCATTCCAATTTGTCTATCAGCCTGCATCTCTATCCCCCCTCAATCCCCGGACTCGTTCGTCAATCTAATATTTTCATTCCATCGCTACCCATGTCGATATCGATCGTTCCGCAATCACCGCGAGACTTCCACGTCGCTCTTTGACCTCCGACTTTTCCGCGATCCCCGCCAAAGCACGCCCGCGTTATATAATACCAATAAACTCAGAAGTAAACAGAAGATTGCTCGCGAGAGGAGGCGAGGGCCGATGAAGCGGAGCTCGGCATATTAATTGGCAGTGCAATTTACACGATGAAACCGGCCCTTCGAGATAGAACGTCGGTACGAACGGCGAACAATGCGGGCCTCGCCGTTCGCCGAACTTAATTAGCCGTTCGAGGCCCACCGGCCACGAATAACGACATTAACGACGCTTATCGGGTTGTCTCGTACAGTAGATCGTTCGACTGGAGCGTGTCTACGATACCGTGTCGTGCGTAATGCGATAACGATCCGATCCTTCCTCTTTTCACTGTTATTCGTCCTTTTTTCTTTTCCTTTTTTGCAATTCAAGTCCCCTTCGTTGGCGCCGAACTGGATCTCGATGAAACGACATGCTTCCCGTCGATGCATGAATCGGGAAAAGGTATCGAGAGTATAGCGGGACAAATGTCTCGTGAGTAATGGTAGCTGCGAATGATCAATTATTTTTCTGTCTGTATTGAAATATTCATTTTTTTTTTTTCTGGTGCAGCATGCTAAATGGTATTAATTATATACAATCCAGAAATGATACATCGCCCGAATCGAATTTCTTTATAAAACACAGGTCGGTCGATATTGAACAAACCCTCTACACTTCTACACCATTTGTTTCCCCCTCGACTACGTTTCGCCCAGGAGCACCTGTGTATGCTTCTTGCTAAATCCGTCAGATAAAAAAAGCCACTCTGAAACAACGTTCATCGTCTCGTTGTCCCGTTTCTCTAATTCATAGTCAGCAAAAACGAGCCGACGTTGGAATATTCGCGACGGTGAAACGTCTCGCCGACGTTGGAATATTCGCGACGGTGAAACGTCTCGCCGTGCGTTTTTCAAGCACCTCAATTCGCGAAACGCGAGTGAACTCGCGGGGATGGCTGCTAAATAAGAGGACAGTAATAGCGTGGAAGTAAACGGAGTCAAGTTTCTTCTACCATTATATAAAAAACGTCTCTCCGGTTTGAGCTTAACGAGAAGCTTTTTCTGCGATGGAAAAAGGCGTTCGATGGTTGTTCTGAAGGCTAGGGTAACGCGACGTCGAGAAGAGGCAGAGACAGACAGTTATCCAGACGCGTATAGCGAAGTGGAAGATCCCCGTCGGTAGTCAGACGTATCCGAGGACTGGTGACCGAATGGTTTCGAGGCCAGACAAACTGGATGGTCGCTTTCTTCTTCCGTGTAACGAAGAACTGGTGCACCCTGCACGACGTTTTAATTTTGTATATTGAAGGGCAATCGATATATGATACGGTCTGAAAATGTATTAACTTGTAGCAAATACAGTAGCCCAGTGACTATAAAGCGAGCAGAATCGTTTATTTTTGATAAAGAAATTGTACTACTAACAATGTTTTAATTACTTTAGATTGAATATGAAACGTCATTAATATTACGGAAATTGGGGAAAGATTGATTGGAGTTTCACATTTCTTTTCTCAGCTTTGACTTTGGTATAAAGTTTCAACCGGACGATTTTTGGAAAATGAATTTATTTTGTTCTGTTATTCCTGTTATACATTTAATGTATTTTCCTGCGAAATACTATCTTTTTGGCGATTTATAAGGTGAATAGATTTGTACGATCCCAAGGATCGACTTCCTAGGGGAACAGTCAAGGGACTTTAGCCTGTTTCTTTCTATTGAAATCATGGAATTCTCATCGGTTGTTTCCTACTCCCGTGGCGTGTTCTCTACGTTGCAACAACGATTCTTAAAGAAATCTCCTCGATCGAGGGGTAAAGCCAGGATAAGATTCCGGATTGTTCGTGAGTAGCAGAGTGAAATGGAGGAAGTAGAAATGGCTCGGTTTGAAATGGTACAATTCGTTTCACGGATCTCTCTTGAAAGTGTCATACATTGTTTTGTTTCGACGTATCCTTCTGTAATTACGTATTATCTCCAGTCTCAGAAATTAAGACAAGACTAGTATTTTCCGAATTTTCGTTTAATATCATGCATCGTACGATTTTGCGTCCACGTTTTTCTCATACACGAAAATCGTGGTCGTTTGTTTTCTGGGAAACATTATTCGCTCATTATTTTTCCCTGGAACTCCGATGAAACAGTTTGCACGGTGAATTAGCAGCAAAGTTTTCCGTATCTGCTTACCTGAATCGCAGCGCGTCATAAATATTCCAGCGATATTCATCCTCGACCCGAATTTCGTAATTACGTTACGTGACGATGCTTCCGGGTTCCTGTAGCACCATCAAATTTTCAAAAATTCCCGACTCGTGTAATTTTACGAGATCTACTTTCCACAGGAATCCCCAGCTGTTCGCCGAACTATGCTATTCTAGTTTGTCAGTCACTTATGATCACCATTACCATTTATATGAAGAGACGAGCAACATGTTCCTAAATATGTATGACGTAGAAATGTTGAACACCATGAATGATATACAATAATAATTGAAATTAATACATCTTACTGTTATTGTTATTATTATCATGAAATAATTGTTATTGCCTTGATGTATAATTACTATCACTACTATAAATACAACCTCATGATATGCATGTAAATACGAATAAGTGTAATTTAACTAGCCCATTATAAAGAACAATATCGTTAAAACAATTATTTTGCCAAATTTCATATTCTGGCTCTGGATTCGAAATTAAAGTTGTCTGTTAGAATTAACAAACAACGATTGGCCCACTTTACTAAGTTCACAAAAATCCAGGGATAATTTGTATCGAGCCAGTCACTTGCACAATTCATATTTCGTTGGAAACGTTCGGGTTGCGGTCTTACAACTGTGATTACTTTCTGCCAAATAAATACAAGCTTCTCGCGCGTGCAGTCAGACATTTTGAACAATGACAATCCAAATTGCTTCGACAGAACCGTCACCTACGATATGTCACTTCGGTTTCAAAATTGTGACTTAATGTTCGTGCCAGTGTTCGTTCTACGGTACCAACGAAATTATGGATCTAAGGTAAACTTATCACGTTTTCGATGGGGCTTGTCAAGAGTGTCGTTGTTGTTCCCATTCGGGGGCATGCGAGGGTGAAAAATTGGCTGGCACTCATATCGCAACGAGCCACCGCTTTCGTGCGCGTGATTTGCGCATTGATTTGCAACACGGAGATCGTTTTACAGGAAGCTCTGGCTCCGTTCGTGCTTCACTGATCGATTTCCGATCGTTTCATTCGCAGGCCACAATAATGTATGGAAACGACTGGGAAAGAAGGGTTCGCATCCGACGGAAATGAACAAGATTACGGTGCAGAGGAAAAATATACGGATAAAGAAAGGAAATAGATAATACTTCTGCTTTTGTCATTCTTGATGGATAAACTGTATTAACTCTAATCATAATATATATACATTTATCATTCGCGTATATATGATATAGAAGATAACCAGTAGTACAATAATAATAATTATTATAATTATTACAATTGTCATAAGAACAGAGTAAAATTTTAAAAAGCAAAGTACCGCAGCACTGTGCGGCACTAAGTACAATAAAATTCCGCTAACGAGGAATTACTCAGGAACAAAGTTACATCCAGAAAAATAAGTTGCAAACAGCGCAGTATTACTTTTTGAATCGTCTTCGATATTAAATGAAGGGTAAAGAAGTTTCCGTGCAAATCCAGTAACTCAACTGTTACGAAGAATTGCACAATATTACATTGGCCAGATACAAATACAATTTGCAATTTAATTCAACGAAGATAGTGATTTAAGTTGCACCGCTTGTGTATTATTTCAGCTTTATCGGCATTAAATAATGAACCTCGGTCTGTACGAGTCGTAGCTATGACTTCTTCTTCTTCTTCTTCGTGGCGCGGGTGTATCTGCATCTCGACTGCAAAGCCAGCTTATCGATTTCCCGTAACGTTATCCTCGACGAGCGGGCGAATAGGAAAATGTAAAACTGCAGAAGCGTCTGGTGCATGTGTAAGCAGAGTCCGCCGCATTGTTCGCCGTATTCGTTAGCTCTGTTAAGTCGGACGGAATGTAAATGGAATTAGAATGCGATGGAGAAATAAAAGCGCGGTTTATAATTTCACGGGAGAGAGGCAAAACCTGTCGCTTGGTCAAACGGAACACGAGGTGGGCGATTTCATGGAACTCGATAAATTCGCTTGGTTCCCTTTGTGCGATTGCGCCAAACAAGTGGAAATTCACGAGTGTCATTCTCGAACTGGAAAACTGATCCTGTCGGATATTTTGCAGCATTCGTGTTGATACTAAAATTCTTCCTGCGTGAACATCGAAGTGCAATTGTAATCGTTTATTCGTCGTACAAATTCCATCGAATTTTAAACATTAACGACGAGAAGGAAGGAAGCCATTTCGAATGCTTTCAATATTCCAGCAGCGTACGAATGTATATTAATTAAATATTGCACGGTAACGTTAGGTAGATGTTTCGAAGTTCCATGTTATCGAATTCGATGTAATAGAATGTTCAACGGTGCCAAAGGTATACCACAGTTGCCACGGATTAATTGCTTTCAACAGACACCGAAACAATTGCGTTAAAATTTGTTAAGATGCACCTAATGACCTTTGAAACGTCCGTGGGGCACTTAGCCCGTTACTTTTAGCCCCAGAGAATTTCGCGAAAAGTGTTCCCTCGAGATCGGCAAGATTAAAACCGCTGTTATTACGCTGCTCTTACCGGGGGGCGGTAAAAAGGTCTTAAATGACGTGTAAAGAGGAAATCGATTAAATCTTTTGGTGTTTCTTTTCATTCCAACCTCGCCGTCGCTACAAATTTCTCTCTGCCCTCAAAATTTCCAATCCCATCCATTCGAATTCAGTTCACCGATATTTCTATTCTTTTAAAAACCGATAGATTTAGCCACTACTCCGAATAGAACGAGTGACTTCGATTCACATTTTAATATAATAAATGCAGAAGTTGGTGGACCACGAGACGCGAATGGAAATTTATATGTATTAACCAATTCTACTCTTAAATTCCTTACTTCAACAGTTTTTTACCCTTTCTTATGTACTGCGTTGGGCTTGACATACCTGCAACAATTTCGAAAGGACAATCTCCAAATCTTACATCACCTGGTAACACGAAGCTTTTTATCGTAACAAAATAAACGATCTCTCGAAACAAGCGACAAACGTGTGTATAACTTGCACTCCAAGGGTGGCGTAAGATAACGTGGACTGAAGTGGCGGGTCCAGTTGCTTTTCTCCAGTGTGAGAGACTTGAAAAACGCGAGCACGGAGAGCCGTTCCCGGCGCCTTGATGACCATACAAAAGAGGCCTGCCGAGAACACATAGGTAGCTCAACAGGTAGCACTGAAAGTACCTTTCTTCCTGCCACGTTCCCACCCTTGCCACCTTTTGTACTCGACGAGCCGCCCCCGTGTTGGTGCACGCAAGTTTTATCTCAGAACTGACACTCTCCAACCCTCTCTACGTATCATACACGACGTCGCTGCAAAAGTGTTCCTGTTGCACAGGTATCGGGTGATGTTCGTTTCGCAGGAAAATTGATAGCGAAAAACAGGGAATGGTACGTACACATTGTGAAAATAAATTCGACTGCAGAGGCATACGTAATAATCGAAATTGAATCGGCGTTGTCAAGTAATGTACGGTATTGCACGTAACAAAATATTCTAATACACAGCAAGACAATTATTCAGCACTGCGTGTAATTGTTTTTATCGTAAATACAACGCGAATAAATATTAATTATTCGTAATTAAGAATGAAAGTGCAATGCAAAATCCGAAGCCAATTATTTTCCTTTAAATAACGAAACTTATTCAGCTCCAAGTATCTCTGACTCTCTTCAATTTGTCACTTTCGCTTGAATAATTAAGAAAGAAACGAGACACGCATCGAGCTGAAACATTCCGCAGCTTTTACCTAGAATAGCTTTTCAACAGATAGTACTACGAATCTCCCTGAACACGACGGATTATCAGGCAGCCCCTGACGGCCGACTAAATATTCATTCGCATTTCCGATGAACGAATTTCGATGGACGTACCTGAAGAATCGTGAAACGTCGAGAATAGAGAAACTGGCTGGGTTTTTATCGACTCGCATCACGGTGCATTGGTCGTTGTGCTCGACTCGCTGGAATCCAAAGTGGAATCAGCCTTTCGAACGATTCCCGTTTAATTTACCTGCGTCGATCGCTCGACCATACCTGGCTGGCTTAAAGGCGAAAGGGAGTTTCCATGCTGTGCCCATGATTTTTAAAGAACGTGTACTCGGTTCGTTGATAACTGGCAACGAGCACGATGTACGGATGACCACTGTCACGATTTCCGAATTTATTATTAGATAATTCCATGCAACTTTTGTATTTTAATTGTACCCTATTTAAGGAGTATGTTAGAGTAATTATTTTTAGCTTTTAGTTTAGTTTAAATATGGCAAGAAATATTACTATTATTATAATTTATCGAAACTTTTAATTTTAGTATTGTCAAGGGATTTATATTAATTTATATTAATTTATATTAACATTTAATCATACTAACAAGGAATGAAACGAATTAATAATATTAACAAGAAAGAATTCAGTGCTTTCTTCTAACAATTTTTTCGACGAACAAAATCCTTTAAAATGTTTCCAATTTATATCTGAATTAATCGTATAGTAAACAGAACGATCAGGAATTTAATTGAAGCCGATAACAAGGTAATAGGGTTGATGGAGCTGCAGGTGAAAAACACGTCGAGGAATAATGGCCTATTCCTCGATTGCACGCGCCATTAAAATCGAGAGCCTTTAATCTAGCAATCGGGTAAGCCTCGCTGAATCCCTCTATAATTTATACCTGAAACTTGAATTCCTTTAAACGGCAGATACATGATTTAAAAAATACTGGAGTCACTGCAACGCCCTTTTTGTTAAATGCCGTTGCTGAAGGATTTAACTGTAGCAGATGTCGAAGATTTTCTAACGTACATTATTTTCATTACATCAATGCTTAACTCGACACGTTAAAGTTATTATCTAAAAGCGTTAAAAGTTATGCAGATCAAAATTATTACCACAGAATAAGAAAGAATTCTTCGAAAAGAATTCTTGAAGACTTTCCCCTAAAAGAAAAAGGAACATTTTTCCAATAAATTAACAAGCAATTTCCCTTAACAAAATTCAGCCCCCTTTGCAGAGTGAATAATGAATGCAGAAAGAAGCTTGTACTCGAAAATAATTTCCTGAACTCTTAATTAAAAGCAAACTCTTAAAGACCGTCTAAATCAAGCCCTTCACCCTTGGTGAATCCACCAAACTTATAATTAAAATAAGGACGATGGTAAAATACAAAAGAAGAAGACCGAATGTCGTTTTCTACGAAAAAAATAAACAACATCGAAAGTCGCGCATCGTTTAATAAAAACCACACGAAAGTTCCATCAATTGAATTTTAACGTGGTCTCACAATCCCGGAAGTCCCCGTGTGCGTCGCATTTCCTCGCACTCGGTGGCAAAGATGACCCCCGGGTCGAGCGTTGCGTCGCGGCCCCTCCCCTCTTATCCTTGTCGGATCTCGATGTCCTGAAACCGTCCCCCGAGTTCCCAAAATCGACCGATCGATCTTTCCCGCCTGTCGTCAGCATCATGTCCCTCAGCATCTCAAGCAGCTCCACTTCATCTCTTTTCCCCAGCTCTTCGATAACTCTGAGAGCGTTCAACATGCCCTCCCTCTGTT
Source organism: Nomada ferruginata (assembly GCA_963583965.1). Lineage (NCBI taxonomy): Eukaryota > Metazoa > Arthropoda > Insecta > Hymenoptera > Apidae > Nomada > Nomada ferruginata. The sequence continues at coordinate 10,807,730 of OY757221.1, forward strand.
CCACAATCGTATCATTATATATCATAGTCTTCAGGCCAACTTTTTCATTGTCTTCATTCGTGCTTCCCCCTTTTTCATTGTCCACGGCGAGCTTCACCCTTCCCAGTACAGGCTCCTCCTCTATAACATAAGTGGCGATCGTGTTGACGCTCCTGGGGGACACCTCGCTGTTACGTTCACGTGCCACCTCGTGCATTCCAATATTGTCTCTCGTTCCATCGGCCCATGTTTTTGCACTTCCCCCGACATCTTGGCCCCCGTCGTCGTCGAAATTGCTGGACGTCGACGGGGAGGAAGACGAGGAGGATCGAGGGGTAGACGAGGAGTCATTGTCCTCTTTCGCAGGCCCTGATTCTACTCTGAACGTGGAGCCACCACCGGCGGGACTTTGCTCGTCCTCGAGATCCGATCGGGCAGTATCGTCGCGGTACGACTGCATCAGGCTGATCGCCCTGCGTGAATGCATCGTTATCTCGTCGTCGTTGTCCTTATCGACCGACGCCTCGTCGCTGCTGGAGTCGTCCCGGCCGTCCGCAATCACCTTTCTCTGCGAGTACACGGTACTTATTACGGTTTCTTCGCGCTTGATGAACAGCCTGCGATCCACCGTTTCTTCCGCTTGGCCGGTAGAAGTCTTCGACTGGAACAACTCCCAGCTGGAGTTCTGGTACGAGATCCTGTTAATGGCGTGAGCTACCTGGTTGATAAGATCGCGGATGTAGGACAGCATGGGGGTATCACCCTCCTCCTCGGTGATCTTCGCCGCTATCTGCAGCTCCTCGAGAGACTCCACGAACCGCCCAAGCTTCGCCAGACTTTGACCTTAAAGGAAATGGTACGGGTCGGGTTAGTTTGCGAATGATGCGTCTCGCTGTTCGGACGATTTCGACTTGCAATCCGGGGAACTGCGGATTATTGTGGCGCCAGAGTGCATTAAGTTCAAGCTTTGAAAGGAATAACACTCTATCGAATTGTTTACCCCTTCCGATGATAAAAATTATTTTGTTCCCACTTGTTTAGCTCTTAATATCATTGTTACAAGGTTTCTGCGCCGTTAATTCACACTCCTCAAAACTACTTTGCTGTTCTGGGCGATGGGTAGAAAAGTAGAAACAGAATAATTGCTCAGTGAATTGTTTGCCTCTTCTGTAAATTACTTTCAGATTAATACAGAGGCAAGTCCGTGTCTATTAGACAGTGGGCAGTTAAGAGAAGAAAAACGCGTATCAATTGCAAATAAATATTATCCGCGCCGATGTTCCAATGTAAACGAAGATTGCGCGAAAGTTGCACACTTGAACGCGTCGAATTTGGCTCTTATCGTCGCGGTCAGCCTGTTAATTGCAATTGGGGTGGAAGGAACGTTATCGAGGAAACGCGAGCCTTCACGGCCGCGGTGCCACTATCGGCGTTCCACGCTTTCGACTGTGAATCGTGTTCACGTGGAAATCGATTTCGTTGGCTGACTGCAGCCAACTCCATCAGAGGTCTGATACGCTAAGTAGGTTGTAGAGTGGCGAACGGACAAATTGTAACTAGTCGGACTATAGATAGAGGCAATTACAGTTTGACAAACCTCTGACCGAGCCGCCGCGCCGTGGTATCTAACTCCTCTCACTCAGCTTCGCCCGCTTACGGAAAGCAAAAAGGAAACGTCGAACAGTGGATCGTGTTGGAAGTTTTGTTACGTATCCGAAATTCCCTACCTAACAGAAGCCTCCCGTTGAGCATCCATTTCTTCGAATTACCCTTCACAGCCGCTTCGACGCATTTGAATGCGAATTCGACTGCTCGTTCCGATTTTCCAGTCTCCAAATAACATCTGCCGATCTCGTGTCTGATCCAGGACACGGGAATCGGCGCTCTCAACTCCTTCGACAGGTGTTCCCACGCCCTCGCCGCTGCGTCCAGGTGACCGAAACTTAGGTGTACCTTCCCCAGGGTCACGAACGATCGGCAAAGTTGAACGATGTCGTCGGTGCTCTTCGATAGACGCACCAGACGGGACGCGTTGCACACCGCTCGATCGTGCCTTCCTAGAGTCACGTGGATCAAGGATAAATAGTGATAGGCCGATATCTGATAGCGTGTGGGATCTTGAAAGCCCCCTGATAAGACTAGAAGCTCTTGAGCTATCTGCAGCGCGATGGACATTTTGCCGGCGTCGAAAGCCGCTTGGAGATTTTTCAGCGACGAGTCCGCTAGATTGTTCAATTGTTTCAGCATCATTTTGGAACGGGCTAGTTGAGTGTTGGAGGCACGGGGTGTGGGCGGGGACTTCCAGTAGTTTTTGTGGTTCTCGAAATAGCTGCAAGTATGCGAGAATGCCAAGAGAAATTTAATGAATGCTCGGGATTTTTTAATGGAAGATTGTGTTATGATGCATGTACTGTGGATCCAAGTAGCCTGGACGGAAAGTCAGTCACATAATTCAGATTTAAATTCATTATATTAGGATGAAATAACGTGAAAGGTATAATCGTATTAATTACGATTCCCATGTGAATAATGTAATTTAATCGCTGAAGCGATTCACGTGGATATATCGAATCCCAAGTCCCTGTTACTATTATTATCATTAGAGGATTCGAATTGAAGGCCACCTATGCACAAAGCATTACCGCGCACCATGTCGAATATTTTAATTGCATATAATTTCGAATAGCATTGATGCTGTTCTCACGAACCATCAAACAAGCAGATTTAACTAATTATAATTTATTGTACATGGAGAATAGCCCCGCGAATCTCTCAACGGATCTCTAATCAATTATTACTAAAGCGCATTAAACCAAAACGGAACTACATAAATCAATAATTCATTGCGCACATTCTCTAAACTAAATTAATTACTAAAAGAAATTGTAAGTAGACGTAACCCTCGTATAACGCTGTTCATAAATTATTCCCAGTACTCGCACAACACTGTCTACGGTTTTACATAAGCCTGACCATTATCATTATTAATTAATCTTATGTGCAATCGTTCATGTCATCAATTCTTTACTTCCATTAATTCTTCATTTTCTCACACACGTTTTGCTGCATGCGAACGCCTGAAATGAATAAACCTATATTTCTCCTTAATTAAACAGATATTATTATTTCTTCCTTTTCAGTCGTTTTCAGAAGATAACACTGATTCTTCTATTTAATCCGAACTTTGCATATCACCATTTTTGTAACGCGACATCTTTTTGAATTCCAACTCCCGCTTTATACAAGGGTTACCTTCCACACTTTTTACACCACTCGTAACTCACCTGAGTACCTCGGTGACCGACGTTGGATCCGGCGACTTCTTCAGTCTCTCGTTCGCCATAATGGCGGCGGTTTCCGGGCACAGGGCAGCGGTCAATCGTTCCCCGGCACCGGAGCCCGGCAAAACCTTTCGCAAAGCTTTCGGATTATTGCAAGAGCTTATCGTCGCTGCGGTCTTCCTCGCTGCCACGCCATGACTGCTGTCCTTCGGATACAAATTCGCTGCTCTATGGTAAAGCACTAATGCCGTCTCGTAATCACCGCTGCAAATTGCGATTCAACATTGGAAATTCGCCCGCTTTGGCTAAGTGAAATGGACTGGCGATTGGATTCATTATGGAGAGGACGGTCCCTTGTCTCGTTCATGGATATTTAATTCCCTGCCGACGTCGTACGTTCCCCTTTGTAAGAACATTTTGACACGACCGCGTGTGCGCTGCTTTTGGAAACTAATCGACGGCCAACGATGTTTGTGAATATTTCGTGGGAAATGGGTGTCTCGTTCGAAAGAAAGCTTTGGTAATATTCTCCTATAGTTCTAATGGAAATATATCCGGTAATTCTGCAGCAAGAATACAATGAATTCTTTTATGCAAGGATTCGTTGTGCTGTTTGTCCGGAAATGCTTTAAAGGGAAGAGAAAGCCGTATTTTAGTCCCTTTGACGTTGAAGCCACATAACGAGCTAAACCAAGAATAGAGTACTTTAATGCTTCCCCATTAATGTCAAATTAATTCCTGTACTGCGCACCGGGCTTCTTTTTAAATCCGCAAAGGTATCTCGAGAAAGGTAACAAACGTTCTACCCGGAAAAGTATAATATGTACGTATATAAGCTGATGTAAAAGTAAGAACACAAAGATTCACTATATCATTCCTCACATTCGACGTCACTGTTTCTCTTCCCCTGTTTCTCCATGGTAGCCCTTAAAATCGGTCGTCAGTACAAAAGAATATTTAACCCCTGCCACCATTTTTTTCCTGACCAAAAATCCTTTTTATTAATTCCTTTCTATTATTCAACACCCTTTCGTTGCCTTCCCGCAGCCGTCCAAGCTGTGCATTATATTTTAATACCCTGAAAGCGAATTCGCCTGTTCATAAACGAGCTGTATAGCCTACAGCCCGTTCGAACAATTTCGAATTTCATTGCACGTGCCGTCGCGTTTCGCCACACGATCGTATAACAAAGAAGCGAAATAACTTCCGCGGCGAGCGCTTCGCGGTTTCGCCCGTTCGATCGTTCGAGATTATATCGCCCGCGAAATTCACGAGGCACAGAAGTGCCGATCAATCGAGCGTGAGTGAATAAAATGACGCTGTTAATGGTAACGAGGCCATAAAATAGTGTATACACCCTGTACACCCTGGTTCGCAATAACGCTTTCAATAAAAACATTAATTCCGCTATGATCGTATAAATTACTATTGCCAGCCTGGTTAACTGCGCGAGATATACCGACAAATCGAAAGGGATGAATGAAATTCCAAGAACGATAGAACACAGCACGGGCGTCCCTTAGTTCGTGTAATACTTTGTGCCAACGACTTCGCCCACGAGGTGAGATTTACTTTCATTTTTTATTAACGCAATGGAAATTATACGCGAACTATATTGTTATTTCTGTACTGAAGGCAGGTTCTGCAATTTTTTCGTTACGTCGTTCGTCGATTCAGAGGGTCACGCGTAAATTTGGAACGTTTTCGTTCGAACTTAATTGACAAGCCGAAATCAAATTAACCGAATGGAAATCGAGTGAGGAACGTTAGCGTGCACAGAAAACACAGTTCGATCGTAATTTTCGCAAGAGCGACGTAATTTTCCATCGACTACCCCCTAATGGGGGATTGTTGAACGTGGCCACGCCCCGCAATTACCTATGGAAAAGTGATTAAACGATATGCTACACGGCCGCCGGTATTATCGCGGCGGCTACTTCAAAGGAATAAATTAATTTCGCTGGTTAAATCATTAAAATCGCCGGCGGGGCGTTTGCAACGCGCTAAAGGACTGATCGAGCGTCGAAACGCAATTAAATTGCCGGCGTAACAATTCCAATAATTGAAGGAAAGTTTTCGTTCGGCTGGCCTCGGTCTGGGCTAATCAAAAAGGTCCCGATGGAAAAACGCTTATAACAGAGTGAACGCAAACAACGCGTGCGTTCTGTACTTTCTTGTTTTCCCGTTGTGAAAATTCATTTCCGCGTGTGCAACGGCACGCGGGAAACGGAAAGCGACAGAACTGTGACACGCAGTTCGGTTTCGAAACGTTTGTGAAGTGAGCAAAAAAAGTCTGTTCGACACGAAAAATATGACGAGCCGATGTACGTACGTACACGCATACGTGTGGTACGTCCAGGGAATTTTCCCGATGAAACTCGCCGATGGAATTGGAAACAACAAAGTTTTCCAATCTCGTTTACGGTCCGCGTTCATTTCCACGGCGATTTTAAGAGTGGATCGTTGCCGACTTTTTACGTAAAGCAGAGTGAAAATCTTGCCTGCGATAGAGCTGGTCGGCCTCCCGATGAAGTGCCTGGGCGTACTCTCGATTATTTCTTTGGGGCACCCTCGAATCGGTTTTCCTTTGATCGAGACGCGCGCGATTCTCCGCATTCTCCACGATTTTTTTCGTCTCGTTCAAGTCAACCAGTTCGTCCGTCAGGCATCTGCTCGCGAGGACGTCCATGGAGATTTGGATTGGTACTGATTTTAGCCTAATTGAATTTCGCTTTTGAATACGCTCGGAGTGAAGTCTGCCAATGATAACTTGTTATTCGTTGAACGTGTTCGCGAATACAGAATATTTGTTTAGAGATCAGTTCAAAAAATGAAGGCTTTCGGAATACGTCGGCGATAGATAATGAAGTCTATAAATAAATACGGGGTTGCTCATTTATAGATTGATTAATTGCAAAGGGCAGGGAAATTAATTTACGCGTTGCACGTGTGCAGGGTTTAAGCATAAACTTTTCGGAAACGTTCTTGACAGGACACTTTAAATGTATTATATTATAAAGAACAGAGAACAGAATATCCAAGTGGATTACCATGTAATTGTATTTACAGACAAACGTTTACAAAACCGACGCGAATTTCTCCGATACGACGAATTTGACTTTCGCAACGAAACACACGGAGTCGCGAATAATTTTCCATACGACACCGAAGAAGTCATCCTATTAGCTGGCACAATTTTCCATGTACTGTGAAGGAAAATCCTGCGTCACTTCCATCGTCTTCAACGAGCGATAGTGAAGGCGGACATAAAGCGTCACACGCCGAAACGAATACCGTGCTGTGTCATAGTAATTCCGTTTTGAAAGGACCATTCTCCGAAGATCAACATAGCAATGGCAATACGTGTAAGAAAAACCGACTTCCACACTCGGTCTTGAACTACTTGTTCATTTCTGCAATTCAATTAGTAATTTCTCAATTAGCAAATTAATAAACTCTTTGGACATCTTCTCAATTTTACACATTGGAGACTGTACTTGCATGCATCGAGATTGATCTGTTACAGGATAATAAACACGATCGTGTTGTAAAAATATATTGCTCAATTATCGGCGCCAGTAGGTTCTTCTAAACTCCGATTCAACAAAGGGTTTAGCAATTAGCGAATCGATACTGACTTTGTACATTTCGACGTATTAAGTATTAACACTAGAACTACCAAGCCAGTCAAAATGACTGGTTTTAGATTTCTTGCTTTAAAGTTATTAGCATATAGGTATTGTTGCAGCAATTCATGATGACTTTCAATAAGACAAAATGGCAATTATATATCTTTATTTAATGTCCATTGAACCATTTTCGTGTTCATAATCTGTCTAACGTATACTGTCAAGACAAAATGACAATTATATATCTTTATTTAATGTCCATTCAACCATTTTCGTGTTCATAATCTGTCTAACGCATACTGTCAAAATAGTACCAAAACCTATCGGTAGTTCTAGTGTTAATGGTATCTGAAGAAATGATTTGTCTGATGCTCAATGGAATTTCAGAGATGCTCACGTATCAGTAGAAGCAGCTGTAATTTTTACTAGCCTCCAAAATGCCGGCAAAATCGTAAACATAATCCTCGTCGTAGTCCGGCAAATCATAAAAACAGATTTTCAATACGAACAGTTCCGTTCACTTCAAATCGGAAACACTGTACCAAGTGTTCAGAAAACGAACAGGACCTTAAATTCCGTATTGGTCGAAACTCATGAATCCAACTCTGTCCTTCGACGGTTCGTATTGTTTCAGCAGAGCTTTTCTAGCCTCCTTCTCGGGATTCCTCGGAGGATTGGGCAGAATGGTCATCCTCTTGCACGGCAGCTTAAACTTTCGGTCCACGGGTTTACAGCCTGGCATCACCGACAGCCGCCTGTTTGCTGGCACCGCCTCCATTCTTCTCCAAAGAAAATCCATCTCCAATTTCATATCGTCCGGCATTAGATTCAGTATCAGCTGTTGCCTCGCCGCAATAGGCTCGAAATCGGGAAGCTTCTCCATGTCTATGTCCTCGATGATCTCGAGGGCGTACATGTAGAAATCGATTAGGAACTGCAGGCCAAGCTTTTTAGCGCTGGACAGTGCGAGGAGCGCGGCTTCCTTAGCCTCGTTGCGATAATTCTGACTGATTTCGATGCGGAGAAAAAGGTGCTGCGAATTCACTATCCATTGCTCGTTGTTCGCTTCCTGGCCCATGTCGCGCGCCTTTTTACCGTAGAATCTGGCCAGGTCGTAGCGTCGAATCTCGATTAGGTATTTGCAAAGCTCGTGGAAAATCCAGGCTAACTCCAATGGTTCCGACGCCATCGCTAGCCTCCTGCGAATTTAATTTCTTTTTTCGTTGGAGTGTGTCTTTTAATGTGCTTATGCTACGCGGACGGGACATTTTTGAACGAAAAGTGAATTAGATTTACGTAAATTAACAGTGCGGGAAGATTTATCGAGCGTCGTTAGTTAACGTAGAAAATTTCGCTCCTCTCGACTCCCTTGCTTAAGGTTACCACCTGTATTGAGTTACAAATGGCCCTGCTATTATGTTCAGCAGTTGTCGAGCTCGAAAGTTTAGTCTGGCTCTGAACTTTCTATTGCGAGTATAATTTGTCGAGGGAAACCCGCACACGAATTTATATTTATGAAACCGTTGAGCGAAATTTTGTATCGGACGTACGATAATTTATTGCTTTTTAATTAAGAAAAGCAATGAAGGAAGGCAAACCTTCGGAACGTCTTGAGCGCTTCTTTCGCATCGTTTGCTCTTATCCAGCCAATGTCGGAATCGCGTGGCAGCTCGGCGACTCGAATTCCCAGGTGATGCTTCAGGTACGTTCGTTGAAGTTGCCTGCTCCGTATCTTCGACAAATCACGGGTATCTATGTAGGTCCACGCGACCATGTTATAGAGAGCGTTTAGACATTTTTCCCTCAGGGGGAACAAGGATAAGGAGTACGAGTCGAACTTGTCTTTCACGCGCTCCACCATTCTGATTAAAACCAAATACATGTTCATTATCTTTCCTCGATAAATAGCATTACGTAAATGATTAGAGAAAGGTGTGATTAATGAAACGAAAGTGACTGAATTATTATTTACTCTACGAACTTTCTACAAAACAGCCACACGTTTCTTTTAGTAATTAATACAATTAACCGCAGCTTAAAATTCGGATAAAAAAAGACCTCATACAATAACAATAATAATCTGTATTAAATAATATATTTAATATAATATAAATTAAAATGAACTTGTCGTGTAATAATAACTATTTCATTTACCATTCCTGTTATTATATAACTATTCAATTGCATAGTATGGAGTAAATGGAACACAGAAATGTTCAACGACACCGGTGCGACATATTTTTCATCCCCGAATCAACCCCTATTAAGCCACGAATGCCGCCTTTCAGATCGCCTCACCTGAAGAAAGTCGTGTAGTCCTTCAGCATACGAATTTTGTGCAAACGATGCAACAAATAGTCCGCCTCGACGATGATAATGTTCCTCCGCAGTTTCTTCTCCCCTTCGAGCGACATTCTGTAGCCTTTCGGCCAGGCTCTACGCTTGAAAAGCAAGACATAGAGGGGCCGTCTCATTCGCAGAATGTTCTGTCTACGTAGAGCTCTCTTGTAATTCCTTGTGACCACGGCGGACAGCTGGTCGGTGCTATGTTTATTTGGGTGTTCGAGGGTCTCAGGATGTTCGGCGAGATATTGCAGAAATTTCTTGTCGTGCGCCAAGTGACCGAGATACAACGACGCGAAGAAACGTTGCAGTTTTCTAAATTGGACTCTCGCACGAGCCTGCGGGTCGTTCACTTTGAATCTCGACTGTTCCTCGTCCGCGCCTGGCAATTATTCGACAATGATGGTCGCAGTCAAGCTGGCGGGCAGCAATTGTGACAGTGAAACGGAAAAGTAATAGGAACGACAAATTACGAGGGTCACGATTGTTCTCCTTTTTTTCGCAACACGAGAAATGTAATTTTTAATCATCACCTTTTGTCCAGCCACGCTTTTATTAATATTTGTTTATCTTTTTTTTATAAGCGAATAGAGAATTGACGAGCTGCAATTTTGCGGTGATCTCTACGAAATATTAAAACTGAGAATTACACCGTCCCCCTTATACCCTGTGAAATTCGTTCGGAAAATTGTTCAAATCGATGTCGATCCATGAAACTGGAATCTACTGATAGATATTCAAATAACCCATGGCTGTGACTACATCATTATCATATTACGTTTCAAAGGGAAAAAGAACAAAGGCATTCCACCGAATATCTGCCTCTTATTACAATTTTAAATGAAACCCCAGTCGACTCGAGGGCCGAACCGTTGAAATATTATCGAGGCAGCATGGGGGATTAAAATATCAAGCTAAGTAGAATTGATCACAACGGCAATAAAGTAGAATTAATTATCGTTTTAAAATGCATGACAATGCATCGTCGTTTATCACCCCCCGAATTTACGGGGAGGCAAATATTGTACATCAGGTATCGTTCGTTTAAACTGATTGCTATTGTTTATTACAAAGCGAAATGAATTTCGACAAAATTAAACTGTCTAACAAATTGCACGAATTCGTAACAATTTCTATTTCCCTTTTTCTCCCCCTTTTATTTGTTGTTTTATTTTCATTTTTTTAAGGAAACTCATCCTGGTGACTAAAACGACTAGTTACAGTCTAATTAACACGCAAAACGGAAAGTTTAGACTGGTAGCTGGACGAGTGCAATTAACTTCGTTTGCCCGTGCAACTAGATTTACGGCGAAAATTACAGTAGCTAAATCAGGAAGTTGCGTTGTAGCTTACGAATTGTGTACTGACGTTTCCCTTCAGTCTACTTGCAGTGTTGTAAAGATGTTAAATATAATTCAAATACAGAATGAATCATGCCAGAAGTTTCGATATCCATGGGCAAGAGCAGCCAATTAAATTTAACCCTTCCATCAGAAATGCACACACCCGTAGAAATGAAAGGATATTATACTAAAATGGTACGAAATACTATTTTTCCTGCTATTTACATACATCACATTTTACTTATTGTTACATACTAATAATAACAATGCTTGCACCGGTTTATGCGCCATGAAAATTTCCAAATTTTTCGTATCAAAAGGACTAAACTCTCCCTACTTAAGTAACTATCACTCGATGCAGTACATATATAATTGAATAATGAAATAAATAAGTGGAAACTCTGACCCATTAATTTTCCATTCAATTTCGTACCTCGATCTGCGTGTAACTAAATAAATAGCACCTGTAGATTTTACCTGCAAGCTCGTCCACCTCCTCGTGGAGTTTCTCAATCATTAGCAGCCGATAACGAACCAATTCTTTTATCCACGACGACAGAAGTTTAAGGGCATTCGATGCAGTATCCACACCGATGCAATTCTCGATGGTCTCGTTGCCTTGCATTATCCCATGTTCGAAAAATGCTGTTGGATATTTCTGGTAACCCTGATGGGCGTGCACCAAACTGTACTCGAACTCCCCCATATGAAAGAGCGTCTCCAGCTGCATGTGTTTCACGTCGGAATAGGTTGGATCTAAAAATGAACACGATCCTTAGGAAAAGGAGGGCAATTCCGTTTAAAAATCGATCATAGACCAATCGAAACTTAAAATAGCTATTGGATTTCCCTGGAATTAATATCAGCCCCGAATTTCTACTATTGATTAATTCAATGATACGAATCAAGGAGAAAACGAAATTGAGAAAAGAAAAATGAGAACGATGTTCTAATGAAACTAAATAATGATAAAATAAAATTGTCGAATTTTCGTGAATATTTAAAATATAATATTTGTCTCATACTATATGTGGAATATTTTTCTATAGACAACCCTTCCCAATCCCCCAAAAAATAAACCATCCATCTAACCTATTTCTAAGCATCTTTCCGTGGTCTTCAGGGCCTTGTTAAACCTAGCATAACGAAGCTGGGTCTTGCCCAGACCAAGGTAAGTCCTAAGATCATTGTGTTGGCCCTGTTGGATCGCTTTCTCGAAGTAGGTCTCGGCAGTGAAATATTTCTCTAGACTGGCCAGACGATGGCCCCATTCTCGATAAACGATACCATCTTTGTAGAACAGAGGGGCCTCGTCGTGTCCTGTTTTCACCATCTTGTATCTAAATGAATCCTCCTGGACAATGGGCTTTCGCCAGGGTTAACCTTTTCTCAGAATTGAAGTCTATAATTTTCGAAGTTCAACAGCCAAACGATGGCTTCCTTATACTCGTTAATTTTGCACGCTGAACAGGCCAAACGGTTTCGGGGTCACATTTTTTTTTCAAATCAACGGAAACGCCCCGGAAAAATTATTTTCGCATGGGCTATACGTGATAACAACTGATATCGATACACGTGTATCAGATATAACAGCTTCAAGTCGTTAGATGGATACAGTTTGACAAAAATATAATCATTTGTCCAGGTTTCCAGAAAATGTTAAAATATTCTTCTTCGGTCTTTATATGTATATACCTTTTTAAAATAATTTTGCTTCGTGTTTTGATACTAGCTAGTTTTGAAACGGAGTCAAAGAAGTTCTACGAAAATATTAACATTGTTACTGCTATTATTGCCAGATTTTTGTATTGCACGAGAGACGCATACACGAGTAAAAACTGCAGCTGCTGTTAGCTCTAATCCTGTATAATTTTTTTCTTCTTTTTCGGTCTCTCTACTAATGTCTTTTCATATAAAAAATTATGAACAGAACCTTCGCCAATGAATGCAGCACTATTTTCAGTTTCGCATCCTTAACTACTTTTTGCCTCGTCATTTCTCAGTTACACGTGCGCGTATGGTTCCTTTGAGACGATGCCTACAGAACGACACTAATCCTCTTTCCTCTCTAAAATAGTGGCGGGCACATAAAGCTCCTTGTGGCATTAATTGTCACGCACCACGAGGGATTATATTGAAATGGCCAAAGTGAATGGGCGACCGCGGCTTTTTTCCGTGCCTTTTACTCCCGTCGTTCTCGAAATTTTTTAGTGTCGAAATAACGGTTCGTTCTGCACACTCCGCGTTTCACGCTTATTCCGAATACTTATGTTTCGCTGTCGTGAAATCGCTGTAAGTTCCGGGACGCTCCGGCATGAAAATTAAACGGGGCGCAGTTTCCTCGACATGCAAACGCATAGCATTACTAAATATAAATTTATGCTGATTCGTATCTGAAATCTTTAAAATTTTCGTTTACCTTCAGATTTACCAACACCTCACAATGACCAGTTTCAAGTGTTTTCATACAAAAATTTTCCTTTAAAATTTCCTATGAAATCTGTAGCTGAATACCGCTGACGTAGTCCTAACAGAAAATAATAATATACAACAAAACAATAATATGGAAATTTATTTGAAATATAGAAAGCTAAGAGTCAATCAAGCGCGTTGACAATAAAATTTAGAAAGCTTCGAAAATTGGAGTTGGCTCATATAAGAAATTATTTATGCAATTTAGTTAATACAATGCATATTATAGACACAGTACTTTTTCACTATTCTTAATGACCCGATCGCATAGAGGAGATCACGCTGAATAATTTGCTTTTTTTTCGAGCTCGATCCCATCATTCTGAGCCGAGATACAGCCGTTCAAAGTTTCGTCAAAAAGTGAATGAAGATTGTCCCGGTGACCCATATAAATTCCTAGAAATGCGTACGCTATTTACTACTGCTGAGTAAGCGATGCGCGTGGGAACGTCCTTGCAAGGCTGCGGAAATGCATTGTCGTAGTGCCAAATTATTCTCGATTCCCTCCAGTTTTCCATTGGCGTAACTATCAATTTTTTTTCTGCTTAACTTAATTAAAAATTTCTTTTTTGTTCCAACTGTTTATTCTTTTATACAATAGCATTTTGCTTCCTTTTCGCGTTGCAATTTAAACAATTGCGTTATTCTCGGCTTCCAGTGCGCATTTCTTCACCGGACTGCCCTCAAATTAAATCTGGGAACCTTAGCTTTATTCTCCAACAGGTTTCATAAATAATGCATTCGTGGTTTAAAAGTTGTTATCGACAATTAAAAAATCGACACGAATGCACTCCGACTCATTGCAATTATCCTGCAATTAGATTTTCATCTCTTTTATAGGAGAAATTTTCTTTGGATTAGTAAATGAGCTACTTCGTCATTATTATTACTTGAACGTAAATATGTAAAAGCGTCTTTCAATAACAATAAAATTGCCGGAATAAAAACAGGATTAAAGGAATTATATAGCGCATAACTAGGAACTTACATAGTGAACCTGGTGGTAAACGAAGATCTAAATAAACTATTTGGCCCCTTACCTTGTAACAACAAGTTAACGAGAGAATTTTGTTACAGGTTACCGTTGGATCAACTATTTTAATAACAAGACGTGGAGGCGAGTAATCGTGGACCATTGCTTTAGCTGTGCCCTCGAGATGCGGTGATGGCCCTGCTGTACAGATTCGCGCAACTGCCTGATAGCAGTGGCACGCGAGTCTTCTCGTTCGTCGTCACCAGAAGTGTGGTACGAGACCCAGAAAGAGACGTAACCAGCAAAGAGCTCGTTTGCGGCTTCCAACGATGGTCCGTCGCGTTTTCACGGGGAAACAAGGTAAAATATCGCGGCCCTGCATTCGCGAAATTATATTTAATCGTTAATCTTTGAATTGGTAAATGTACCGCTGTTAGCAATTAAAGAAAGAAAGGTAGATGAAACCTGAAAATTATAGGAAATTTTCTGCACAAAATTTGTAAGGCAATATATTCCTTTTCTCGTGTAGAGTAATTCGAATGGCATATTAGTAAATTAGAATATCCTTTTAGAATGATCAGATACGACGCTTTCCGTTTTCGTCCCCTTAACCATTAACATTGTGCGCTATTCATATACATACGACATCCTTCAGACGTACTTTGTAACGACGATTAATGGAAGTGATGAATTATTAATGTACGATAAAGAAATGAGACATTTTCAATGTAAGATTAACACTCCCATTCGCAGAGTATTAGCAAAATTTCCCCGACATTCATTTCCTCACCGCGGGCAACGATTAAGTGGAAGCAAATCCGAGATCGACCCAGATACGAAACATCAACTATTCAACTCCTGAACTCGATCATCCGCCACTCCATTAATCCCGATTACCATCCCGCCCGAAATTCCTCAGAAGCAATCAATCCCGTCGATAGCAGAATACCGAGTGTAATATAAAATCTCTTTTCTCTGTCAACGAAATAGGTCCTGGGCGCTTATCTAGTATGGCGCGGCGCATCGAGAAACCTTCGCGTCTACGTGGACTTCACGTTCACGTTATTAAACCGGGAACACTTCTCGATGAACGAGGGATTCTCCGGGAAGCGGGTGAAGTTCACGTACGAGGCGCCTGCGCAGGGCAACCGGAACTACATCCCAGTCACCGACCTCTACAATCGAAACTTCGCCGACACGAACGGCGAGTTCCAATTAGAGCTGTCAATGGCGAACGTGAGGACCGTCTACATGACCGATCTTAAAACGCCCAGCGGCACGTTCTCAGCTGGCCAGTCCAAACAGAGTAAACTGGAAACCGATTACTTCGCGTTCGGTGGGTTCGATTGGAACCTGGTCATTTATCCGAACGGGAACAAAGACCTGGAGGGCTACCGCGGTCACGACGGCGGCGTTAGCGTTTATCTGATGAGGATGAGCGGCTTCGATCATCGATGCAGGGTCAGATACAGCGTTGCGCTTGGAGAGGGTGACCGTAGGATCGATTCGGGGCAAATTGAGGATCTATCCGACGCGGAGCGATGTGGATTCGGATGGCATCCGAGGGTCAGGTGGCCCGATATAGCGCACAAGGGGGTGGTGAGGGTGTCCCTGGAGATGGTGGAGGCTAGAACAATCTGCGAGGTGGCGGTTCAAGCCAGAGGACCCTCGGTTCTGCCCGCCACTCCCTGCTACGATAGGGACAAACAAGCGTGGACCATTCGAGCTGATCTACATTCGGACACTGTCAGGCTCCATCTGGTTTACAAGGATATCCATAACGTTCCCCGAAATCATTTGAGGTCAGTATATCTGGGAGCGTGCAGGGTGTATGGGATTAACTGGATTAATTATAAAAAAAGTGCATGGACGGTGTATGGTATGCCTGAGATACATTTTCATGGATGATAGGACACAGTGGGGGAAGGGTTTCTGAGCGATTCTCATTTGCAAGTGCTCCAGCTTCACTGGGTTTCATGGTAGCGAAAGAGATTGTTCCCTTGTATGATCGAAGCTGTGCATTCCTGTCGTTGTACTAATACAAAAATTACCCGAAATTGTATAAGTAATATCACAGTACTATATGTAGCACTATACGGTAACCGTTTCAACGACGAATGCGATAGTAAAGAAATATCATGGCTGTGCGATCAAACGCAAGCCAACCAATCCACCACTATCATGTTCCTCTTTCTCTTCCAAGTGTCTGCAACAATTCAATGATTCCAATCGTGTACGTTACGTTATCAGGTACGTGAGCTGGTCCGCATATCTCCTCCGCGACGAAGAGCCGAGCACAGTGGCGATCAGCCTGCCGGGCGGGCCCTTCAGTCGTTACTACGCCCAGGAATCCGCGGACGAGGGTATAATAATGGAGACGAACCTGGACACGAACGAGGTGAAGGAAAATCACTGTCCGTTCCTCACGGACAAGGGGCAGCTGAGGATCCGCCTGGAATGGAACGAGAGCCACTTGCTGTTCCAGGCGACCTATCACAAATACGACGACGTGTGCCGCATCCACAATCAGCAGATGAGACGCGAGATCGCCTCCCTGCAGGCGGAGAACTACAGCCTCGAGAGGCAGCTATTCAATTACCAGAAGACCCTCGCGTACACGCAGGCGCAGCAGCAGCAGCAGCAGCAACAGCAGCAGCAACAGAACCAGAATCAACAGCAACACGGTGGTCATCAGCCGCACCTGGAGAGATCCGCGTCCACGGACACCGAATACGCCTGACATGTGGAACAGATGAGCGTGAACGAGCTGCAACCGGCGACCGGCTGCCGTCGACAATTGCCGACCGTGCAGGAGGACGATCGACGCGTTCACCAGAACCTCGTCCGGATGATGGACCGACGATTGAGCAACGTTCAGCTACAGCAACGTCTCTACGAAGCGGAGACGGTGTTTCAGCAACGGCTCAACGACGGCTCGCCGCAACAGAGCGTTGCCGAACAAACGACGACGGAGCAACATCGTCTGAGTATCGTGCAGCAACTGAAGTCGGCAAGGTCCAGCGTGGGCAGGTCGGACAGCGGGTCGGATCGTGGCAACGACCAGTACGCTGGCTACTATTTGGGGTACGTCGGTCAGGCGGCGCAGAAAAGACGTAGGACCACTTTCTGGGAGACACTGACGGGTCTTGTGTGCTCATTGGGCGCTTTGGCTTCCAGGGCTGCGAAGATGGCCACCAGACGGGGCGAGGCTCTTTGAAGATGTTTTGAGACGTGTCCTCGCGGACCAGTGGACTGGTGCTGGTGTTCATCGGGGACACGAAACGGATATATAATCGAGAACGGATGCCCAAAGTGATGATTGTGTGCTATGGTATCTTGTACCTGCGCGTTCACCGATGGTTGATGGTGAACGGGGTCGTCGACGGGCCGGAAGTATGAACCAAGAGCGCTCGCTTCGTATGTTCGGCGTGACACTGGTTGCTGTATCTAGATGGATATTTTGTGTTGGGAAAAGAGATGCAGAAGGATGATATAATGTTATGCAGAGTTAGAGAGTTTACGTGGAATTCGGATTTGTGGCTCGCGCGATCCGGCCATATATATATATATGTATATGTATATTGTGGAGAGAAGGAAGCTTCCTGCGAAGAGGACGACCCAGGGTATTTCTTTTCTCCTGTGACGGGCGTTGCACAAGCTCGTGACCAGATTGCTGAGCAATTCGACAATATGGCGGACGGATGGGACGAACAGCAACGACGAAACAGCGATGACAGGAAGATGAAGATGATGCATCGGGCGGAGAGTTTTATTTGCACGGGGACAACCGATTTATCACTTTCGTCAATTTTTTCTGTCGATGAAGTCCGACTTGGGAGAACGATAGGGGACGAAGATATTGTTCAATTCAGGGCGTTTCACGTTTTCTTTGTTTTCGTTTGCTCTTTCCTTTCATTCGAATTGAATGTATCGAGGCGATTCGATCGAGGATCTTGTTATCGAAGCTGTTCGTCCTCGGAATTGGCAACAGATGGAACCAAGGGAAGGTTTGATCGTTAATATTTAGCAAATCAGCGGGAAATTCCGATGAAATTTCTCATACGTAATACATACACGCAAATGTACACTTGGTGGAAGCGGGCCAAGGATGGGAATCGAGGGTGGAATCCGAAGAAACGAATCGGGGAAGGCGTGGAACGAAAACTGTTGCCCTCGATCACGGATAACAATACATATACACGTATACAACACGAATACAATTCTATCTACTACTTTGTCAATTTTACTAAGGGAAAAGAAAACAAAAAAAAAAAATAAGAAACAAAACAAATTACCTATTTTTCCTCTAAAGACTTTTTTCACCTATCGTCTGCGACTTCTTTTATAATAAAGAATCGGTACGCGGTCTAGTCACCTACTCGTGTAACAGCGTATACCTATTATGGTAGAATACTTACACCTAAATCGAATGCAAACAGAACATACTACTTATACTAATAATAATAGTAACAATAATATTAATAATAAACAATAATAATAATAATTTAGAATGCAGTCGATGTTACATAAACCGAAAGTAGGGAAGAACGAAGTGCTCGATTTCTCGTTGCAGGGCAATCGACGTGATTTACACACCGTAGACAAAAAAATACATACATCCGCGCACACACACGACCCGTGTACACGCAATTGCATAAACGTTCGTACACGACCATCGGCCTTTGTTCAATCCAAGAGGTCAAAAGACACGTGGGTAAAAGGTGAAAAGAATTGCGTACTATCCGTGTCGAATTTCTGACTCCTTCCAACACGTTGATTCGTTAAATTTATTTATTATCGTACAAAGGGCTCCGTTCATTTTTGTCCTTAGTTATTGTGCAATGCGATGTATATGTGTGTGTGTGTGTGTGTGTGTGATGGTGTGTACGCGCGCGCGGGTCTTATCCTTCTCACGTTCGTCGATCGATTCCTCATTGTATGTGTACACGATTATTCTTTCCTCGAAATTTAGCAAATTAATCGATTCGCGTTAATCGTTGTCTTACCGATAGTTAAATATATCGAATTGCAAACACGCGCTCGAGTGTTGCAATTTGTGTCGAACAGAAATACCTCTTCGGTGTGAAAAAAAAATGGTGTGCACCTGAAACAAGTAGCATCAAGTTTACAGCCCGTCGAAAGTACACACCTGTTTCCTCGCCCGTTCTGTCCACCTTTCACTCACACCTGTACCCAATATAGTGTCACCACGTTTGCTTACCAGATCGTCGACGATACCTCACCCTCAACGATTGCGTCGGCCTCTTGTCCGTCGACCATATCGGTTCAATCTCTCGATGTCACGTTTTAATTATTAAGCATTTATCAAACGGGACGGTCATCGAGATTTTTTATCTCCTTCTTGGTTTTTTATTTTTTTTTGAGGCACACTTTTCATTCTTCCCAATCCTCGCGCGCAACATGTGCCACTTACTTTCCCGTTGCAAACAAAGATCTCGCCATGTTCTTTTGTCAGCATCCCTTAATCCTCGATAGTCGCTAAATTCCCGTGCTTTTCTAAATCTGCTTTAGTTAAGAACGAACCGTGAAAACTTTTCTTTCACCGTGGCATCCTTGCGCCACGCTTCCTCGCGCCTCCTAGATTCCCAAGGAACTTTACGAACCGGTATCGCTCACCTCATACATCCACCTGGACAGTGTCTATCGCGGTGCAAGAAAACAACGCGATTCGACAGGCCAACGTTCTTATTCAACCCTCTCTGCACGATCGTTATATGCAAGGCAACAAACGTGGCCCAATCGACGATGAATTATCGACCCGTTTGCGAACTCTGTCGCGGCTTGGAATCGCAATTAAAATCGATTCAAACTTCCAACGACGATCCGACGGTCTTCGGGGTGTCTCGTACGGAGAGTGTCTAACTCTTCCCGCAATATTGATTTTCTCCCAAGACAATATCTACAGTTCACCCTTAGAAATCTGATTTTGCACGTTCCCGTCCAGACGGCGTCCCGTTTGAAGGCTTCGCGTCCTTGTTCCTTTCTCGTGTAACCGTAGGAGCGTACGACGGCATCGCGGTGGCACATACAGGTGCATGTGTAAAGGGTACGTGCACGTCAGTGTTCGCATCTGCTGCATCGGTAGCCGAACGATCGATACGCCACCGTCAGTCCACAAGCCGCGTACACGTTTAAATAGACCATCGTGGATCGTCGTGTACGGTGCACGTGTTGCCCGCAGGTGATTCGGGCTCGCTTGTACACACGAGACCCGTTTGGTACCGCGACGGCTGATTAAAAGCTCTGGCTCGAAAGCCGGCGGTTTTCCACGAGTAGCCTGACCGTGTTCCTAATTTCCCTTCGCTCGTTCCTTCGACCGGCAGCTTCTTCCTATTGACCTTGCTCCCGAAGCTTCACGCAGGTTCGATTTTCATTGGCGAACTCGTATTCTACTATATTTCAGATAGTATCGGCGAAAATTTAGATAGAAAATGTTTTATTTGGAATAGAAGTTAGATTTTTATTCAATTTTTTAATATCAAATTATTCGGTGTTCCTTTCTCGAATTCTTATTGCCACGGTTGTTGAAGTTCGAAGTATCCTTGGTCTTGAAAATCTTTGAGATTCTCAGACAAGATTTTGCATCTTCTTTTTATCATCCGAAATTATCTCCCCGCGTTATCACTGGTGGCTCGGTACCTGAGATCAGTCTAGAATAAACGGAACGACACGAAAGATAAAGCACCGGGAACTCGAGCCAAGGCTTTTAAACGGAACTGTGGACGCTCCGTTCGAGAAACGATACGTTGCGTCGCATGAAAGTTGTATCTCTCCTCTGAAGTAACGGAGTCTGTATACTTTGTATATAACTGTACTTAAACTGTTGAAGATTTAAGGGAGAAAATTAAGCAAGAGAGTTGTGCCTATATATGCGCGAACCAGGGAAGAATTTCAAGCGGATCGCACGAACGAGCTTCATCGTTTCGTCTCAACATTGACAAACTATTGTATATACAATGTTCTCCATGTTCGATTATTGCTCGACGATATATTTCGTACTATTTCGAATAACCTCAGTTATACGATTTATTTATTTACTTATTCAGTCGCATAAAGGAGAATTATATATAAAACGCCCATCTGAGCCTTCAGAGGTAAAGAAAATTTCGAGTCACCCTGTATTATTTAACCCTCGCGGTACCGACAGATCGGTCCAACAAATAACTCAACAATTAAATAGTTTAGAAATCATAACATTTATTTATTTGTTTGTTGACGGCAAACGCCTTTTACATTGATAATGAGTACACATATTATGATGGGAGAGAACATAAAGTTGAATAATTAAGACTGAGCATCAGAAAAAATATATAGTAAATTTTTGAGTTTAGCGTAAAATGCTGAGTAGCTCATTGAAAAAAAGTCAAGTGAGTGGTCACAGTTATTGCATAGAGTGGCTATCATGGATATTGTTGATCCCGCTCCATATTCAGTTTTATGAAAAGGTGTGTGAAAGAGTCTGTTAGTCCTTAAGTGCTTCAAAGGTACCGCAAGTTCTATCAAAGATAACATATGATAATATTATTTTTATACTCTCCACAAGTGAATGTTCTTTACATATGTTACATGCGGTTTTACATTTTGTGTCGTTACGCTAATCTGAACGGACCCAGACGCGGTGCAGCGAGGGTTGAAAAATGATAATTATCGTTGAAGTTATCTACGATGGCCATTCGCGGTTCGTTTTACAATTTCTATCCCAGTTTCCATCGTTACCACCGCAGCTAATTTCTAGGACGACTCCCACGCCGAATCGGCTTGATCGCGAAAAAATTGCGCCGTGCGTGTTCCCGTTGACGATATTCTAATCATCATTTGTGGGTCGAGCTTTTAGAAGCCGATAAGGGACACGTGATACCGTTCCGAACGATAAAAACGGCAAATAACAGGCCGCCGGGTAATTGCATTTGAGTCATCTTTGCGTCCATAAATCACGGCCATTACGGACGTTCCCGTTTTCGAGTCAGCGGGAATTTATTCGATTTGCCGGATATAAACGGCCCACGTTCCCGCGAAATCTTATTTCCATTTTAATATCCCGCCCTCTTAAATTCTTACCGCCGCGCCGCGCCGCCGAGATTGCGTTCCGTCGTGCCTCTTTCTGTAATTTCTCTGTTGCAAAGGGTCGATTCACAAAGTTCCTTCTTTGTCGCGGAAAAGAGAGGAGCGAAAAGGAAAGGGGAAAGTGGAGAAAATGTTCGAACATTTACAAAATATACTAGATTGGAAAATGGCGAAACGATGAATGAGACACGATCTTGCGATCCTCGACGGATCCTGCGGCCACGATGGCCAAGGGTTCGACAGTGTCCACTGCGTGTAAAGCGTTCACGTAATAGAAAGCGGGAGAAAGAAAAGAAAAGTGGGGAAAGCAATCGATACAAACCTTTTCCTATCTCGTATGCAGCCGTGTGTACAGAATCATTCGACGGGGATCATCGACGTCGATGCGTCTAACGAAGCTTGTATCATCTCCCGTCTATGGCCAATTTGATCCTCCAATTTGATTCTCATTCAGATTAATCGCACGGGGATACATATCCTCGATACGTCTTTCGGGGGAGAAATTCATGATTGATAAAACTAAATTCCTATGCTTTAACTTTTTTATGACAAAAAAAAAATATATATATATAACTGGTGTGTCGGGGATATAAAGGATTACCGAATAAATCGACGAGTTAACTCGCCTTTCTCGGTTAACAAGCTATTGAACGATTTCACAGAAGCAAATTAGAGGATCGTTTTATCGTCGACCAGAGATCGTATAGTATCTAATGTCATTGTATTGTTGTGTAATTTGTCAGATTTTATCGATTGTAATATGTTCGCGTCCGCGTCAGCGAACACATATATATAACACTAAGAACGGAACTGTTCTACAGGAATATCTCGTGTATCCCTCCTTGCCAGTCTAACTCTCCTGTCTCCACGGTTTTCAATTTTCTATCAAAACGCTTGCGACAGGCGTGACAGCAGCTCTGACAATCGCACCTAATCCGATCGAACGATTAAACCATCGCGTCTGTCAGCGCGAAGAAACCCTGCGATTCCGCTTCGACGTGTTCCAATTAGATGCTACAGTTCTCGTATATTTAGTGTCGTTCAACACATGGGAGAGCGGTATTGGACCCTTGGAATATCACTCGGCGTTACAGCGCAATCGAATCATTGAAATTATTAGGTGGAAGCGTTACAAAACGAGCTTCGAAAGGAATTCGGGCGGCCTGAGATATTTCAGTGTTCTGACCAATATTCAGGAAACGTATGGTATCCAATAACTAAATGCTCTGAATATCTAGGATAGCGATAGCAGGACACATTTCAGCTACAAGTGGCATCCAATTTACAAGGCACACGGTGACCTGAAGCGTTCCGTTGCCACGTTTCGTCCGTGGACTCGATATCCAAATTATTTCAATCGCCACGAACCGGCTGGATCTCCTCGAAACACATACGCACACTCACACACGCGCACACGGTGTCCAATTTTTACTCGACCATCTATTCACTTCACGATAATGAAACAAGCTCGTAAGTGTTGCACCATCGCTAAAACTAAGATTGAAACGTCTTTGTAATCGTAGACCGTCAAATGCTTTTTCTAACAAAAAGAAAAAAGAAAAAACAGTAACATTGAGTGTGAAAAGAAATTTACTCGAAATTCTATATATTATACGTACAGTTATGTATATCGTGTGTATATTGATAGAATTAAGGACGCATCTGTCAATGATTATCGATCTACAATGTATTTCGATATCGCATCAAGGTGATCCTTTCGTCGTTGCAAGTACGACAAGGCCTCCCACACCCTATCAACAAAATTTTAATTACCCCCAAGACATTATTCTGATCGCCCTGTTACGCGCCCCAAACCGCCGACGTACTGAATGCCTTTCTAAATTACCCAGTTACGATTATCGATTAACTGGAAAAGTCTCCGGTCGCATGGCTGCAAATTAAAGGGGTGCACCGCAGATGACTGCGGACGAATTTCTAAATCGCTCCATCTAATATCTCCCACGTGTTGTCGACATTTAACGAGCTTGCGTCTACGCTACGAATTGCTCGTTCCCGCGATTCGGCTCGGCATTTCAGTCAATTAAACTCACTCTCGCGAGAGCTGAACGCGAGCAACGTCGTTCCAGAAGCGGTGAACACCAACGCGGAATACAATATGATACACACGCGATATGTATGTATATTATATCACAGTAGAGACGGTCGGAATTTATCAGACGTATCTACGCGTCAGTCGGGTCAAGGAGTCTCGTTTACTCCGTTATACGACGTCGTCCTTCATTTTGTTTCTCGTCTATCTTCCCGTCCATCTGTGCGTATCCCCTTATCTGTTATTATCTACGGCCTCTTTCGCCAATTGGGATAGGATCGTTCCTCGCGATCTCTCGTGCATTCACGTCAGACTAGGTCAATCGATGCACGCACGGGGTAATCGCTAAAGTAATCGTTGTACGAATGATCGTGACGAACGATTTCTCTCGATTGAGTCTCGTTTTGTTGATAATAATCCTTATTGTTATCGTTGATGTTATTAGTATAGATTCCGCGGAGTTACGATGGTTTGGCAATTTTCAAGTTCCGCGTCGGGAAAGCATGAACGGGAAGGGAATGGAATGGAAAAATGAAACGGAGGATTCGTGGGCTTTTGTTCGAGTTATATGTAAATATCGGACATCGGCCTCTTGCTTTTTCGGACGTAGCCACGCGATATTGCCCTTCCCCACTCCGGTCGTCGCGTAATTAATTTTTGTTCATCGATATTCCGTGTCTGTAACTCTTTTCAACGGTGCCCGAAACCCCGGGAGGAACGTTAATATCGCGCCTGGCTCCAGGTTATCGGTTTTCCCTTAAAAACCAGATATGAAATATGAAGGGCGTGACTCGCGCCATATATTCGCTGGAGGCCTTAAGGAATTCGCATCGTAAAGCGGACGAGACTTGATGATTATTTGAGAATCGAATGGACACGTTCTGGTGAATGTTTTTTATTGAGATTATTTCATCTTTTTCACGTTCCTATTTATTGAGATCTTTAACCTGTATGGGTGTGTGAAAAGTAATGACAATTTTATTCACATTATTGACATTTTTCATTATGGAGACATTATCGAGATCCGTCAAAAGAGATTCTTTCATAACAATCGGAGGGCGCTCCGTAATCCGACAATGCGAACGATGATGAACGATCGTCAAGATTTATTCGATCGAAGCAATGAAAATTCGATCTATCATTCGCCATCGAACTTCGATAAACGGAGCCCCGCTGTTCATGGACGGAATGAATGTCGCGATGCGCTGACAGACAACGACACCATAAAACAATATCAATTCCATAGGTCATTTTCGCGATAAGAACAGCCAGCGCCGTTAGTAGAACCGCGATCGCCTGCGAAGCGGATTTTACTCTACTCGAAACCATTTTTCGCACAGTAATTTTAACGATATATTTTTGCCTCCGATGTTCCCACAGAAGGAACGAAAGTCACGCTTTTTTCTTGTCGACTCGACTCCCGTTTCTCGCTTTCTCGTTTTGTTATTATTCCTCGTGCCATTTTATCGTCGTAGCTTTTTTTCCTTCGCGTGTAAAAGAAAAATAATCACTTAAAGGCAAGATAAAAGTAAGTTAAGATTCGCGAATATTCAAGAATCAACAAGCATTTACATGTCTTAGGTGATAACGTGACAGCAATTTCCGGTCTGCGCTATCGAGCGACAATGTTATATCACAAAGATATGTTAATTTCCGACGATAATTCTTGGCACGACGAGCTAAACGGAGCTGATTGAATGATCTATACTCGACGTTTCCTTTTTCCAGCTTCTATCCTAGTCCGACGACTCTTTTTCGATTGATGTATGTTCGTACTTTTTACGCACGATGTAAGCGCACCTACTACTATGCAACCCTTTTTTCATCCGTGTGATCTATTTAAGGAATACAAAAATGGTAGCCCCGAAAACGGGGCGGGGGAGAAATTGAAATAAATAAATAAATAAATAAATGCGAACGCAAAACCGTCACACATTTCTCAGAGTTTTGAGACATATACTAATGTACTTAAACCATCTGTGAGTCTGCCTCGTCTTTTATAAAGTTCTTGCTATATTCAACTAATGGTGGTACTTATTATTTCCTGGAACCTTTCTATTTATTAACTAATAAATAATGTCTGTGTTTTACGTGTTGTATGTACAAAACGTTCATTTTCACTTGCTTTTGCAATTGAAATATTATGTTTGCCTTTAAACCTCCCCATGTACAGGCACGACCATGAAACACGGTATCGAGTTGTATCAGTCCTCGTAATGGTAACATGAAACGGTCACAGGAGATATCAATCAAGGTATTCAAAGCAATATGTCATTTTATTGAATGTTGAATCGATCATGGACATTTGTTTGCGAAATTTATCTCTCTGCCGCAAAGTAAGTCCGAAGTACGAATATAAATGATTGTAATAATTGACCCAAAACGAGTATCGATAAGCTTTCTCACGAAATTACGAACGTAACAATCTTGTTTTTAAAATACAAAGTTATCCGGAAGTAAACATTAATATTACTGATTTTTATTAATATATACTGTATACCATTGATATAAAAAATTTTATTGAAAAAGTTTAACCCTTTCTTTAATCGTGGATAACGAGAGTAACTCGTCATTGGAAAAGCGCTTTTCCAGCGCGCAAGCCGAGTTAAGGGGGTAGACACGGCACGTGACCTCTCCGATTTGGATGGTCGGTATTACAGCAGCTTTTTCCTGCACAGAAATGGTAATATCGACAGGCGAGAGGGAGCTGCTTGTTATTTCGATATTCTAACACAGACGAGATATACAGGAATAGACAGGACATCTTATGGACTTTCGTGGCCCAACGTGGCGGCCATACCGACTCAGAAATCCGACACTGATTTGAGCGTCCCCTGCTCATGAACAGTGATCACTTGAAGAACTATTATTTGCTGAAGTAGTTGGGGCAGGACTCATACGATTGTATGTGAATGCTTTGGGGAAAATCAGGATAGCTATTTCTCGGGCAACGTTTCGGTAGGAAAATTGAGCTACGGTCACAGACGAGATATATGAATTCCTATATCTCGTCAGTGAAATGATCTCTTATATCTCGTCTGTGTGAAAAGATGCTAGAAAACTATCTGAACGCTCACAACGGTAGGAATTGTAATTTAAATAAAGTTAAAGAAAAACAAATATTAGTTGGACGGAAATAGTTTACTTATTCTATAGTGCAACAAACATTACAAACATTTGATTACACAGATGCGTTTGTTATTACTAATAAATATATTTGCATCCTACTATTCGACTAATATCCATACTGTAACACTTGCAATAAAAAATATTCAGTTCGATATGATATTCAAAAACACGCGCCGTAAGGAAAGAACATCACCCCCATCGCCCAATCAGCTACCAGCCAATCAGCGCAATCTATTTCAAAGCTCTCCTTCTTTCGACCAAGGGATCTCGTAGTGATTAGACGTGTTCAGAGTGCCCGTCGAATTAAGGTATGTCACATAGTCTAATATATTCTTGAAGACAGGAAATGATATACATTGTTTTCGTTTCCCTGTCTTTCAAGTATTCTGTGGTTTCTTTTTTAATATTAATGAATATTTTGCAAGAAATTAAGTAAATATTGTGCGGTGAACGAAATCACACCGCGCGGCGTGCATTTTCTAATCGACTCCAGTATGCATATACGTATTATCTTTGACGTATGCGTATACGTATTTCACTTCTGAATTCCATTATCTTGCAATATATTCTGCAGTTTTTAGCAATATCACCATGATATTGGTGATTCTTAATACATTTATCTCTGATTTCAGTTCGATTCTCTTCCATGGCGTCTCTTTCGCTAGCTTAGAATCAGAAATGGCGCGAACGCGACACTTTCAAACGGGAATGCGCAGGAGCAGAGTGACGCGGCGCCATATTGTTAAATCAACTTCTCGCCTACAGGTAAGCATTCCTCAAATTTCTTGCGGAAATAAGTAGAATTTTAGTAATATGTCTCTATTAAATTATAATTCGTACCACGCATAAAACTTGTATGATATACAGTCGCGTTGTAGATAAGTAGTAACATAATAGAAGCCATTATTTGCGGCTATATCTTGTTTCTGCTTGTGGTCGGGAAGCTTGTTTTTCGTGGAAAATATCAACAATATATCGCGAAACAAAAAAAGCCACTTATCAAGTAACGTGTGCGTTGAAATATTTCTAGGAAACACAAGCGATCGTAAACAAAAATGGTGTTTGGTTTTAGTCGGATGTCGAACATAGCCGAACAGCAAAGGGCGATGGCGAAGGTCGTCATTCTACTACTTGACGCCGAGCTGACAAAACCGTATGGTAGACATCTCAGTGAGGTAAGTATCGAGGTGTGTATAATTTGTGATTGGTACTAAGATGAAACAACAACAGTTAAAATACTTACAAAAACAAATAGATATCTATATTTGATAACAAACACTCGATAGGATGAACATGTTCTATTTCAGAAAATTTTGTGACCGCGCGCAATGCGGTCAGTAGAGTCAGTGATTTCTCCGCAGTTTTCTAGTATTTCCAGAGCAAGTGGCTCTGCTTAAATTTTCGTTTACAATTTACCTACACGCGATTGTAGAGTCAGTGTTTTTCGCCCAGTAGTTATTAATTCGATTATCGGAGCACCGGTGCTCCTCTTCAATTATTTCAATCGCGAAAGTAGCATCTTAATTTGTTCGCCGATGTAATTTGCGGTCGCGTACATAGTCTTTTATTTTTATTTTTGTCTTATATTCGCTATCGGAAGCAGAGTCAGTGCATCACTGAAGGGGATGTTTTATGCGGCACTGATGAAGTGAGAAATGTAAGTATTTTTAAAACAAATCTCAGTTTTCTATGAAGTTAAATTCTGTAGATTTAGCAGTAGATTTTAATGTTTTTATCTTTGTTGTTTAGTTACAGTTTGCATACTTCCTGGCGATTGAGCTCAATTCAGCTGCCCCGGTGATGTTCCTGATGTCTTCCACGAGTACTTGCTCTACTTTTGCAATCGACGAGTTGGTGAGTCGCATGTGTTTTGGTTCCTCCGGTCCCCAATCATGCCGTAGGACGATTGGTCCGAAGCGGCACGGGTGACTGGTTGTATTTTTTAGTAGTTTTGCGAGCATAGTGACTACGGGAATAATTTTTATACCCGTTAGTTGTGACGTTATTTTTATGTGTATTATTTCTTATACGAGGTTAGATCTGCCTTCTTGTACTCCGCGTTTTTTAATATAAAAAGATTAAGGACCATAGAAATATTTCTTACTCAAATAAATATTTGATCAAAGAAGCACTGATCCTGTAGGTTCCTCTATTTCGATAAAAATATATGACAGTATCAAGTGACAGTAACAAATACATTGCACAAATGTACATATATTGAGGACATTGCATTTATAATCAGTTGAAATTTGTTTTCGCTGTTCAGCAGTGCAGAAGTCGGATGCCCCCCGACTTCGTTACTGCAAGTGCTACATGATTATAGCAATCAGGTATTAAAGTAAATAAATATAACGATACGTTTATTGAAATCAGCATTGAATATGCATAGCCAATGATAGCATTTAATATTAATTTTCATATGCTATAGTCGAGTCCATTTCGAATGAAATTTATTACACATTATGTACAAGAAGGCACTTTGTATACGGGTAGATTTTCAAATCGGAGTAACTCGCTTGAACACGTTACTTCGATTAAGGAATCACCTGAGGCTTATTTAATATCTTGTCTATTTTCCAAGTAAATATTTAATTGCATTACTTATTCTAGTAAAATCAGTTTCAATGACAGTCATTTCCCTTAATAAATAAATTATTTATCAGTAATTTTTGAGCCTTTATTGTTATTTCATATATTACAAAGTCGAGTCATGTTTAAAGAGATTGAAAATAAAATATATTACTAGCTGTTGCAATTTTACGTGTACTAATCATCTTTTTAGATCAGGATTTTCAGGTTTAATCCCTTCCGTGTTGATTGCCAGGAACTCACTCACGTGCCCAGGTGCTACTTGGGTGAGTGAGAGGCAATGGGCACGATGATCATATAGTTTTTAAATTTCTAACAATGTTTGGCGACTGACATTTGCTAGTGCACCGTGCACGACGTATTTTCCATACCGTGTGTGTGTGTGGGTTAGGCCGTGGAATTGCGTCGGCTCGGGAATTTCATAACAAATTATAATACTATGATTTCATAAATAGCAATATGTTTTACAATTGCAAATACACATTGAATGCCGTAACGAATTATGAAAATATGGCAACGAATAGAGTACTATACGAACCAAGCGTACATAGTAGAAAGAAAATGTACAATATACATATTTGAGCAATCAATATATCATACGAAAGTAATGCATAAGCATATACGTTTGCGCAAATTCACGCAATGGTCGCTAGCCTTTGTCAGCCGATTTCAGGAACTGGTACGTACCCTTAGAGTGTGAATGATTGTATGCCAAGCTCGGGTGTCGGAGGCGTCCCGGGACGTCTCTCTAGTGTAGGTTCATGCGCCCGAGTGTTTGATTGAGAAACGTTGAATGATGTGTGTTTGTGTGAATGCTTTGCCATTTTTTAAATATAGGTCTAGGTAGGATAGGTAGTATACCTTCTGGTGTGCCTGATAGATATAAGTAGGTAGGGCCGGGCAGGTTGACACAGTCTCTGATCGGGTAGGCAATATTTCGCGTGTTCAACCTGTTTCAGGAAATCTGATTTGAAAAGTCGACGGCGAAACTGTGGCGCGAACGAGAATGCGTTCTCCTCTGGCTTTGCCTATCGATTTTTCGAATTTTTCGCGGTCGCGATCGCGATTTGGTCTCGAAACGAACGTGTCACATTATGCTCGAGGCTGCACGTGTAGGCGATGATCGATTACAATTTTAATCGCAATCTTTACGATTTTCTGTAATCGCAAATTTTACGATTTTATTTGGTCGTGATTCGTCCACGTGTGTTCCGTTTAGCTACGCGATTTAGCCTTTTATTTATTTTTGTTTGTTTGCGAATAGAGTCTCGAGCCTAGACTAAGTTTCAGCGAGCATTGCGCCCGAAGAAAAGAAGAGGCTAAAAGCCGAAGAGGCCCGACAAACTGTCGCTCAAGAGGGCAACTATCAATGGCCCTGCATCCTTCGGATGGAGAGTCATTCTTTGTTACTATTTTCTCACTATGCTCGCTTTTGTATGCCGTAGTTGTAGTTTATTGTTTGGCCGGCAGTATTGCCTGGCCCACCGTCATCGCATTGGGCAAATCGCGATTTTTATTAGCGTCGCGTACGATTGAATACGGTTTGCATTAGAGTTGCGAATAAAATCACATCGCGATTGCAACTAGAGTTACGGATAGATCCAGGTCGCGGCATTTTTTTTACAGGTGCGATTAAATATATCGTGGTTTGAATTAGAGTTGCGAATTAATACAGATTGCGGCTTGAATTAGAGTTGCTTTTGTATTAAATTGTACTTGCGATACGTACTTGCTTTTAGCGTTGCGACAATAATTTTCGCGTTCCTTTCCTACACAGGTTTTAATTAGCACTTACAGTGCTGCGATATCTTTCTATCGCGAATATTTTTCTTAGATTTTCATATAGTGTTGCGATGATAAATGGTCGCGATTTTTAAGTAGCGTTGCGACCACAATGAAATGCCCATATTGTTTCCTGAGTCACGAAAGGCAGCTACTAAGGCTGCATAAGGTGATTGCTGCAATCGTAGTCTTGGATGCGACTACCATGACTCGTTCGTTATTAGTGTTGCGAGTTAAAAATGATGGGTGCAGTGAATATTTTTTTCCCATCTTTTTTAATATATCCGAAATACTATATTAGAGATAACGAAGCACCATACGCGATTGACTTTGCAAATAATGCAGTAAATTAGGGTTGCGAAAGAAAGAGATAATCCACTTACGGGTTTCAATCGGGTTTATAATAAGTGGACGATAATTAATAGTAGAGTGACCCTCTGGCTATTGAGTTTGTTCAATGTTCTAATTTATTATTCTTCTTCGCCTCTCCCCTTTTTATTAACATTAAAACGAGTTGTTTCATCTTACAATTAGTACCTATCCAAGTAAATGTTTGTATTTGTATTTGTAATTGACAATTATTATTCAGCATATTTGCATTTTAGAAGAACATGCTCCCTTTGTACTACTGTACTATTTTTTCACAATTACTATTCTCATAAAAAAGTCTGTTACAGAATCGTTAAGTTAAAGGAGATGTCAAAGGAATAGAATACTGCCTCAAGTACATTAAATAACATACATTGCAATATGTAAGTAATCAGAGGCTGAAAAGTGATGTTGTATGGATCAAATAAATCGAAGGAAATCATATGATACCTGCGAAATATCACGAAATTCTTATGAACTTTGATCTGTTTCAGGTTACGCGATCACAATTTTAGCGAAAGAAGATTCATCATGAAATATCCCTTGCCCCCCTCCCTGTCCTTTCAGATTTTCAAGTAGATATGATATTTCCAAATTGAATTAGCTTTTTAGTCAGGTAGGATGTTTTAAGTTAAGATTTAATTTACCTTAATTAAAGGTAGAATGTATTTGAATTACGTGCATGCTAATTTATATTATAATGCTTATTCTTTGGTTTTAATCAGGTCTAACAGAATTTTTATTTTCAGCTTTCCCCATAATGAATAATTTTAATACCCCCTATTTACTTAAACTAACTATAAGTTAATGTGTATTACAATCCTTATTTTTTATTTCAAAAGGTTTAACAGAATTTTCAGAAATAATCAGATTTTCAATTAGATAGGATACTTCTAAATTGAATTAGCTTTTTAGTCAGGTAGGATGTTTTAAGTTGAGATTTAATTTACCTTAATTAAAGGTAGAATGTATTTGAATTACGTGCATGCTAATTTATATTATATTGCTTATTCTTTAGTTTAAGTCAGGTCTAACAGAATTTCTATTTTCAGCTTTCGCAATAATGAATAATTTTAATACATGCTATTTACTTAAACTAACTATAGGCTAATGTGTATTATAATCTCTATTTTTGACTTCAAAAGGTTTAACAGAATTTTTATTTTCAGCTTTCGTTACAATTATTTATTTTAATACATTTTACTTACTCAAACAATGTATAAGCTAATTTATATTATAATGTTGATTTTTTAGTTGATTTAGGTTTAACAGAATTTTTATATCCAGTTTGCATATCAACCGCGCTGCAAATATACATCATCGAATCATAATCATCGAAGACGGCAGTCGTATTGCGACCGTCGGCAATATAGTTCATACTTTTTACAAGTTGATTTATCGTGTCATATTTTTATCACGATAGAATCGCCACGAAAGTGTGGTGCGTTCGTATGATATTTTTCAACAATTCGTGGCAAACGTCACATGTGCATGCGCATCCAACGGACATTGTCCGGTTTTTTTTTTTTTAAAGTGACCACGTTTGTCAGTGAATTAAGGTTATGTTACGTACGCGAAGAAGAAAAAAGAAAAATGTCTTGAAACTGTGTTAATTGATTGCAAAATATCGGTTCGGTTGTGAAAGGGGTTGGGGGGAACAGAATCGTGAAAAGCATTTATGTGAAGTGATAGTAAGACACCGAAACTGTATCGTATAATGCTCGAGATTGCTGACGCGTCTAATTAATTCTTTCTCTCGCAATGAATACGTTATCTTAATTACTGTATACCGTCGTACATCTAATCTCTATAAATTGTATTTTGTGATATTTAAATATTCGACAAACAGCGACGAAATATATTTTTACTCGTTTATTGCTGTTCGTGTTATTGCATATCTACGGTGCAGCGAGAGCCAACGAATTTTCACGAAAGCCAAAGACTATTAAAAGAAAAACGGCGGGGCCGAAGGAAAATAATCATCAACAAGGTCATCTGACCATATTGGATCCATTGTTGATGAATGACAAGAGACAAAATATGCTGAGCCAAAAGTTAAGTAACAGAAGATTGCTGGTCGACCTGCTTGCGCTGATGTTCGGCCTTGGCGCATGGATCGGTGTGAATGGTATATACGTTCAACTGCCGCTACTTGTGAATGTTGCACCGGAAGGATGGAGTCTTCCGGCGCATATGGTTATGCTAGTACAATTTGCCAATTTGGGACCAATACTTTACACGTTATATATAAAGTATGTGAAGGAACAATGACTCTTACAATAAGTAATGTATAATCGTAATATTACATAATATGAATGCATAATCGTTTCCTTTTTAGATACAGTAAATGGGCATGCGATAAGTACATTACCTATGTACTTCTAGCAGCGGCGGCAGTATCTACATTTGTATTAGCATTTTTGTACAACAAAACAGCAGTGATGTTTGGGAATGAACATTCCACTGCTTTGTTGTCGCTGATGTTTGTAACAGCTATTGCTGGATGTACCAGTTCGGTACTTTTCATGCCATACATGAGGAACTATAGGGAAATATATTTGGTGTCCTACCTTGTAGGAGAAGGACTCAGCGGATTTGTGCCAAGCGTGGTAGCATTGATCCAAGGTGTCGGTGGAAATCCCGAGTGCTTGAATAGAACTACAAGCGAGTCTACTCACGTTGAACTCATGCCTTATTATCCAGACCCCAGGTTTTCGTCTCAGACATTCTTCATTTTTGTCGGTACCATGATGTTTCTGTGTTATTTGGCGTTCTGGGGGCTGAACAATTTGTCGGTGGCCATCGGGGAGCGCGTGAAACACCCAGGGAGCATGGAAACACTGCCAACAGATACAAGAGCACCTCCTAGTTATAAAACCAATGCCGGTTGGACAATGTCTAACCAAGTGTACTTTTATTTATTAATCATGATGGGAGTAGTTTGTTTCCTGGGTAATGGAACATTGCCGAGTATCCAATCGTATTCTTGTCTACCATATGGGAATATCGCGTATCATTTAACTGTTACATTGTCGTCGATGGCCGGCCCATTGGCAATGTGCTTAGGTTTTGTTATTAAGATGCCAAAGGTTCATTTTCTCAGCTGCCTCATGGTGCTTCTTGTAGCACTCTCCGGTTTCATTTTGTATCTGGCCGTAGAATCACCTACTCCTCCTCTACAGAACACTTGGATAGGTGAATTTCTGGTGGTCACATCTTGGATATTAATTAGTGGTTTAATAGGATTTATAAAATTGGGTATCACTACATTGTTTAGACCAGACCCGGGCAGGGGTTTGTATTACACCGGTGTTGCAACCCAAATTGGGTCATTGATAGGTGCAATTATTACGTTTGTTCTAGTGAATCATACAAAGATATTCCACTCTTATTCGCCGTGTTCATTGGTTTCAGCACATTGATGTTCGATACCGGACAGTCCTATTAGTGCAAGTTGTATTTAATCAATAGGAAATTCAAAATATTCATATATTTCTTAGTTCCTATTATTAATCGTTAACTTTGAGAGACAGGTCTAAATATTACAGATTCTTATAATATATGTAGTGTGTAGTGTGAATGATTGTTTTACTTTTTTTTTGTACGTTTATTTTAATATTGAACAGAACAGATCAATTACAATTGCATTACCGCGTTTTATACATCACTAGTATTAAAACTGCTTACATTATAAAGCATTCAAGGAGGATGCTATGAAATCTGTGAAGCGAATGTAATAGAAACGAATATTTTAATACATAGATTCAGGTGAATGTGATAAACACGAATGTACTTAAAAAAAAAACACAATATTACACGTTGAAAGAAAATTATTTTATATATGATAGATGCATGTATTTTAAAACTTGTGAATTCAAATTGTGCAATTACAACATATTTGTTACAATGCATTTATCTTAATACCTTTTAATATTAAACTGTCTCATTAAGTACTATACAAGCACTAATTATGTTGCGAAGATAACATATTTTGTGATATTCAGATTAATCGAAAAAGATTAGAATATTATAACTTGCCTAATGAACAATGTAATTATCATTGAGTCAATTTAAACAGATGCGGTTAGTCAAACTTTGGATTTTATCTGATAAATTTTATTGTTCAGATTAAGGAAGAGCCGAAGTCAGACATCTCATGATTTCGTGATATCAGTCTCTCTCACAAGAGTCTACCTAATACTGTACAATCTTAATCGACGATTTACATCATTAAAAAATGTTATTTATCACATACCAATATAAAGTGTGAATTTTTGTGGATAACTATTTTCTTATTTCTGGAATCGTGACATTTAAAAAACTGGCTGAAACATATTAGGTGAGAGTATAAATTGTTACAAAATATCACGTAAATATTATACAAAGTAAAACTACTAATTATTTTTTGATTATTATTTAGGAATTCATCTGACGTAAATGAGAAATTATTATTTTATATATAAATGGCGTAATGGCAGATAGCACAGAAAATTCAAGGAAATACAATGGAAAAGCATCCGTCGCTGTACACTTCCTTATAATATTATTTGGCATATCTGCATGGATTGGCATCAATGGAATATTTATCCAAACGCCAATGCTTATCAATACTTCACCCCAAGGTTGGGCTTTACCAGCTTATCTGGTATTAGTAATACAGGCTGCAAATTTTGGACCTTTGATTTATACTATCTTACAATACTTTCAATGGAAGATAAATGAACCCTGGTGGATACTCTGTTTGCTGGTATCTGGAACTTCTGCAATGGGATTACTAAGTTTCTTTTATTCAGAGAAAACTGTTATTGCTGGCGATGAATATAGCATAGTATTATTTATCTTAACATATTTCAATGCTCTAGTTGGATGCTTCAGCTCTGTATTATTCATGCCGTATCTTCGAAGTTTCGATAAAAAATATTTAACATCATACTTTATAGGAGAAGGATTAAGTGGTGTACTGCCTAGTATAGTTGCTTTAATACAGGGAATTGAAGACAGATTGGAATGTGGGATTTCTGGGAATGATACAAATCCAGATTCTTTCAGCTTGAAATTTTCACCGAATGAATATTTTCTTTTTATCTTTGTCATTCTATTTCTTTCATTGGTTGCCTTTGCTGTATTAGAATATTCTTCGCTCATTAAGAGTACAAAGAGGATTTCAAAATCGGTCGGTATAGCATTTAATGGGGGACAAGTAGATGTTCCTCAGAAACATGACACTAACGCTGTCCAAACGGTGAAACATTATTCATTAAAAGAAAACTCATTTCTTCACGAGGATAGCAAACAGTTGACAAAACAAATGAGAAATTATTTATTTACGTTGCTTGCTATTTGCTGCTTTTTCGGCAATGGTTTTCTCCCTAGTATACAATCTTATTCTTGCTTGCCATATGGAAATATAGCATACAAATTATCAATTACTTTTGCACAATTTGCAAATCCACTTGTATGTCTGCTGGCATTCTGGTTGAAGGTGTCGAATATAAAAATTATTAATTACATGTCTGTAATATGTTTGGGTATCTGTAGCTTTGATACTTATTTAGCATTAATGTCACCCTCTCCACCTTTGCAAAAAACTGAACTCGGTATTGTTTTAGTGGTCCTATCGTGGACACTCTTGATTGGCCTTATCTCATATTTAAAACTAACTATTGTGTCAGTATTGAGAAATACGGAGCTCCCCAAAATGCTTTTCAATGCTGGAGTAATTATGCAAATAGGTTCCGCGTTTGGTGCAATATTTTCTTTCGTGACAATTAACATGACAAATTATTTCGAAGTGCATAACAATTGTATTTTCACAAGTACCTAACATTATAATTAAACGATATATTTGCACACATTCATCTCTCGAAAATAGAAAGAAATATCGTCCTCATAGTAATTACTATAGCACTTTGAGACATGTATTTTATTATAATGGTAATTCGTTATTAAAATGGCCTTGCTAAACAAAAGGAGACAAAAATTGATAGATCATCTATATTATAATATATGTAAAAGTATTTTTGTAATTGTACATATGTTTACATTTCTGGATGAACAGATAATGAATCTCTTTATTAGAGACAGACAAACAATTCAATGTAATTGTAGGAATGATGAATGAATGTTAAACAAAATTATGTAAAAAATATTGTCAAAAAATGACGTCATATTGCAAAGTATGATTAACATCCTGTTTTATCTTAAGTATTGCTTCCAACAAAATGTAAGTACTTAAGACACAATTTGTTGCGTATATTTCGACTGGTCTCGAATTACACCTTCCTTAATGAAACATTATTTTGTGCTGTAACATCAATTGTTTATTACAAATAAAAAATGGTATTGTATTAAATAAATGTGTTACAAAACTTTTGAGAACGCATATATACATCTTTTTTTGTCATCGTCGCGCACATCTATAATTGTACTTCGAAATTGGTGATTGTCAGCTGATTCGTAATGAATCTCTAAAGTGAATGGAGAAAACATATATTTTAATATAAAAATGTGTGGTTTTTCTAAGGGCATTTGCTACGATTTGTAAGTTTAATAGAACGAGCGCAAAGGTATGTTTAAACTCGTCTATATATACGTTGTCAGCCCTGCTTGGGAGGTGACTAAAACGGAAATCGTAAATGAGTCATGCGCGCTCCTACAAGACTGCATGAGCACGAGGACCAAAACGGTAAATAACAACTCAGCAAGCGACAGACGGAACAAAATACTTGTTACGTTTATTTCATCATATTGTGTGCTGAATCACTGGAATGTTATAACAGTTGATCGAATGTTATTGTTTAAAAACGTGACGAACACCACTTGCCACTTTGGACTAAAATGTGCGAAGAAGAAGAAAGTTGTACAGAAGTTGAAATTGATGAAACGAATTCCCGATTATCATTAACAGATCTTCCAATCGAGGTTCGTAGACACCGAACTTACGTATATTTATCTCTATATTATTTCGGTCGCTGAAATATAACGCATAAATATGTATATCTGTTATATATGTTAGATATTTTTCTCCATTGGACTTTACAATATTTAAATATCTCTAAGAAATTTTACCGCGTAACAGTTATTTGAACGCATTTTATTCATTTGTTTCTTCTTTGCTAACAATACGGTACAAAGGTGATGAGCTGTAATATGGGCTATGTCGTGTGTTTACAAACAATAGGAAAAATTGTCATTAGTGTACAGTGTACGCTTGTTTTAATTGTGATTTTGTGAATAAGATGTGATACGATATCCCCGAAGTAAAAGTATCAAGTAGAATAAACTCAATTAGCAGCGATCTGTAACGAATACTATTAAAAAGTAAGTAGAACGTCACGAAAATTTCATCGAAACGTCAGTGGTGCGTGGACGCCATTTTTAAATGCCTATACTGGTACAGTATATTTAAAAGCGCTCGCGCAGGAAATCGTATTTAAATACCTTTTCATCGGTAATCCAATTTCTTTGATTTTATTAACCGAATTTTATTGTTTTCAGATATTTCTTCACATCTGTACCTTTCTAGATGCTTCTACACTAGCACATGGCTTAAGTTTTGTGTGTAAACAATTTCACGAAATCCTAAATCACAACTCACTGTGGAGAGGGAGGATAAATCAATTTTGGCCAGATACTTGTTATCCAGTTTTGCCTCCTGGTTAGCTCAAATTGATAGCACCTTGCGTCTTGCACGACCAATAATTCTGTAAATAAATAAGACGCCATCTATTACTGTACACAATAATTAGTTGCACTTTCTGTTTGTTTTTTGTGTATCAATTTGCTCGCGTAACATGCAGCCTACATAAGAGTTAATACAAATACACATTTCTCATTATTAATGTATTTTAATTAACAAGCAAATGACAATTCATAAAAGCTACATTAATGCAATAAACTTAACTTTCTACTTGGAATATATTTCTATATACATATAGGAAGGGCATTCAGTACTAATTCTATTAATTTTGTTTTAGACGAAGAAGATGAGCAATTCTGGAAATTATCATGCATAGCATTAGAAAAACAATCTTCATTATGGAAGAACGAAAATGCTATGGAGAAGTTATCACTTAGCAATGTACAGTATAGTACCATTGACGGGTTATTATTAATGCAAGTCAGTAGAATATTAGACGAAATTTAAATTTACTAAAATTTAATTAAATTTTATTTATATTATATATCGATGTCTTTTATGTTCATATAGGATGGGAATATTTGTATATCTGGAGCGAGAGATAGATCGTTGGTGTGTTGGAAACTTCCTACAGAGGAAGACGAGAAGGGAACCTCTATGTGCATAGACTTTGCACACACTGGATGGATTTGGGATTTAGCAGCAATCGATGATAAAGTCTATAGCTGCAGCTGGGATCAAAGTGTTAAAGCATGGACGTTGACTAACACCGGGCTTGTTCACTTTAAAACTTATACAATGTACATACACGAGTGCCAAGAAGTACACGGTCATTTCTGTTGCTCTTGTTATGGGATGCTGGGCAAGGAGGGCTTGAACATTGTGTTATAAATATATAGATTGCCAGTAGAAATTAGTACATTATATTGCAAATTTCATTCTGTCTATGCATTCTCTACCAGAAATGACTGTGCACGGTACAAAATAATCGAAACAAGTTTTTCGATGTTTATATAAACGTGAAACATTTTTAGGAACGTCTCGGGTGCTTTATTGTGCGTCACGTCGTGCGCAGATTTGGGACTTTTTGCTGCAGGATCATTTTACAGAGCTATCTTGGTGTTCGATCCACGAGTAAATGACAATCCCATTATAAAGTATCACTCGCATAAAGGGGCCGTCATTAGTTTAGCCATGAGTTCCCATTTCATTTTATCAGCTAGTGAGGATAGAACGGTGTCGATATGGGATCAGAGAACAAGAAGGACTTTAAAATACGTCAATGTAGGAATGTTACATCGAAACGTTCTATATGAAAATAGTTTAATTCGAATCGTTCTAAGCTACTGTATTTGTAGATCTCCGAGGAATCGTTCCCAATGAGTATGTGTATGCAACGGGACATGATTTATGTTGGCGATCGTAGCGCGAAATTGCATGTACTGGATCCAAAGAAAGATTTTGAACCAGTCAAGTGTTACACCACTGAACATAGGAAAGGTATCAATGGTGTTCATTATGCACCTGGGTGCTTGATCACTAGTTCGATGGACGAGACCATTCGCGTTTCCACTCCTACTGATCCTCCACAGCATCTTACTACTTTAAAATCTAGCTATGGTGAAATAGCTAGCGTAAGTATTATAAGATCGTACAGGGCATACTAATATAAGCCAAAGGTGTGGATATTTATTTGTTCATTTGCAGACGGATTATTTAAATGGAGTTCTTGCTGTTTCTGGGACCGAGGGCGTGGAAATTTGGAGACCAAAATCGCAAATTCCGTGCGCATAACACGACCATTAAATGGTTTTTTTAAAGTATTTCGATTTTGTATGCTAAATATTACAAAAATTTTAATAAATAAACAAACGCTAAATAAATATGCATATACGTGAAACTGTTTAATAAAAGCTTTGCTAAATATGTATTGTTAATAAATTATTTTGCTTTTTCCTATGTACATTAATTTTTAGCAATACAATTTTTATTAGGAATTTTTAATAGGAATTGAACTACAACTACTCAAATGCAAAAATCCTCATTAAAATATGTACCGTTGTAAATATCGTATAGCATCTCGGAATTACATTTAAATTCTAGGCGCTGTACAGGAGTGTAATCATCGAAACGAAAGCCCCGATGTAAAGAACTTCGTTACTTCTCCGTAACGAGGTTACGAATTTCTCCACGATTTCCCGTAACCAGCACATTACGTCATTGACGATTCGAATTCGATAAAGGAAGTGTCGTCGAGCGAAATAAACGTTAAATTTGAAAAGATACACCTGGAATTAAATGCAAATCCAAACATCAGGCCGATCGATGTCACTGCTATCGCCGGAAATGTTCGTCTGCTATACATCGAAAAACGTTCAATTGTCTATCTGTATGAATAATGCAATTACGGAATATCGTTACGAAACGATGTTATATATCCACCTAATTGGCCTGTATAATTAATCGCAGGCCCAACGGCACGACCTAGTGAAAATTCATTGAAGAATCGTGGTGTTGCATGCCGGTATCCTAATGCTTTCGTGGCGCGGTGGTGGGGGTAACCGTGGGGAGCTTCCGTTTATCTGCGAGGTCAGAGAAGGCTGGCTGCGTTCAGTGGTGCTGTTGAAAAACACGATGAAAATGGCGTGGCAACCGCAAGAGGAAGGACTTAGACAAATCTTGACGCTCCTAAAGGAGTCCCAAAGCCCGGATACTGTTACTCAACGTGCCGTGCAAGATGTATCCTTTTCTTATACGTTCATGAATCGTTCCGTGGCATGATTAATACGTTTGTGAGATTTTTATTCCCGGTAAGTACACCCGCGACGCGATGACGAAGTGAAGCGGGTAGGTCAATCGAAGGGGCGTGCTTTTTTCCCCCCATTGTGAAAGTTATGCTGCTTTTAGGCAGGCTTGGAAATTCGGGCAGGGAAAAACGGAATATATTTGACAATAGGAGCTGTAAAAGATTTCAAGGCTATCGGGATATTCTATTAGATGTAGGACGGGGAAATGTTCGGCGGGCTTTTGCGCAGCCTGTCACGGACCCCCGTTTTTTTTTTTTTGTCGTCCACGGGTTCGATTGAAAAGATGTTAGGACACACCGTGCTGTAACAAATATTATTTCAGGCGATCACGGCGGTACATGTTTTTTGACGACCGTGCTCGATGATTTTGTTGAAACTGTCGTACAATTGACGATTACTGATCGGTATGAGTAGATCGACCGAAGTTTGTAGGTTTTTCTCGAATAACACGTGAGTTGTACTCAAGCGCCAAGAAATATGTTAACGATACGCGATTCCCGACGCGGGGCGCGTCGGAAATGCCGTTAGTGTCGGTGACGAGTTTGTTTTCTTGACGCTGTAATCGATAAATCTTGTATATAGTTTCACTCATAATATTAATTAAATAGCCTGAAAATGACATATCCGAACGGATGTTAGCAGAACGTATTTGTGGAGAAATACAGCTGGCACAGAATTTACAGTTACAGTAACTTGAATTTTTTTTCCCCATACTTTCTTCGTACTATATTTTGCATTTGTGTGTATACGTGTGTTTGCATTTGTAGATAGAAATGAGAACCTCATTG
Source organism: Nomada ferruginata (assembly GCA_963583965.1). Lineage (NCBI taxonomy): Eukaryota > Metazoa > Arthropoda > Insecta > Hymenoptera > Apidae > Nomada > Nomada ferruginata. The sequence goes on from OY757221.1 coordinate 10,850,988, forward strand.
TCCGATAAAAAATATTAATATTTGCAACAACTTTATCCATGTGTACGTGTTACTGAAAATAGCATGCAGTCTGCATTACATATTGCAATTTATTTATTCATATAAACGTGTTATATGTAAACGAAATAATATTTTGTTCTGTGTATTATATAATAATGAATGTAATGATGGGTAATTAGTGATTATATAAATGTGCAATTTTTCTTTTGTTCCCCTAAAAATTGATAGATTATCGTGTTTTGAATGTTGTTGCCTTTTCTCCGACTTTTCCTTAATCATTTTTCTATAGAAATTGGAAGAATTAAATAAATTCCCAGACTTTAACAATTATCTTATTTTTGTTTTAACAAAACTCACATCAGAGGGTAAGTAAATTCAAGATTGTTTTATCTGTAAAATTTATTTACGTTGGAAAAGATAGACGGCAACTTAACTACGTTCTGTTTTCCTTTCAAGATGAGCCTACGAGGTCTCTCAGTGGACTGATATTAAAAAATAACGTTAAAGCTCATTTTTATAAGTTTTTACCAGAAGTCACAAATTTCATCAAACAAGAATGTTTATCAGCGGTCGGAGATCCATCGCCTCTGATTCGTGCAACTGTTGGTATTTTAATAACTACTATTGCATCCAAAGGTAGATATATTAACCAGTAATAATAATTAGTAAGTACATTTGTAACATTACTAAAATGCTGTTCTCTTGTCTGTTTGAAACAGGTGAATTAACCAGATGGCCAGAGCTGCTGCCTGCACTTTGTCAAATGTTAGACTCTCAAGACTACAATGTTTGCGAAGGCGCATTCGGTGCTCTCCAAAAGATTTGCGAAGATTCTGCTGAAATATTAGATTCGGATGCACTCAATCGACCTTTGAACGTTTTAATTCCAAAGTTCCTGCAATTTTTCAGACACTCGAGTCCTAAAATTAGATCACATGCCATTGCCTGTGTTAATCAGTTTATTGTTAATCGTACACAGGCACTTATGATTCACATAGATAGCTTCCTGGAGAATCTCTTCCACTTAGCTAACGATGATGATCGTGAAGTCAGAAAGAATGTTTGCAGGTAACGTTTCCTTTTCATACAGAAAAACTATCACGAGATTATTGACATAACGTAAACTTTCTTGCGATTTGTTATAGAGCCCTGGTTATGTTGCTTGAAGTTCGAATGGATAGATTAATACCACATATGCATAATATAATAGAATATATGTTAATGAGGACACAGGATCCTGACGAGGGAGTTGGTTTAGAAGCTTGTGAATTTTGGCTTTCACTGGCTGAGCAACCGCTTTGTAAAGAAGCACTTGCACCGCATTTATCCCGTCTGGTCCCTATATTGGTAAGTAATTATAGAATGACGAAAAGGAACGAGCAACGAAAAGGAAGAGCAATAAATAAATGTATATTAATATCCACCATAGGTAAGAGGTATGAAATACTCCGAAATTGATATAATACTCCTGAAAGGGGACGTAGAGGAAGATGAAATGATCCCAGATAGAGAAGAAGATATCAGACCAAGATTCCCTAAGTCGAAGACGCATCACTCGCATCACGCTAATATGAATAAGCACGGTAGTGAGAACGGTGCTTGTGACGAAGAGGATTTAGATGCCGAAGATGGGTGTGATGACGATTCAACGCTTAGCGATTGGAATTTAAGGAAATGTTCAGCCGCTGCACTGGACGTGCTGGCAAATGTATTCAGGGAAGAATTATTACCAGTTTTGGTACCAATTTTGAAAGAAACGCTTTTTCATCAAGATTGGGAAATCAAGGAATCTGGAATACTAGCACTAGGAGCTATAGCAGAAGGTTGTTTTCTTCGATATTAATTACCTCTCCGAGTTCGTGCCCTTTATATAATTTATTATACACTATTACAGGTTGTATGAGCGGGATGATTCCACACTTATCAGAATTAATTCCATATTTAATTAACTGCTTAAGCGATAAAAAGGCTCTAGTCCGGGCAATTACTTGCTGGACACTAAGTCGTTACGCGCATTGGGTTTGCGCGCAGCCACATGACACACACTTGAAGCCTTTAATGACAGAATTACTCAAAAGAGTACTCGATGGCAATAAGCGCGTTCAGGAAGCCGCATGCTCTGCTTTTGCAACGCTAGAAGAGGAGGCATGTACAGAACTAGTCCCTTACCTTGGATTCATTCTTGAAACGCTTGTTTTTGCTTTCGGTAAATATGCTCGGACAAGAATAATTGAATTTATTGAAATGTTTATTCTGTTTACTAATGGGTCTCTTTCGTTTTACAGGTAAATACCAGCACAAAAATCTTTTAATATTATACGACGCAATTGGTACACTTGCTGATTCAGTGGGACATCATCTTAATAAACCGGATTATATTAACCTTCTTATGCCGCCACTTATCAATAAGTGGAATGTTTTGAAAGACGAGGACAAAGATCTCTTCCCGTTGTTAGAATGCCTCTCTTCTGTCGCTACTGCATTACGATCTGGTTTTCTTCCGTATTGCGAACCCGTCTACAGGTAAGGCTTTTCGACCCAACCTTGTGTACTATGATTTTGTAGGATTGGCCGTATCTCATTGTTTATGTGTATTTTTTTTTTTTAAATAGGCGATGTGTATCCCTCGTAGAACAAACGCTAAATCAACACATAGCAAATACCCAGAGTCCAGAACAATTTGAGGCACCTGATAAAGATTTTATGATTGTTGCATTAGACCTTCTTAGCGGCTTGGCAGAAGGGTTGGATGGTCATATGGAGCGCTTGGTAATGAACAGCAATGTGATGCAATTATTGTATCAGTGTATGCAAGATGTTATGCCTGAAGTTAGACAGAGCAGCTTTGCTTTGTTAGGAGATCTTACAAAGGCCTGCTTCCAACATGTTCTGCCTTGTATACGTAAGTATTTATTAGTCGCATTGCATTGAAGTTTCAGAACGATTACATGGATCGTCGGTATGTTTATTTATTATTTTGATTTATAGCGGAATTTATGCCGATACTTGGACAGAACTTAAATCCTGAATTTATATCTGTGTGCAATAATGCAACGTGGGCTATTGGCGAAATAGCCATAAAACTCGGTAAACTTTTTGCTAGTAAAATTGTAATCAAATTCGAACGGTATATCGGGTAGGATTTTCTAACAATGTACTTCATTTCTTTTTTCATAGGATCCGACACAAGCGCATATATTCCATTAATTCTGACCCAACTTATCGACATAATCAATAGACCGAACACGCCAAAAACACTATTGGAAAATACAGGTGAGTATCTGCATAATAATTTCAAACTTATAGTTTCTTCTACACAACTATAGTATATGGAGCATACTTTTAAACGGTAGGGTGTAATGCGTAGTTTCCTTTTCTTTTCTTGAGTATTACGATTAACATCGTCTACGTTATTACTGTTCACCCTTTATATCGTAGACTGTAATACCTTTTCTTAGAAGTATGCTCTGCACACGAGGGGAAACTTTTCATTCGAGGCATCGTAGTTCACGTATTATAGACATTTGCAAAAATGTGTATAAAACTTTTCTACGCGTAATTAGGATGAGAGGATGAGATATTGACGATTGTTTAATGAGAAGTCTTCCCGAATATTACAAGGAAAGGCCTCACGTTAGATTCAGCATTCGGTGGCACTTAAGTTCAGGTGCATTTTCTGTAAATGATTTTATTGAAGGTAACAACCACACAGATTGACGACATCGAGTGGTTTTATACGACCACGCTTGCACGTTTTATCAGCGGGTTGAAAATTATATTAGTATTTGTACATTTATTGGATCTAATTTAGTGGTGTGCGATTGCCTGCAGGCTTTATATGGCTGTATTGCCATGTGGAACATACCGCAATTCAATTATATATTACATATGCTTGCATACTAAGCCCCAAATATTGTTTCGACGGTTCTTTAAATTGGCCTTTAAATTCACGACAAAAAGTTTTTTTGTTCTGTGTTTCTTGGTTGTTCTTGTTTGTATTGACATTTATTGGTTGAAGATCATATTATTCATATCGGTTTTTTTACAAATCATGGGCTCGCACGCTGCTATCTAATTTTGATTATTGTTTCAGCAGCTACAATAGCACGGTATTGCCTATGTTCATTGTCGGTATCTCATATGTTCGCCTCTGTTCCCACTGTCTATTGATTGTTAATATTACATTGATTATTATTAATTGAACTGATTAATTGCAAATTAATTGAAGTTTTATAAACGAACAACATATATTCGCCTGAGTTGATCGTTGGTTCGCAATCAGTTTGTCTTATTGTTTGTGTTTCCGGTCACTTCACTACACTTCACTTGTCTACTTACCGAAATGAAATGAAACCGTAGCCATAACGATCGGTCGCCTAGGTTACGTGTGTCCCCACGACGTCGCCCCCATGTTACAGCAGTTTGTCCGACAGTGGTGTGTAAATTTCTTTATTATTATATTCTATTAATTATATTACCTTCTATTTTTATTAGCACTTTATTATTATATATTATCCCCGACTCTTCGGTACATAACATCAGGGGCTGCTAAGAACTTTTGCGCAAGAATATTGTCTAACATTTATACTATGCATATATACAATATATGCGTTTGTATCTCGAGTTTATAATGATTTTGGTTTTACAAATGAAAAAGTATTTATGTACATCCCGTCTCTTGATAATCAATGGGCCTAGTTTAGTCTAAGCGTGGCATTAAACTTGCCCAATGGTTTTTCGCAATTGTTAATAGTTTTTACATTTTCTTTGTATATTTATCTTGATTTTTCGCCACCATGCCAGTATGTTATGGGCTCTAAATTAACGCAATTCGAGACTAGGGTAGGTTTACATTTGCCACTCTCTTTAGGTCTATGTAATACTTTAGCCTATGTATTTATTGCCTTGCATTCGGATCTAGAAACGTTTACCTTTCTTTTCTTACATACTGCTCACTGTGTACAGGTAGTTTGAAACAAATATGTTTGCATGTTAAACTAACTCCGTCCGTATTGATATTCGTCAGATACATATTCTTAGTTACATTCTTGCTATCTACAATATTACATTTGCTAATGTCTTTGTTTTGCAATACCGCAAACGTTCGAAATTTTACAATTGATGCCAAATGTAAACCAAACCTTGTTAAGGGAGCAATATATTTATGTGCTACCAGTTATATCGTTCGATTATTTTTAGTAAAATCGCCGAATATTTGTTCAGCGAGGTTCTGAAAACTTTTACAAGGATGATACAAAGTTGCACAGCATTTAATACAGGAACTTTGTCTTACCATATGCTAGTTTATTAGATTGTTCCTCTTTTATTTTCTTAGATCGATAGTTTGAATGTTTAATTCTTAGTTGACTTTTAGCACCGCCAATATAGAAGAATACAAAAAAAAAATACTGTGAAATGAATAATGTATAAAAGTTAAGGTAATGTTTATGATAATATAGGGGAATTAAAAAGACATAGGAACGGCTCGAAGAAAGCCAACGATTTTGCCACATTAATTATTATCCACGAGGAATCTATTAATGTGTAACTTATATAACATTGTGGGAATGAATATTGTATCGACGACTAGTTGTCATTCTTTGACACAATCGTATTCTTATGGATGTAAACATCTTAATTAGACAGAAGGTATATTTATCATTACAATAGCAGCTTGGACGAACGATAAAGTTGATTAAGTACAAACCGGTATGAGACGAAAAGAGTAACAAATCCGGATAGTATCCATTTAATTCTGATAGATATACCTTCTTCTTAAATAGTCCGGGTCATTCATGTACTAATGCGAGAAATACTTTATCAGGTGTAGTTCTTTGAGGAGCATAAGAGACAACGAAGAGAAGGATTCCGCGTTCAGAGGAATGTGCCAGATGATCACGGTAAATCCAGCGGGAGTTGTGCAAGACTTCATCTTCTTCTGTGACGCTGTTGCATCTTGGGTCACGCCTAGAGAAGACCTTAAGGACATGTTCCAGAAGGTACGCAGAAATGAATCACGCGTACAAAGCTGCTCTGTCGTTTCCCCTGTGCCCGATACTAATAAATCCTTGCCTCGACAGATACTACACGGGTTCAAAAATCAAGTTGGTGCGGAAAATTGGAAACGATTCTCAGATCAGTTCCCACCACAGCTCACTGAACGGCTCCATAATGTGTATGGCGTCTGAGCAGCCCCGCCTAAAAGTGGTAAGTTCCCTTACATATCATCCTCTACATTGTTCATTCACAAATTCTTATCGAGGCTGATTTACATCGCTGATGAATAGCTTTAGTATAGATTCGTATTCGCACATCTAGGGAATACCGATTAGATTAAGTGTACATAAAATAATGCAAAAATTAGAAAGGAAAGGAAGATAACGTAAAGTAATTGTGTCTCTTTCAGAAGGCCGCTTTAAGGGGCAGGCCGAATGGGGTTGGGCGGGAAACAGAACAATGGGTGGACAGGGTGGGTGGGTGAAACCACGGCCTCTTCTCATCAACATCGTTGTCGTTACCGTGTTATGGTCATCGTCAGGCTCTCGGGGGATTTAATAAGCGTCATTAGAGCTGCGGTCAGCATGCGATATAAATGGGAAAAAAAATATCGATGTGAGAGAATGGAACGAAGAAAATGAGAACGACAAAACAAATGTTATGGGCCGAAATGTAACGCGTGGGTGGGCGGGTAGGGGGCGGGATGGGAGGGAAGGGTTGGGTGGGAGGGTGGGAGGGAGGGATATGTTGTTGGGGTCACCGACCATACATTACAGTAAGGGTATCGTACTTCGACGCTAAGCCGCATTATAAAAGAAACAAAAAAACCAAATGATACCTTAACGTAGTTAAACCTACACGCTGTACACACTCCGTTTCCATTAGCGCTGTGTAACACTGTTAAGTGTTTTATTCTCGCGTATTGAAACGAGATACAAGGAGTGCTGGCAATCAACTAGCCCAGCTCTAATACGAAACCGACTTCCCGATTAACGCGGGAGGAAGGGAACTATAACATTGCGAGAGGCAAGGGATACATAGGAAGAAACAAAAACGAAACGAATGAAAAGGAGTAGTAGTAAACGGAAGAAGATAATAGGGGAAAAAACGAGCATAGATATCACGTTATAGAGCTTGCTAAAACTACTGTGATCGAAAGATATGTACATTAGAGTATTGATTTCTTTTTTGTCGAGAGAGAGAGAGAGATGGATAGAGAAGTGCAGCACTCTATTCGACGAGTTCTGTAGAGCTTTAGTGACAAGGGTAGTAATACTTATTTGATATAAAGCTAACAAATAGAGAAGTATGTTATTAGAAATTTCATAGTGTACAGAAGGTTTTTGAGAATATGTATTTTTATACGTTGAAACTCAATATTAAACGCAGAGAAAGTGCCATTCCGTTCGTTTCGAACCAAAATTTTTCTGCTTACTTTATTCTCTCCTTGCTGATTGTGATATTAGGTTATATGACACTTTGTCGTCATGTATGAATGAAACATATTTGAAACGAATTAATATATACATACATATAAAACTGTATATGTATATATATATTATACTATTAATTATATATATTGAACACGATGTTTTAACCCACAGACCATTTTGTGATTATTTTTTTTTTTCTTTTTTTTGTTAAAGATATTAAATTAGGATCATATTAGCGTTAGTGTAAATAGGTAAATACATTTTAGAGCGGACGTTTTTGTTATCACTATAGATATTTCAAATTTTTCGCTTGCATATCTCCTCTTAAACGGGTTGACGTTATTATTGAGAATAACGTGTGGGACGTATATAGTTCAAATATGATTTGCAGGTAACGAGTCACAGAGTTTTGAATCTATGACGTGAAATCTATCGCGATGTAGGAAATTTTTCACTTACACCGGCACACGCTGATCTCCATTTCGTTTCTCGAACTAATTTTACGTTTGTAAACTCTGTTTGAAAGTCAAGCGCTGACTGCGTCATTCCAGTCCCAAGTTTTTGGGCCAGTTTAAAACAAGAAAAACAAGCGAGCACTTTTATTGTAACCACGAGATTCGTTGTTTCCGTGTTCGAAAGAGACTACGGGGAAAAAATAGGGGCGAGAAATGTTTGAAATTGTTAGAAACGCGTGCACTCTCGTCGACGACAAGTAACGAAAAAAGAAACTGAATATAACGTACGTATTACCGAATATCGTGAAATTTGTAACGCATAGAAAATAACGGAAATGGATTTCTAGAACTTTTATGATGTAAGCTGTAATTTTTTTTTTTGTCTCTTTATTTGTCAACGCGCGCGAACGAACAAGCAAAAGAGAAAAGAACCGCAAACATGAGGGAGTAATGAAAAAAGCTCAACATGGAGATAAAATGAAACTAAGCTGACTGTCGTTGAGTCACTGTTGTCAATCAAACTTTGAAGTTTATAAATAATAATAAAAAAAAGAAAAAACGTAAAAAAAAAGTAATGGAAGAACTGGCAGGATGAACTAGCGCAGGCGAGATTAAGTACTACGAGAAAGAACAAAAATGTAAAACAATGTATGAAACGCGTTGATTCTATTTCGCGGTTGTGACAAACACGACGATTTTTTTCGGCCGACCCGCGGCCGTTTTTCAAACCGAACAATTACAATCTAACTTGATCAAAAGATGCATACGTAACATCATCTTGTAGTCACAGCAACGCGTGTGGCAAGTACAATCCGACAATGAGAATATTTTTTTATCGTGACCATAGACTAAACGAGAGGAAAAATTGTTATTTTATTGTTGCACTTCTATTTTGACGGAGTAAAGGAAACTGAACAAAAAGGAAAAAAAAAAGATAGAAGCAAAAATGGAGAAACACAACACAATTGTGATTACGAGAAATGAAGCGTACAGTCTTTGTTTTCGTCGTCTCGAACGGAAAAAATAGAGCAAAAAAAGGAAAGTAAGAAACGCGTGTGTTTTTGCGCAGAGAACAGAACGATTTATCATTCGAATTCGTGACCGCTCCTTTGACTTGATCCATATTTGTCAATTGGCAATCATCATTATTGCCATTAATCTTTACCCTAATATTTGGTCCTTTCCTTGCTCTGCCTGCGCCATTTTTGTGATATTACTATTTTTTATAATTACTTAAGGGCTTGGAAGTAAACGAAGAAAAAAAAACAAAAAAAAAAACAGAGAAATAGAAAATCGAGTCACGTGCGATCTCTCTCCCGATCTTATTCCGTAAATTTCAATTCCGTTAGTAATAATTCACAGGAATGTTTAATAAATATTTTTCTCCTTTCGTTACGCTCTACCACTGTTATTCGCTTTTTTTATTATACTCTCCACATTATATTGTAAATAATACACCGCGAATCGAACGTCTCATTTTTCTTTTCACTTTGTCACTTAACTCTGTCACAGAATTGACTAGTGTTTAAAAAAAAAGAAGAAAAAAGAATAGCATATTCGACTTATACACACGAGATATATATTTATATATACATACGTATATTTTTTAAATAGTTCCTAAGCTAGAGGCAGAATGTTTTTCAATGATACGTAAAACAGAAAAAGAAGACACGCAGACACAAACATATGATATATTTATAATGAACCTCTCTCTCTCAGGTTCCCCTGTTCAATTTTATACTGAAATGGCATGGAATTTCAAAGGAAAGAATTGTAAATATACAATATAATGTATATCAGTTTCTTTGTCCGCAAGATGCGTTTTCTGAAACAGAGGAAAGGGAAAAAGGAAACAATTTCCGTACTGCTTCTGCGGAGATCTCACGTGGCTCGTGATTATTTATTATTGCTCGGAGCTCTTACTCAAGATATTGACGAAGTAAATTTATAATGGATATACGACAATGAAAGATGGACGAGTGATGTGTCGTAGAGAAAAAAAAGAAAAGATAAATCTTCTATTTATACATAATATTATATTAAAGTAATAATTAATTATAAAACGAAGAGCAACGGAGGTGAAACCGTGACGTTGATTGATATTTGACAAATTTCCAAGTTTTTTCTATTTGCAAAGAAAGATGGAGTAAGAGAAAGTGAGAGAGAATGAGAGAAAGTAGACGAGTGTAAAAGAGGGTGAGAAAAAGTATGTATGGGGAAAAATAATAAACTATCGGATGATTGGAAAAAAAACACACACGAATAATCATAAAAGAAGAAAGAAGTGAAAATGATAAGTAATTAAACAAGACAAACACAAGTAAATATATTGTTGTATCTTTATTGTTGTTGTTGCATGAGACTAGCGTAATAGACTGAGCCATACATGTGGTTAAATAACTATTAACGTAATATTTCTTAATTAATACTATATTATTGTAATTATTATACGGTGTGTATTATATTTAATCGTAATGTTTCGTGCGGGCAGTGTTCGGAAGGAGTTCCTATCCTTTGGGACTTTTGTGAACATCCGTCTATTATAGTTAATAATAGTCTTGCTTCTTTTCTTGTATTGCGAACGTTATTTTTTGATTTCTCCCCGAACGTGAACGTTCTAATAGGACCTCCGTCGATTAAATTTAACAGAATAAAAAAACAAACAATAGAAAATGCTAAAAAGTTAAACTGTTACACGGCTTTTTTTTCATAACAAACATATTTCACGTTACCCTAAAGTTGTAAAATAGACCTCTGATATGTGTGCGCATGTATTGTCCGTATGTGTGTACGCTTAATAATATATATATATATATGCATCTTCCATTCCAATCGAGAAGCTTCATCAAAATTTCATCTTACTAAACTTTTTTTTTTTCTCACCGACAGATGAGAAATATATATTGAATCCTTCCTGTCTAATCGTTATTGATGAAACAGATTAAATATTTTTCATAGTATTTCAGAATGAAGGGAAACCAGTATGACCTTAGCTTTGCGAAAACCCCTTCTTTTTTTGGATCGTCGGGCTTCTCGATTGGTTCGCGTGGCAAGGGAAAGAAGATTAAGTTAAATACATAATTCTTTTCGCCCAAAGGATTGGAACTTTATGGGGCTGTTCCTAGTACCTGATTATCCTATCCTTGCGACACGAATGCTCATTTTTTTCAATAGCGAGCAACAACGGCATCAACACGGGGTAATCGAGTTCTCTGTTCTCTCGCGTCTCGCAAGCGCCAGCGAATTCCTCTGTCCAGTGTTCGCACTCGGTATAGAGAAAAGAAAAAAAAGAAGGAAGTTGGTAAAACGATGTTCTTTTTATTGTTGCATACCTTGACTGCCTAGTACTTAAGTATACATAATATATATATATGTATATATTATATATACATAAATCTCTCTATATATAGATATATAATATATATATATGTACACATACATTTAATAGATAAAAAGAAGCTCGAGATTAGAGATCGCAAAGACGACTCTTCGCAGAAATTGGTGTAACAATTGTAAAGCGTATATGGAGCAGCTGCTATGCGTTATTTTTTTTCTTTTCTTCTTTCTTACGCTGTAAAAACAGAAGAGAAAAGAGAAACACACATCAATACACCCCTGTCAGGGTGCAACGAAAGGTGCTGACGAAACGCTCGTTTGCGAATTTTGTACGTCGAAAGCGGGGAAAACGAAGGAAAATCAACGACTTGTTCTCTCGAATCGCGAGTTTCCAGTCACATAGTTAATGTATGTACAAGGGCAAAAAATCGTCGCGCCGGAAGAAGATGAAGAGAAATAAGAAGATGGGAGAACGAGAAAGTATGTATTGAGAAAAGGGCAAGGAAAAAAAAAGAGAAAGAAGAAAAATAATGAAACAGCCGAGAGATTGCTGACTCTTGACTTACTCAGTATTGTATACCGATATGATAAGCTCCTGGCAATCGCCTTATTGTGATCGGTGAAATTTATTTTATGCTGTCGGTTGACAATTTATTATTATTATTGTTGTTGTAACCACGATGAACGGGGTACCAATGATCATTGTTCGACTATCAGTCGGTAGGAATTTGCGATCCTCGGGGCCCACAATCAAAAGTTAGCTTTTTATTGTAAAAGGAAAGAAAGAAACGAGGAAGTCGATGAATGAACGAATGATATAAACGAAGAATAAATAGAAACAATAACGAATGAAAAGGAACGTCACGTAAGCATGCATAGAACAGATTGGAGTAAAGGTCTTTCACCGGTCGCCAGATGAATTTTGTGTTTCCATTTCCGGTCTCTGTATTCATTGCACCGATTTATAGGAATGATCGTGGCGCCAAGAGAATACGGATTGTCGTACTTTCTTTTCTTCTAGGCATAAGGAATTAAATTATTGTGTGTATCCGTTGTGTTTTACGTTTTTCGTTTTTTTTTTTTTTGGCACTGTGAAGGACTGGCTCGAGTATTTTCCCTGCGTTTGAAGACATACTTCCGGTCCAACCAGTGCGTCCCACGACTCTTTTTATCGATACACGAGAACGTACTTGTACCTATGCACGCGCACAATCGAAACGATCCGTCTCTCGGTAACGTTCTCTTTGCTCTCTGCGTGCTACGTGACCATATCATTCGAAATAAATCTTGAGGAGTAAAATTTAAATTATATAGGATAATGCGGCCACTTGTGCGAAGTGTGTCCCTTATTCAATTTTCTGTACCGATTTTATTTAATTTTTCTTTTTTTTTCTGCTTACTTTCTATTTCTCGAATCGCGTAGAATTCGATTTTCTGTAAGATAGGTTGCTCCGTCTTTTTTTCTTCTTTTTTTTTTAATACGAATAATATTTATTGAATAGAGTTTATGTAAAACTTACATTCCCCTGTTACGTTTTAATTTATTTTATTTATTCCGAAGAGCAAGTACTTCTAGCACGCTTGACTAGAGCGTCGAGGATAATGTGCTCGACTTTTTTTTTTAAATCGTTTCTTTTTATGTGGTTAGCTCAGAAAGTTGATGAGTTTTTATTGCTGTTTTATTTGCGGAGATACCCTATCTTTCGTAAGTATAATTTCGTAAGCTGAATCGAAGGCTGTCGTTTTCCAAATAAATGTATGTGAAAGCATAAGGATGACTGTGTTGTTCAAATTACAAGAATTAAATTTGAAAAACTAGATAATACGGTTAGCCCAAAATCAGTGTCCTGGGAAAGGCACATAAAACGAAGTCGATAATAATTATACACTGATTTTGGACAAATAATTTACTTCCCTGATTCAAAGCCACATTCTCCTACTCCTTATAAATCATTCGTTCTTTTTTTAAATTTAATTCTTCATTCAATCCTTTCGCTTCGAGGACTAACATTCGCATACAAACAACTTTCATTTTTAAATCCAGCCAAGGAATCGTGTAGTCTTCGTTCACAAAGCAATGTTTAACGATGGCACAAAAATTTCAATCCGATTAACGATCAAATAATTCCAATAGTCCGAATCAATCCTCTTCAGAGTCCACAGCTTAGTCCATTCTCCTTACTAAAGAATAACATAAAAGTTTCGATAATTCGTATTTTATAAAACCAATCATTGCAAGGACAAATAGAAATATACTTACTAATCATACACATTTTATTCAACGTCAATGAAGAATCAACGGCGCACAAAATCTTGGCGAAAAAAAGAGCGAACGGACAAACGAGAAAAAACCTACCCCCAAGAATACCGGAAATCGTAAACGGATAATTGCAACCCCCCCGATATCTCTACCGTTAAATCACAGTTAGCATCCATAAAATAATCTCCGAAGATGTCCCGAACCATTCAATTCCGCCAGTCTAGAACCTCTTAAAACCCGATGAAAATTCACTCGAGACGTCGTCCAAGCAGACCAGTCGGGGGGGGGGGGGTTTGTCCCGATGGCATGTCCCATTCCTGGTGCAATAAAACGGCCATAAACGTTTCTCGCAGTGGCGCATAAAAGCGTGGCACGAGTGAATAAAATGCGTTCCCACGACCGATCGGTCTAACGACCGGCTTAAGTGATTGCTTCTCTTCATTAGAGGCTCGCCCGTTCCGTTCGTCTCGATCTCCTTCGCCCCGCGAGGGGGGTGAAGCTTGAGGGACAGGTGTGGTAATGGACCGTATCCGAGCGGCTCCGCGTCCAGTGTTTCCGCTGGAAAAAGGGGCTGCGGAGAGGTAGTTGCAGTCGATTTAACCCCTGCCTTTCCGCCACCACCCAAGAGACTATTACGCGAATTGATTCGGCATCGGATCCACCCCTGAGGCGGGCAGAAGCACCGTTTAGCTCCTCGTTTCTTCCATTCTCATCTTCCCTTTCCCTTTTACTCTTGTCCATCCTGTATTCTAACGCGCCCCTTCCCCCCCTGCGATCGTTTCCAGGCAGATGGATACTGTTTGTAGATAGAGAATGTCTCTTTTCCTTTTACGCTCGAATTTGGTCGCGCTCCTTTCGTTTTGCGAATCGGACATTGGCAGGGCGGCGGTGAGATACGAGGGCTGAAATCAATCCTTTTGCGGCGACAGTGTTAAAAGTGTACAGATACAAAGTTTCATTAATGCAAATGATAATATTCTGCAGGAAACAATTGCGTACAGTTTCGAAGTACGTCTGCGCGCTCCCCTTGTACCGAAAGGGTTGATTGAAATGATGCTCCTCAACGAAACAAATAAATACAATAATGAATATCGTATCCATGAGCAGACCGATCTATCGTACTTGTTGTTAGCTGAATAAAAAGAACAAATGTTGCGAGTCTAGAAAGTAATTTACCGGGTACACAGACGGCTACAGCACTGACTGGCGGACCAAGGGGCTGGTTGGCTGCCTCTGCTGCACCTTCCACCCTCTACCCCCCGCCCTTAATCTAATCCAAGGATAATCTAAAATTCATGACACACATAACTGCCAGGCGATGATATATCTGGTGGGGGTGTAGAGGCGGCGTCTTTCCTCTTGCATCCCTTGGTCCATCCAGCAACCCCCTCCTCCAACCTCGAACCACCCTTGGCCGACCTGGTACCATCGCAACCTACGCGGTGGGAGGCGAGTTTCTCGCAATCACTGGCATTATTATTTAATGCATCATGGTCGGATTCGTGTTCGCCTCCCGGTAAATCGTGATATCGCGCCACGTTGTTATTTATCAGACTCTCCTAAAGAATCCTGCGCCATTTATTCCGTTCTTGGGGTTACGAGTAATATTGAATATTTTGCAGAGAAACGAGGATGATGAACATTATTTAACTATAATGAAAATGGTTAGAGTTTTGTACAAGTAAATTGTGTTTTCCATTTTTTGATAATAACGATGTTGACTGAACCCAGGTAATATCTGCAATAATTGTTCGATTAAAAATTGTGTATCCGAGGTTCTGCACTGTGTTCGTGAAATATATCTTTCGCTTTCTCTTCGATTTTTGAACGTGCGACGTGGGGGAACTCAACAATCAACGGTAATCGCGTAAATCGATTGGATTACCGCGATTAAGGCAGTGGATAATCGTGTTTTACCATTCATCGTTCCGCGGAATATTTGCCCGGTCGGTGCGGGCACGTTCTTTCCGCTCCCTGCCTCGAAATGGAATCACACGAACGAGTTAATCGACGGTGTGCAATTTGAATAATTTATTCGAGCCCGACTAACCCAATTGTTGCTCATTACGCGCTCATGGCTAGTCGGTTAACCGATTGATTATCCTGGAACGGTGTGCACGTACGAAATCGTGTAAACAGCCGATTTAACCGGCCACCAGGAGGTCGTCGTCGTTCTAGATAATTGTATTCGGTGTCGACGTTACCAAAACCGTAGTATCGGTCTGCTCGTCCGATTCTGCGATATCGAGTCGCGAATTTATCGCTCTGGCGGGATGATTTATTCGACGACTAATTCCCATAAGCAACGCGATACTCACGGTTTTGTAATAATGAACGATGTTCCGCTGTAAGGATCGCTGGAAAGATCGAGCTTCCGTTTTAATCGACGTTGAGCATATAGATTGAGCGAGGATTTGTATGAATTAGTAAATGGGTACGCGTGCGATTGAATGGGGTGGCAGATCGAAATGACTATTAGAATAACGATATTCCACGACATAAATCGTGATCAGCCATTAACGGAGCAGCAAACCGCGTCAATCCATTTTCATTCCCCGCGTGATTATTCTACGCTTTCGACTCGTCGACTATTTCGACTAAGGGCAGCTTGAAATTGATGATCGTCACTGGCTTTCGCGGGTGATTATATTGTAGTTACTGGCGCAGTGACTGGGCGCTACGCTTTAGTCGCCCATTCGTCACTTCGCGGCGATAAATCATCGTAATAATATAATAATTGAACTTGGTGCAGAGATTGGAATGTTAATGTTAGTTATTCAATAAATTGAACCGGTTAATATAATCGTTCGATGCGATTAAATCATTTATAAATCGAGCGGGTTCTCCGATCCCCGCCATTGTTTCTCGAAACTTTGCACACCGTTCCAGGTAATTGCCCGACCTCATTCAATCTTCGATAAATACCGAATGCGCGAGGAAGTGTATCGTACGGTATCGCGTTGAATGGTGTAAAACTCGTGGAATATGCCGAATAAAATCGTACCTGTTTTGCATTTTATTAAACTTGATGCTTTACGTTAATATTATCATTGTTATTATGACATATACATTGTTCGAATTTGCGCGGGACCCCTCGTAAATAATTAAGATAGAAAAATGATATTCAATACAAATCCATTTGTGCGAATTAATTCATACGACACCTTATTCTAGTTACAATAATTATACTGCGTAATAATGTGCACACCATTTTATACTAATTGTAAGCAGAATAAGAGTACCCCTGCATAATTACAAAAGGCTGCTCGAATCTTATTATCGCTTACAATCAAAGTAATAGCATTGCACCATAACAATTTCAGTAGGTACCTCTAATCCGACATTTAACTAAATCCACGTTAACCAGACTGGAATATCAATACCATTAACAACAAGATCGATCAACACCGTATTAAGTCCCCAGAAGGGCCATTTCTATACAAATGTATGCCATATAAATAGCAAAATCGCGCGGATTCCTCGAAGGGCCATGAGCAAGGAACAGAGTTTTCTCGCCATCAGGGGAGAATATCATCCCCCGCGATAGTACCCCTTAGCGGCAGACAAACGACGGCCAATTTACGAGCGGCAGAAAAGAGAAACTTCTTTAAACTCGGATTAAAATAAACGACGGACCGCCTTTTCTTCCTCGCCCTTCTTTATTTTTCTTCCTCCCTTCGCTTGGTACGCACCCTCGAAGTTCATTCGAAAACCGGCGACGGCGACTTTATTCGTTTCGAGGATCATCACCTCACGGGTACCTACGTCAGGTGATAAGTTATCAATTAAAGTTCTACGATGCATTTTTTTTTTTTTTTCAATAAGTATGTTTGTACGTTAAGTTAATCTAACGCAGGATTTTACCTACCATTACCTTAATCGTCGTGGAATCTTGGCAAGTCTGAGGATCGAGTCGTTGAGAAATTCGATGCCGTTTTACTTTTTAATCAGACACTTCCATCCGGAGAGGGGAAAAGGGAAGGAAGAGTTACCCCTTCGCAACACACGCGGACAGCAGAATGCGCACGGATAGGACAATAACGACGCCCTCGGGAGCGTCCAGAATGAATCCCGGCTAACGCGATTACACGACGCCGCGTTTCGATTCGCCCGCTTGATTTACCTGCGAAATTCAACGGCCGAGGTACATTACAACCGAGCGAACCGCGAAACAATATAGAAATTCACCCCTCAACAAAATCGACGAACATTCAAACAATACTGTCCAAACCGGAAGCACTAACGTCAAGATTGAACGGACGTCGCTTTAGAAAATTAAGAATTCTCTCAAATCTTAAGAATTCATAAGAAAGAAATTTTACTTACGGAGAAACTTAAACCAATGTATGGAAAGATAAAATCGACCCGGTGAAATCTTCACGAAGGGATGGAGAATGTTAGAAAGCTCGGATAAAATTTAAGGATGTTCGATTTTAGTCTACAAACACGGGCGAAATGATAATGGCGCCCAGGAGACGAGCGGGGTAACACGATTAGGCAGCACAGCACTGGTAAAACGATTTGGCCAGCTTGATTTATCCGCCTACCGACACGTTATTGCATTAGCGCCCCGACGGCGATGCCATGCCGGTGGCCAGCGTTACAGGGGCGCTACGGCACCCTGGCCACCAGAAGTCCTCTTGTCCAGCCATCCGTGAATCATCCCTAAGAATTATGTCTTGGACGGTGGTGCAAAGGATAAACGATTTGTCGCAGCTTCTGTTTAGCGTACACGTGATGTTTGCTTGCGTCGAAGAAACGGATTGTTCGCGATTTAGTGCGGGTACTTTTTTTTTAAATAAGAACTGTAAGTCGATTGGAGATTTCTTTCATTTCTTTTCTAACAGGGTGAAATAAAAAGCGTGAATTTTTCGTATGGAAAAATAGTACAACGGTTCTCTTATTATTTATTGTCAACATTTCGATACTGATAACTTATCGAATGGAATGTTAATATTGAAAATATTGGCAACATGATTAAATAAAGGATATTAGAAATAAGTTTGATAATAATGCCAGTAATATTGAAATATTATACCGATGAATTATAATAATTGTTAGAATAAACAAGCGGACACTTATTTTATCATCGTCGGGTGGAATAAATAATAAATCGTTAAGTAATATCTTTTCCTCTATAATAAAATGAGAGAATTCATACAACGCCAGTTTACGATTCAAGTTTATATATTTTAAAGCTAATAGTATACAGAATGACAATCATGTGTATCCAAGAACAGCCTCAACGCGTTATCATCGAATCCGTCTCAATAATTTCTTTACACTGAACACCTATCGAAACCTCTATCAACGTTCACGACGTACGTTTTGTTTCACTATTCACGAAACCCCGAGACTAACATTTTTTTTTGTTTTTTCTATGCAATATTCCCGAAGCGGTAAAATGAAAATCGTATCGAGTGCATAACGTACACGAATGTAGGGAACTCACTTTCGTCCCGACGCGTCCGCGTCGCGACGGCTGGAACGAGCGTCTCGCGCGGATTGCTGCCTTGGTTAGCCAAATTATTACTGCCCCTCGGCTATTTATTTATATTTATATATAACACTATATATTATATGTATAATACACACTCCACCCGGAATCGTTCACTTTATACACATCGAGTCCCCGTTTGTACTTCTCGAACACCAGCTGACACAGCTGTCTCGCTGACGAGTGATCTTAATAGCTGCAGAATTCACGAACGAAGCTACAGGACACCAATCATCCAATGTGCACCGTTAAACAATCGCAAGACGCCGGGCAATATCGGCCAGAAAGAAATCGTTGCCGCGTTTGAAACTCTAAGGGTACATAGTTAGCTTTAAGAACACTCGACAACTCGTGAAGTCAAGCTTCTCTTCTTGTACATTTAATCACCGGCTCTCTTCTGCGATGGTGGCGATACAATTATATCCCTGACGAATGATACGCGACAAGAAAGAAATAAATCCATTTCCTTCGGCTACGAAGACGCCCCACTCGTTTCGCCGATAAGAAACATACGACCGAAATAAAACGAAAGAAGGAAAGGGCTAGAAATTTGTATCTTCTCTCAAACATCGAACTGAAGAAAACGAATCCAGAGAACGGCCCAGCAAGTGTCATACTCACCACCATGCAATTCAACAGTTCCAATCAATCTTGCCAAAGATCTTCGAGTTCGAACTTGCTCCTTTTACGCGGGCCTGTCCAAACCTAGAGCTTCCTGATGTCGTCTGGCCTTCAGCCTAAGGTCCGCGATGCTGCTGTTCTTGGAACGAGCTGCAGCCGCGGCCAAGGAGGCCGCCAGGCTTAAGGGATGAGGGTGTGGATGACCGGATGCTGGTGGCGGCGGTGGCGGTGGTGGAAGACAAAACAGTCCACCGGCTGCCGCGTAATGGAGAACAGCTGGATCGAAGGCAGAACCTGCTGCTGCAGAAACGGTTCCACCGGCACCCTGAATCGAGGGGTGCAACCTCAGGGCTGGTAGATACGGTGCTACTCGACAGGGCTCTAAAGTTGGGGGGCTGCGTGGCGCTAAAACCAGACCACCTGCTACGCCTGTTATTTGAAACGATTATTTGTAATGAATCAAATGCGGTTGAATTTTATGGAAGGATAATTTGTATTATTTGCATTATTATCATGGGCCTGCGTGGAATTGAGAATGATGATTGTACATACAGCGGGGTTTGAGTGTTGGTTTAGTTGTTATGTTTGGAACTTTTGTATTTAGTTTGATAGAAAGGTGTCTTCTATTTGCATAAGTTGTTTATTGTACGAACGAGTCGGGATTAATTTTAGAGTATATTGTTCCATTTGATCTTGATTGATTATTCCGTTTCGAAGAATGGGGAATTATTATTACATTTATTTCTAGTATACCTTTGTGCAGTTGACTTTCGTGCTTGCGACACTTGGCACGTCGATTCTGGAACCAGACTTGAACCCTTGCTTCGCTCAAACCAAGTCTTTGACTGAGTTCCTCTCGCATAAACGCATCTGGGTAATGGGTCTCGTCGAACAACCTCTCCAATTCAGCTAATTGTTCTAGTGTAAAATTTGTCCGGGATCGTCTCTGCTTACTGTTTCCGTTTCCGTTATTGCGGCAATTCGGTCCTGAAAAGTATTCAATTTCATGTTCACTAATTGATTTTTGGCGAAATCTGAACGAACACTAGGAAAGCATTATTATTATTATTTTATTTGCGACTTCATTTCTAACTCTTCTCGTTGCCAATGTAAAAATTGACTTTCAAGTTAAGCAATTCTGATGGTTCAGACATTTCTTTACGATGCTCATTTTACGATCGCCAACGTGGTCGCATGGAAATTCGAAATTAATCTCCTCGATTCGTTCACAGGTCATTTCTTCCGGCCTGGCCAGCATTAACATAAATTCTGACCGCTTACGAGAATCTTATTCAAATTACACGGCGAAAAGCAGTTCCGATTAGCCGAGATTACATCCGCCCCTCTCTCTCTCTCACTCTATCTCTCTCAGACGCAATGCATATATCTCGTTCTCGCATTATGAATACGCCTGCATAATGCTTCTTGCGAGACACTGGAAAAATCGTTGGAATCTCCATTCAGACCGATGAACAGGCCAACAGAAACTAGAACACTTTGAGAAACTTTGAAATCCAATGAAAGGGAATGAAACAAAGTATTCGAACGATTTCAAGCTTCGAACAATTTCACCACGCAGATGGAACCTTGAGATTTTAACGAATTTAATTGAAGGAAGGACGAGGATAACTATTTAACACCGACAAGACTGAAAAAGAAAAATTCCAATCTTTATCACCGACAGATAAAACCTTAAGTACGCTGCATATGCAAAAAAATGAATCGTAGAACACAAAAGGGAGGAGGTAAAAATTGAAACCCTCGAGCCGCTAATTACAACTACTCTACGATTGAAGATTCGAAACCAACCTGGAAGAGTTCGTTCAAGAAGTAACTACACAAACCACGTCAACACGATGTTAATTAACTCAATCGTCGCCACGGGGTGTACCACCCGCACCAGGTACAATTATCTGCTCTCTGTCAACCTGTTAATTGCCCCGGTCATCCTACAGTTCAAGCATATCTTAAAAACTACTCGGGAACGGACCACGTGCCAAAGGAGCCGCAAGGCATCGCCACCATTTAAAGAGAGACCGGCCCAAGGGGGATAATTAACGGGGGTGCGATCTAATTAATGGCTGTTTAATGCAAAGTAACTACCGGTACAACTCTTACGGAGGTGTTGCCGATGGAAGATAGTCGGGGGGCGTTTCGTAGCTCCCGGTGAATAGGGGGCGAGAGGGCTGAAGGGGGTGGATTAAGCGTCTCGAGTGAGAGCCCTTGACGAAGGGGACGTGATTTATATAATTTAGCAAAGTGGTGAGCTACGTAGTCTTATATAGGGGGTCGTTAGTTACCCCTCCCATTCCTTTACCCTACTCTGACTGTTTAGCTTCTTCCCACCCCCATTTACCAGCTACCACCTTAATCACCCCTTCTTGGCTTTCTGCATCTGTCCGTCGACATCTCCACCTACATCACCCCCTGTAAAGATGGCTCGTGTGTGGATTGCCCGTTTCTCCTGATTATTAAGCGTTTGCCAGAGGCGCGGAGGGGCTGTTTGATAGAGATTTTCAAGTTGGAGGGCTGTGTTTGGTTACTTTGATTGTTTGGAAATGGATTATTACGCTTGATTTAGGGTTGCCCTGCAACGGTGTGAGACTCGCGGTGGGGCGTACAGCTTGTGTTAATCAGAGTGGCTCTCGTTAGAAAAACATTTCGAGCGGAAATAAACGTTAATAAACACTTCGTTATTATCAATGGAACAAAAACGAGGGAATCGTTAATTAGCTGAATAATCATTGAATTAAATAAATAAAAAAGCAAGTCAGATTAGAACCTGCGGAACTTGAGAAATCCTCGCCTTAAAACAGAAAGTGGATGAAAGTGAAACCGGGGAATAATTGAATCGTTGAAAATCGTTGGATCAAAATAAAGAAAAAAGAGAAGTGGGACAGAATCAGAGGGCTGGCGATTGAATTATTGAAAAGTCAGTACGTCCGCGCGAGAAAAATAAGAGGAAACGATCCTGATTGAAACGTAGAGAAATTACAGGGGTGGTCGCAATGAGGACGATGCACTGCGCTTTAATCAATTAGCGCATAGCTACGTAATCCAATCGGAGGCCCGGCAGAGCGAAGCCCGCATCCATATGTACAGCGGTTTAAAACCCCTCCTAGGAAAATAACTCGCGCGGTTTTCAGACCCATTCTCGTTCCGCACATCCGCCCCTTCGTCATCAAACCCACCCCGCTTTTCGGCACCCCCTCTGTCTCCGTGCGGATTTCTAGTTGACTCTCGCCGTTGTTGATCGTTTTAACGATACCTAGTCTGCGTTTCGAAGCTGCACACGCCGCTGCTATACGGCGGGTTTATTGGTTGCTCGGGGATAGGATTTGATGGGCGATTCGTTTTCTGTGACGTTTAGTCGGGATACCGGAATCGTTCTCCTTTTTTTAGGGCCCGTTATACGGTACACTTCTTACACGATCCGCCTTGTTTATGGTATTTTAAATTACACTTTGGATTTCTGGTACAGGTGTATTGGAGTATACACGAAGATTCAGAGAGGTCTAGAAAGGAAAAAATTGCCAATAATTTATTCCGCAGAATAACAGAATGCCGGAATCCAAGCGAACAGTGAAGAAAAATTGAATTGTCCCGACTAAAACGTTTATGTACATTGTAGGGGATCTACCCGTTATCGAGGAACGACATTTTGTGATACAATTCGGCGCTTCAAAAATATCTTCCATAGCCACGATATCGTGGAAAATCCTTTACGCGCGAACAATATACCTGCGGGGACAGAAAAGGAGGATCGCAGGTGAGAACTGGTAGCTGGAAGAGCGGTATCGTATCGTTGGAATCAAGAAGACAACGCGTGAAGGATAAAAAGGAAGAATGGAGAGGTGGAGTGGGTGGATGGTAGTAGCGAAACCCTCCTGGAAAACCCGAAGCAATCACACTCGGACACGAGGGGCCGCTAATTCGATTACTAAGAGCGCTGCCCTCTTGGCCTGATCCAGTGAAACCACCCTCGCCCCCTTTGTGCACCGGATCGGGCAGAATCCCTGTACTTTTTCCCCCTTTGCGAAGCGAGTCGAGATATCGCAGCTATTAGGCGTATAAAAGCGTAGAGACAACCCTGCTTAAACCCCCTGGCAGTTTGTCGCGTGCACGTTGTAACTGCACACGTCAGTTACAGCCGTGACAATCTCATGAATAACTTGGCACGAAGATTCAGAGAAAGGATTGAGGAGTTTTTTCCTCTCGTGGATAGTTTCGCCGAGAGGATTTTTGGTAGCGAGTTCGGTAGATTTACCTGGTAACCGAACCGGGTTTCTTTTTAATCAAATGTTACTTTCATTTTTTAATATGATTCACATTTGATAATATGTATATTTGTGGGACTAATGGAAACAAAGGCGCACTAGAAATATATGAGTAGTGATTAATAATAAAGTATTGACAAAGTAGAGACAGTTTTATCTCGTCTCTCCTGGTTAATAAATGAATTACCACAATTTCTATAAAGCATTCTTCAAACGCTAGAAGTATCAAGTGAACTGCCAATCAATTTTGGTCCCATTTAAAAAGTCAAGAACCTCCCTTGTCTGCGCACGAACATAAAAATTCCTCGACATTCCATTTCAACTCTATTTCCAAGGTAAGAAAATTCCCTCTAAAAAAAACTACAGGAAACTGATAAATAGTAACCCTACAGCAACATTTCACCGCATTTATATTCCCCAACTTTCTAAAAGGAGCGGAAAGTAGATTCGGATTGGGCGCCCGCCCTCGAATGGCAGCAGTAAATAAGCAGAAAAATTCCAGCAACGTTCCAAGGGCCATTGCCATGCCTCAAAAACTTACGGGATCATAAACATTTGGCCTTTGACCAGGGGTCAAGCGAGAATGCCAGAGTTGGCCGTTACGAGAGGAAACGCGTGCGCGAGAACGGGTCGACGCGGCGGATGTCGGTGAGATCGACGCCAAGTCAGGCAAAGTGGCTGGCCAAGGAACGAGGTGATCTACTGCGACACTAGCCACTTTCTTTCGCCGATATTTGTTATGTCGTGCGGCCCATCGTGCTCGCCGTGAGTAGTGAAATATCGTTTCCATTCTCCTCTCTGCTGTAGTCCTCTGCACGTCGCAATGGAATTGGGTATGTTTGTACGGTTTCAATGATGGGTTTCCGCGGAATTGGGAAGGAATTGTTGAAGTACTATTTATTAATCGAGCACCGTTTCGGGAAAGTATAAGTATAGATACCGGTTGCATGATGCTGTTAATCTCGTTTTCAATTCGTGATTAACGTGAACGATGATAATGGTGATTGATTGGAAAAAGGCAAATCGAAGAATTCATTATCATTATAGCGACTGTACTTTCGGGCTTTTGGCCGGGGAATAAAGACCGAATTAAGCTTTGGATATTTCGGGCAATTTCAGTCTGGCGAGTTTACATAATTCGTCGTTATTCAACGGAAGTCAATCAAACGATGTGCATGTTAATTTATCGAATGCAACAACTCCAAGAAATTATATTTACCTAATTATGATAAATTCGCATGGACCTTCAGCTCGCATTAAATATTAGCTTTTGTACATCGCGTCCCTTGAGCTTAATCTTTTACTAGTAAGCAATTTTGTACCGCGTATCGTCTACAAGATATCGCCACCCTTATTAACAAAAAATTGCTTCTTCTCCATCTTTGCAGTGGACACATTTTTCAAAATATCTCAATGCCCTCACGGGCATACAATTCCATCCTCTCGTCGTCTCTAACCTGACTGTTCTACCAAATTTAATATCGTCGTTCGCGCCAGACAGCCCCCCTTCGAAAACATTTCATCCTCGATGGACGCATCGGTCCCAAACTTCGCTTCACCTCCAACCTCATCTAAAAACCAAAAACTACTCGCTACTAAAATCCCACGTAAACACAGGGCGAAAGCCTGCCATCCCTCTTCGCATTCAACGTTCACCCATGAAAGCCAAAGAATCCAACGAGTTCGCGCCGACTCTTCGCCGCTTCTTCAGCAACGCGATTATTTATGGTTTTACTTGGGCGCGTCCGATGGCTGCCGGCCGGGCAGATTGCTTTTTGATTTGCGCTTAATCGGGAAAAGTTATGGGCCCCCGAGAGATACGAGCGGAGAAGTGTAACAGAGAAAGATATAGCGGTCTCTACTATTTTCTCCACCCTCCGCTGTGTGAAGCGTGTTAGAGGGCGTACACAACTAACGCGGCGGGCCGCATATTAAACCATAAATTCATACGAGCCATGGCCGCAATAGACACGGAGTTATCGCGACGAGGAAACGTGGCTGGCGTTGCTTGAGCGTGTCAGTTTTTAAACGCGATTTTCATTCGCACGGCCCGGCCGTTCCGAGCTGCGCCC
This sequence comes from Nomada ferruginata, assembly GCA_963583965.1. Taxonomy (NCBI): domain Eukaryota; kingdom Metazoa; phylum Arthropoda; class Insecta; order Hymenoptera; family Apidae; genus Nomada; species Nomada ferruginata. Next base: position 10,876,936 of record OY757221.1, read on the forward strand.
GCTTTGAATCCAATTTAATCGCGCGTATGTAACTGCCGCGACTGTCGATTGCATTTTTTTTGTTTCGTGTTGCTTTGTCCAGGCGTTTCGAGGGGGCTACGTCTCTCTGACCGAAGCTGTGACCGTTGTCGACGATCGTTTGGCGCGTTGTAAATTCGTGAAATGGGGGTGTTCGTTGTTTGCGGGTTGCTTCCGAATTTTGAAGAGGAACGATTAACTTTTTGACGCGGGTTCTCGGAGTTAAGCGCAATCAGTCCAATGGATATACTTTTCAACAGAATTTCTATATTATTATACTGAATTATTAATAAATACCACATCAAATAATAAATGCTTTCTTGATTGGAGAGCTCTGATTGGAAAATAGTTAGACACCTCGTATTTGTTTCCAGTACAGTTTTAAATAAGGAACAGTTAAAATTCCCTCTATCTCACAATCGTATTTTCTTAATGCTAATTTCGAACCGTTTTCATATTGGACAACGAAGATCGCCTTTAATGTGGAACAATGATGAGGAACGTGGGACGGGGGGGAAAGTGCAAGTGATGGACGGTGAACGACTGTTATTGAAGTCGACTTGGCATGTGAGTAAAATTGGTGGTCGGTGATCGTTACGTTGTGAACGGTCAGCTATTCCCAATCACTTCTGAGCTTTATTGGACGATGTGCTGAATTATAAACGAAGATCGAACCCTCCGACGATACGTGTCCGGCCACGGTATTCGTCGGAGGTTCCTGACCTTCGTACACTCGCAATGGGAAACGAGTTGCCCGCTTTAAAATCCTCAAGAAAACCGACAACCGTACTGTCAAAGATTACGACATTCTAAAACACGTTCCAATGTTGCAACGCAGTAACAAATGAATAATTAAATGCTCATGCTCGGACACGTGACGATTGCAAAAATTATATCTAATATCTCGGCATTTAAATACTACAAGATGTATCATGGTTATTGGTTGACTAATGGTAAATATTTGAAGCTGTTAATGAAATATTACGACTCGATGTTTCCCTTACCTTTCGCAGCTTCATCTTGTCCCTGCAGCAACGATCTCGACACCTGCGTGTGCAGCTTCAAATCTGATGCCTTAACATCGTTGGAACTTTGTGTCTTCGACTCGATGCAACTCTCAGGACTGGCCGAACGGTCCCTTGATATCGGCGGCGGCGACGGGCTACAGCCAAGCAGCTTTCTCACGGACAATTTCAATTCTGGCGTCTTCAGGGGCGGAAGACTGTCCGCGGTGTTAACCACGTCTTTGACCTCTTTGCTTTTCGTTGTGACCGAGAGATCTTCCGGTTGCAAGCGACCTTCCGGCGACGGTGGCTCGTCGACGCTGCTTGCATCGACGCTCGACGGCTCCTGAGCGGATTCACGAGACGCCGCGCCCACATCTGGAGAACGATTTCCAGGGATCATTTTATGAAGGGAATCGTGTCAGCGTTACCAAGAAAGTATTCCTACTTAACAATTGATTTACTTTACAAAGATTTAATGAAGCAACGCGAGCCTAATGGCAGGCGTAGGCAATGAGAAATATCGGGGAAAGTAGAATAGGACGGTCGCGCACAGACGACGAAGAAAATTGAAGAAATCACAGAAATTGAAAGAGACGAATAAGATCGATTATAAGATATTATTGTTTGGAAGATCTGTCTTCATACTAGAGATTGAAAATTCAGGTGCAGAGCTGTTTGACTGACATCGTGCCCCGGGTGTGTGCAACGTTCGACAAGGGAATCGTGCATGAGGATCGAATTGATTACGGACCCAGTGAATAGAAAAAGGAGATTCCGCAGACATTCACGCAGAATTTTCCAAGCCATAAAATCGGAAAGCTATTTTCCTATCAAACAATTTCAAGCTCGCGTTCGACGTTACAGAATCGATGCAACGAACTCCCAACATTTACCAGCAATTATTTCAACAATATCACTTGTTGAACATCAAGATCTGCACATCGAACGAAACGAATCCCCGCCGATCTACAAATTCCAAGGAAACCGACCGTACTTACAAACCTCCAAATCATTCCAAACGCACCACTATCGTCATCGTTTAATCAACAACGAAGCAAACCAATTCTAAGCCGCACACATCCAAGATTGCACTTAGTCAGGAACATCGATAACCAGAAAAGCACCCACAACCAAGTAACACTAAAGCACTCCCAGTGAACATCATCCCTCTACATTCCACCTGTCTTCCTTTTACGACCACCCGAACACCACCTCGGCCACGTGGCTCTTCTACAACCCCCTGGAAAAGGAACGTCCACCTCCCACTATCGAGCACCCTCGTCAATAGGTGGATCATTTTCAAAGTACAATCTTCAACGTACTCCCATCGTTCTCCACGTGATCCCCAAGCAGGTGCGCGACACTGAGCGTGATCCTCGCGGATGCTGGCCGCTCACTGCTACCCCTGCAAGCCGCGTGTTCACCGGCCGCGTTGTCGAAGCTCTTGGAAACGAACTGGGCGAGCTGCTCCATCCTCGCGGAGAAGAAACGCGCGACGACGCGGCTCGCGTCGACCTCGTCGCCGAGGACGAGAGCACCGAAGGGGGTGCACCAGTGGTGGCCGTCGCGTACCAAGTCGGTCGACGTCGCGACGCCACGCGTCCCCCAGGACGCCATTCGGACGCCGGCCAATCCAACAACTCGTAGGCGGTCTCGCTACGCCCTCGTTTCACCCCGTTCCACCCCGCGCCCCTGTCGACCTCCATCGACCTCCAGGAACCATCCACTCTCACCCTTAAACCGTTCAACCCCCTCCGCGGTGTCTACTGGCCGTAAACCGTGGCTCATTAGCATTTGCGCCCGCTTTTCCGCCCGCGAAGCGCAAACTACCGTCTACCGATGGCCAGGCCGACTGTGTTGGCCGGTGTTGCTGTTTCTCCCTTGCTCCTCCTGCCTCCTCGTTTCGCTTTGCCGCGCGCTTGTGTATACAGGGTGTTCACGGTAATGGTAACCACGATTGGGGCTCTTTTCTGTTTCCCCGTTGCTTTTATTGTTTGCAAGGTTGCAGTGGGAAAATTGTCACGGGGTTGTTGATGAGTTATTAATGTTTTGAGCGCGCGTTGTTTTAGTGGGAGAGACCGGGCGGTGTTATGTATAGCGTTTGCTCGTTCTATTATTATAAGAGGGTGAGGATGCAGGGAATTTTGTTATCGCTACTTGTTGGTTTATTTAAAAAATTGTGCTCCTAGTTTTTAAATGAAAATCAGAAAATCAAACAGACGGTGTAGGGGTTTCTGTGTATTGTACTTATTTCTTGGTAATTCGTGGTTACCGTTACGGCAAGCACCCTGTATAGCTCGACAACCATCGCGTTTACGACTCCTCGTCGCAACCGCCTACCCCTAGTGACGATGTGCTGTTCCACCCGCTTTCGTGGGACACTGTTCTCGTCCCCGTGGTGGCTCCAGGTGAGAACGATCCTCGCGAACCCCGTCGACGAATTATTGTTCGAATTATTATTTCTCTAAACGCGTTCAATCGCGTTCAATCGATATATTTTAGCATCCCCTTTTGATATTCGTTCAGCGCGTTCTTTAAACAGTTCTCCCCGGCATTCCCGCTCGACGAGTCGCCCGCTGTTCGAATCGTCGGTTTCTTACTACGAAACTTTCCCCCGTCGAAATCATTCGAATTCAAGAGGAGGTCCTAAAGCTTGCGTGAAAAAAAAAGAAGGGTGCCAGGGTAGTCTTCTGTACGGTCGAAAATATTTGTTGCGGCAACATTTTACATCGAAATGGCCGCGTAACAGCCCTTTGCCAGGCCAGCCGCGTCCCGGCCTCGCAATCGGCTCGGAACGCGGCGTGTCTCGTGTTTGCCGCTACCAAACTTGGCAATATTTAAATGGGATTGCGTTCGGGAATGTAATTGCTCGGGCAAACACGGCCCGTGCAACGTTGGGACAGATATGGGCAGAGCGGTGCACCCCGACGGACGCGAAAACGAAGGGAGACCCAAGAAATCGGTCACGGATTCAGTAAGAAAATCGTGGATCAATAAAAAAACGACTTTGGTAGTTTTGGAATTTTGTAAAATAACGTCTGAGAAGGACAAAAATTGGCAGAACGATTTGGCGGTGGAATGTTGTTTAAAGTCGTCGATTAAGGGATTAGACGAATTATTATCTTATCTTGTTCGAAGAGAACGACAGAGTTCAATTATTACTATCGGAGGCAATAAAAAAATCAAATAAACGCCTGGGTAACAGGAAAGGTAAATCTACTATCTGCTGCCCCGGCAGTATTTGCGCACCGCCAATTCCCTACAAATCCAAAACACACCGTCCACCTGGATTGATCCCAGAAATAGGAAAAGAAGCCGCGAAACGGCACGACGGAAATGGTGGCAGACAGGAAGGAGACGCGGAGATACCATTGAGTGACGCGTGCGTACTGCAGGGTGAAAGGGACCGTCTCGCGGCACGAAACAGGGACAGGCATACGAATACGATAACGGGGGATGAAATTAATACTGGTGTAACAAAGATAGCCGGATAGCAGAGTGGAAGAGAGTCAAGCTACATCGAAACGTTGGAGAGGGGTACGGTCTATAACGCAGGCCGACGGAGCCAATCAGGGCGCAATGCGATTACCTTAACGAGAAATCCGATTACTTATTCATTCGCCTAACTCGAAATCAGTTTAACTAATCGTTTAATTCGGTAGCTACCCCTCCGTTTTCGAGTCGGCCCCGGGCCGAGTCTGTCTCGCTTTCACGCGCTCCATCCCTGTGTCTCTTATTTCTCTCTGTCCCGCTTTCTGTGGACGCTGGTTGGGTGTGGTGGCCATGGAACGGATGGAACCAGCCTCCTCTCGGCCTGGCCAAATAGACGCGCACACGCGCAACCACCGACGTTTCTACACGTGCTGTGCCACCCTTGGCAAGAGAGAGGGAGAGAGAATTTGGGAAGAGATACAACGGTGGGGAAACAGGGCAGGGGGAGAGAGAGGCCTCATTCAATTCAATTACGTAATGAATTGTCGTGTCTTGAGTAAACACCCTTCCTCACCGCGACTCGCCGCTGGAAAATCGCTGGTTGGGGATATGGGCTCCTCTTGCGGAGGGGATGTCGTGGCTGGGTAACACAGTGTACAGCGTCGTTCAGGTGCGGCGATACCTTTGAGGTTGAATTAATGGGCGCGTGGACCGTTTTGATTGAGAGGTGTGAAGAGTTTGTTGAACGTCTTTATTATTGCATTGCACGTGTACATAACATTTTAGTGTGTTTGGTACTGGGGTTGAAATGTATTATAAATGTATTATAAAGGTTTCGAGTATTATTATGGAAACGTATGCTTATTGTTATCGCAATTGTTGGTACCGTTATCCTTGGTATTATTATTATTGTCGTTGCAAGTATATTAGATAAAACGGCTTATTCAGTAAAGCATTCCACGTTTATATTATTGACAGTAGAAGATATAAATATTTTATACTGTGTAAATTAAAACAATTGAACCAACATTAGATAAAGTATGTCGGCCGCAGATTTATTAAAGGTAGATACAGATGCACGCGTCCCATTCATGAGCAAAACTATATGAAACTGGTGATTCAGTTAAGCTGAATCAATCTGAAGCTAGCAAACGCTTCGAAATCTCTCATTTCGCCTTCCTACCGAACTTCCAGCTTTCTCCGACTCTCTCCCTCTCACATACACGCAGACACTACCTGTCGTTTTCCATCGTGATGTATCCACACGTGGATGCACACGATATCGACTACATCGACGTTTCCAAGACTGCTCTCATCTCGTTTACAGAAGCAGTATCAGTAATTCCGGTGTTCTCCTGGAATTAACAGGGCTGAATCGACGGGCTTACTCGGGAATTTACACAGGCTACCGGAAACGGTGGACGATCAAAGGAAATCGAGTCAGTATTAGTGGGGGCTCGAGTAAATCGTTCGCTTCCATTGGCGACGATGTGATTTCTTTATAGAAATTTATTATTGCCACCCGCCAGAAATCGTCCGTAGATATTTAGAATTAGATTTTATTAACAAGAAGACATTGTATTATGAAATAATAATGGAGTTTCGGAAATTAGGAAAAGCTTCGATAGCAAGCCTTGTCGAAGATTTAAATCATTGAAGACTACGGCAGACCGATAGTGTTTTATTTTATTACCATTTGGAGGGATCAAATTTCCAATGTGAAGCACACGGGCAGCGGACGATTTCCGTCCGCGAAAAATTGTTTCTCCATGGCATCCTTCCGGCCCACATTCCAAATTCCCCGTGCAGCATCGGCGAAAGGTTTTTCAATTCACAGCGCGACAAATATCGCTGAAGTAAGCGTCGATGATCGGCGTCATAGGTTATAACATAGCTCGTAAAAATTAGTTGCAAAATGAACACCTTGCTACCTAAAGAAAGGAACAAACGATACGATTCGATATCTGAGCGAATTATTATTCTCAGGAACATAGAAATCCGCAACAATTTCTCAAAGGTTCATCGTCGGTGCAAACCGTCCTGAAAGAAAACGTGAGATTCTTTTGGTCCCGGAAGTCGACGGATCAACCGGTTCAACGTGGACCCGGGAACTGTGGGAAACCGCCACCGATTCGTGTGGACCTTGTTTGCAAGCATTGCCCGCCCAAATGTCCGAAATCGACGTCCAAGAGGTGTGACAAACAGGAAGGAATAACGAAATCGAAGGAAAAACCTGCGGCTGACGAATTGACCTGGTGGGAGAAGATCTTTGGGCCAAGTCCTAAGAGACTCTGGCCAGATCCATGCACCTGTCGTGTAGCTCACAAGCAGAGACAAAGAATGAGCGCACAGGATCCAAGGCTTCTCGATAAACGTTACAAAAAAACTGTCGGAGATGTTCTTTTATATACCGAGACGATAAAATCAAACGGAAGATGTCCCGTCGAGCCGCAACCAAAGTCCCCGCCGGACTTCATAGTGCCGAAAGCAGCGTTGGTTAAAATGTTGAACAGACTGCGCGATCCGGTAAACCACGAGGTTTCATTTCGAATGATTCCTTGTGAAATAATTACGGAGAATTGATTTACAATTTTCAGATAATTCATCGGATAATATTGTAATGTTCCAGCCGTCAGTTGCCGACATAAGTTTGAACAACAAATCACTGGACTGTATGAAACGCACGGGATTAATGTCGTACAGAATTCCGTATGAGGAAATGCGACCGCCACTTATAAGAAGGAAATCATTCCATTGCTATGAAGGAGTTCCACCGGAAGACGTTTTGCTACCGATGAACAGAGATCCGAATCTTTATCAAAGGTGTCAGAAAGAATCGCACGGGCGGTATGATTTAATCAAAGAGTTCGAGAACGTTCAAATGAGTCAGAACAAAGTATGCGAGGACAAGATCGATTTAAACGAAACGAATCAAAAACGTTCTAGGATAGAGCAGTTAAAAATTCTTGTTGAACGGCACGAGGCGTCTCAGTCTATGAGATCGTTTTCGTGACACTTAAAAAAAAGATGCACCCTGCCATGATGAAACAACGATCAAATTTCGAAAGATACATTAAATTACTGGTCCGATAAATCTTAGTGGCATAATTGTACGAGCAATTGTCCGTGTGCTATGTAACACCAAATGAATTGTAATTTCCAAAATTTCTGTACGTGTAACATTAGAAAAATGGAAAAAAAGAGCGAAAAACGATTTGATTTCTCTTGCGCTGAATTTACACAATCAACCCATTATGCTTTAGGTTTTTTACCAAATTTGAGAGGATTAAAATAACAGTCATATTCTCTCAATACGTTTGTCCATTTATTAAATACTTTTAACAGGAATATAAACAGGGTTGCGTATATTATTTCGTTTGCAAATAAACGATGAGCGATTGATAAGCGATGCAGCCTCGTCAATGTATAAAATAGATCGGTGTGCCGCATATGCGATCGTCCCGATCGTAAAACTTAAACGGTTAATAAACAGCAATGAGACGTGAAACGGGGAGTAACATTCAAAAGTGGCGCGAAAAGTTACATACGTCCAGTGCCACCTACCTACGCGAAATTCACTCGACACTCAATACGGTAAGTCACCTATACGATTTACAAGGTTTCCTTCGATGGCGGCGTTGTTGCTGTGTGTGGACCCCTACAGAGCTGGCTACGGGGCAGTCAAATGTCTCGTAAAGGAACTCCCTCCGCTTGCAAGTCAAAACAAATCCCGCGAATCTTTCGTAATCGGCGTGGTTTGTGTTCGGTTCGCGGCTGGACGCACGGTGAGGTCGGCGTTGTGGGTGGAACGGTAGGCTACAATCAGTCAAGTCTGTTGTCCGCTTCTCTGGACGAGGACAAAAGGGTGGTAGCAAATAAAAAAGAAGAACAGAAGGCGAGAAGGATCGACGAAACTGTACAGTATCACGATAGAGGAGCGTGGATCGAGGGTAGCCAAGCGGCGAACGGCGGTACCGAGGGGTCGAGTGCCGCGGTACACGGGATTAATAAAATCGTCGATGTCGAGGCTGTAGCCGACATCGAGAAATGGTTAAAAACGCGCACGGAGTCCGTGTCGAACATGGACCTCGACGCGATCAAGTCCGGGGTCGAGGAGGGCGTCGACCGATACCTGGGCGAGGAACTCCAGCACGCTTTTCTGGAAAAGGACCCTGACGGGCTGTCAATTGACATCGATCTGTCTGACAAGAAACTCAATTTAGGTTATGATCCTTTATTACAAGAGCTTCAGAATGAGAAGCTGCTAGACGAGAAAGATAGCTTTATATTGCCGGAGTTTCAGTTGGATCATTTGGATCCGCTCGAGTTATCTCCGGACGACATGATGGTCGCCGGTGAAATTCTACCATCGACCAGTGCTCAACCTACGTTAAGTGTCCCTAATAAGGACGACGATGATATATGTGCAGAGACTGATGAAAGTTCGTTGATAAAGAAATCAATGATAGAGGATAGTCAAGAGCCGCGTAACAAGTCTACCCAAGTCGTTGTCGACGACTTGCACGGTATAGCGAATGCGAATAAGGAAATTCAATTACAAAGGGAGGACGATAGCCTGCCCGATAATACGGCGAATCTCTATGCGCAAGATTTTAGCTCAGAAAGTACGGTACAGGAACTAGTCGGCGCGAAGTTGATCGAAAGCGATACAGAGAATGCTATAATCGAACAATTGAAAACGAAAGCCAAGGTAAGGTTGGAGCCACGTATTATTAAGAAGCGTAAAAAGATATCGGAAACGATAGAGAAGAAGCTGGATAATGAAATTATAATTTCTGGAGAGAATATTGTAGATACTGAAGACGGTGTAATGGCTGTTGTAGCCATATCTACAGATAAGATTTCGAACATGACACAGATTGTTATAAACACCGGCACAGAGGAGCAAATTTATCAGGGAAAGACCTCGGAGCTCATAGAAGCTACCGGAAATTTTCCAAAATTACCGAAGATAGAAACGTCCACCGTATGGAATGGAACAGCTGATCATAGTATAGAGAATTCGAGTAACCAGCACGAAATGGTAATATCTAATGCTTTGGAGGAATTAGGGATAACAGACGATAACTTGCAACCGGTGTCCGTTAATGAACACGGAAAGATATGGCTATGCCCTCGTGATGATTGTAATAGGCAATTTAGTAAACTCTATGCTCTGAAAGGCCATTTATTAGCACACTACGGTGTCAGACCTTTTAAGGTATATAAATTATGTATGTCTTTTTAAATCCTTACAACATCCTTCATGAGACCGTTCTACATTTGCTTGTTTTTCTTCTTTTTCAGTGCGACTTTGAGGGTTGCGCCTGGGCATTTTATTCAGAGTTCAAGCTTAAACGGCACAAAGAAACTCATTTGAAACGGAAAGACTATGTCTGCGAGGTAGAAGGTTGTAATCGTCGATTTACAACGATTTATAATTTATGGAGTCACGCGAAGCTGCATAGTCGGCCGAATCGAATACTATGTCAAGTGCCAGACTGCCAAGAGAAGTTTCAGACAAAGAGAGCCCTGGAACTGCATATGAAATCTCATGATCAGAGTCATGCTCCGTATGTTTGCAAACACGAAGGTTGCGGAAAGAGATATTATAGTAGTAACGCTTTGACGTCGCATCAAAGATGCCATAGTTATAAAGAAGTAGACGTAAAATGCTCGTGGCCAGGTTGTGGCAAAGTGTTCGATAAGCCTTGCAGGCTGAAAGCGCACATACGCTCGCATACTGGTTGCAAGCCTTATCTTTGTACATTTCAAGGCTGCCAATGGGCGTTCTCTTCTTCAAGCAAATTGAAGAGACACCAAAAGAAGCACACCAACGAACGAAAGTTTGTGTGCGATGTTCCTTCCTGTGGTAAGGCATTTATGAGATCGGAGCATCTGAAGGAGCACAGACTAACCCATAAGGAAGGGAGATACTTTCAGTGCTTCATATGTAACGCGAAGTTTTCGGCGAAAAGTAGCTTGTACGTTCATATAAAGAAGCACCAAGTGAAAGAGGAAATAGAACCAAATTCAAACGACACTCTGAATAATCAGAAACGGACTAAAGTAAAGGAAACTCAATGCTCCAGGGTGAACCCTGTTGTGAAATCGAAAAGAAAGTCAATAGATCTGAACGTGAATGCGGCTTGCCTAAGTTCGTCTACAGTAACAGAGAAATCGGAATACAATGATGCAAACATCCGAAATAATAATGAAGATCAAATTAAAGACGACACGGTACCTCTGCAAGATCAATTCAAGACTGTATACCATTGTCCAGTTGAAACCTGTACGCGGTCCTATACCACGAAGGCTACATTAAGAGCGCACATGTTAAAAATACACGGCACTCCCGTTGACGAGTGCGATAAAACGTCTGAAAGAATACCGGAAAATTCTGTTTGTAACATGGACTACATTTTATATACTACTCCCTCGGTCTCAGAGCCTACAGAACAAATGATAATGGTAGCACCTTGCGACGCGGTTATTCTCAGTACTACTGCTTCAGGAACAGATCGTTCCCTCCCTGAACCAGAACCACCGCCCCTTAATAATATATTGAAAACGTCGGAACCTTCCCCAAACGTTATGACCCATAGACAATTGCCCGATCCACACGCGAGGAAAGATCAGGGTTCAGCAAGGACTGATTTAACGTTTTCGGATGTGTGGAAATTAAAAGCGAACGGTGCTGTGTTAGATTCGGTTGTCGGCTCATCCGACGTTGTATTAGGTGCCAGTGATTTAGAAGAAGGTTTGTTGCTCACAGAGGAATTGCCTTCGATGTATTATCAAGACGATGTTGTAGGAACGGAGTATCAGGTACTGTTACTTGACTCAGTACCATCTGAAAGTACTATAAACCTTCGAGGGCTCGAATAATACATGACTGTACTTTGGAAATGGGTGGAAAACTGATCATTGTTATTTTTTAATGTAGGCTAAGTTTTAATATGGTCTGTGATCAAAGGCTTGTTTTTAGCCTTATATTCATTTATACTGCAGTCCATAATTGCTTCAAATCGTTATTTTATTAATAAATTGTTGCTATTTTTCCAAAAAGTTTATTCATTGTTCTATTGTATATAATAATCCTGGAACCTAGTGTATAGAATAGTCGGTATGTGTAGGATTTCATTGCTAGGCCTTAAATACTGAATACATATTTTCTGGTTTTACATTCGTACATCGACGATTCTCACTGAATACGAGATAAATATATTTTGAAAATTTAACAAATCAAGATATGTTTATCGGAATGTTTGTATAATACTAATATACGAGCTAGTCGTAAGAAAAATAATTGAAGAAATATAAATTGCATGAATTGAAATGCTTAAATACCCATAAATGCGTATATCTGCATCTGTTAAAAACAATACGTCCTTTATCATATATTAATTTACATTAGTAACAGATGTTGTTTTAGGAGTTACGATGTAAACTAATGCTTCTACTAACAAAATTATTGATCATATCATATGTGACTATGTCTTAAATCTAGATCGATGCGAGCTTCGATTTGATTTTTATAAAAATCACTTAATCCCCGTAGTGTATATTGTTTATTAGCGAGTACACGAAAAAAAGCATCAATACAATTATCTGGTGTAATTGATGCAATGAATTACCGCTTTTTCACTATATAATAATTGAAGAAATACTATTTGGTAGTATCGAAAGTATAAATAGGATGATGGTACACGTCCGCATGCGCATGTTGCTTCCTACGTTCATCGCACTGCGATTTCTATTATAAATTTATTGTCAGTGCGATAAATTTCATTTGACGATGATGAAAAATCGCATCCGCTTAGTTTCGCATAAACATTATTCGTGACTATAGCAGTAGTTAACAATAAGATATGAAAGCTACTAAGAAAGTATATATTAATACTTTGGACTTATAGTCCCGAACTCCATAAACGATAGTAAAAAGTGCAAATAATAATTCGTTTTTGAAAACGTGTATTGCCAAGAATGTTTTGAATATTATTATTGCAATCTTCAAACAATATCAGCATGTTTTTCTGCACTGGACAACTGGGATTCCGCGCAAGGCCTTCCCAATTTTTTATCCATTTTAAGATACAGTCGATGTTTCACTTTTTCTAAGAAACACATCAGCGAAAACATGGCGGTCACGAAGATAATCTCGCCGATGCACAGTAATGAAGTTTGAACAGGTTTTTTCCAATCGAGGATTTTATAAATATGATGGTAACCATTTTTATCTAATCCGCCCGCCAAATAATATATTAAAGAAAACGTAATATAAAGAATCACTATTGTCGAACACCACCAGAAGTTTCTTAATCTAAACGGAACACACGTTACACAGAAATCTACTATCATTAAAATACTGTTAAAAACGTGTTGCATAAGATTTAAGATATCCAAATAGTGAACCTTAGGATCGTATATGCCGAACCAATATGTAATTGTAACACCGAACGCGATATTAGTAGTTACGACGTAAAGGAACCAATAAATTCTTTCTATAAATCCTACGGTCAACGTGGATGGATCGAAGCCCGATATCTTTTGGAGTTTCCATCTTTTCGATACGAGAAAACCACCAAGAACGGCTTGAATCATGCCCATCACTAAATGCCAGTTGGTCAAGTAAATTGGCCATTTGTCATATGCGTACATAGGATTGTAGCTACCGATTTCGAAGATCGCACAAACGACGATACAGGCCCAAACCATGAAAAGTATCCAACGATAGATTAGGTACCAGGTGGCTACGTGCTTCTGGCATTTTGGTTCACTCAGAAGTCGTGGATGCGGTGGTTCTTCCTTCGTGTGCAACCACTTCCTAGTTATCTTCTGGCACCAAAGTTTGTTTAACATCGCACGACGACCTGCAAGGGAATAATCATTATGATTATCATCATTAGACACTTATGGAACATTATATTACACGATTAAATATGGTACCGTAACTACGCCACAGGACTTCAAACTTAGGAAACAAACGTTGACTATGCAAGACGCAGGTAAGGAATTACGAAACATTAAAGTCGGATTGCCGTAATATCTCCCACTACTTGTATACATAACATACAAATTAACATATCACGGATATCTAGTTTGTGTTAATTAGAAATGATTGTCCGTTTAATAACAGGAATTTGAATTATCTAATGACAGTGTACGCATGCATATTCGTTCATTTCCGGTAAGTGGTTCCCGCCCAAAATTTTTGAGGTGTTCAAAATCGATGAAGATCGAACTTTATTTCGAGTGATCGATATACAATTGTTGCACAACAGTTATGATCTAACGTTGGTAAAACCAATCGTGTCGCATAAATAAGGCAATAGATGGTATTGTATTGAAGGAACACCTAGCAAGTGATTGCGTAGTGTAGATTTTCAAAATGCATCGTATTGTAAAAAAGACTTACATGATGAGCATTGTAATAGTACGAAAAATAATCGTTTGGGAATCAAAAAATTCGTATATGACGTTGACACCATCGTTTTTCTTTGCGTGACAAATACCGTGGCCGTAGAAGTAAAAACAGAACATAACCTCGCAGTTTGATTATAATGTTGCCGTGGTGGCAGCCATATTGCTTTCATTTAAACGCATGTACTTGAGCGCGAAAAGTTCCACCGACTTAAATATTTCTTTATTCTTATCATTGTTTTACGTAAATTAACTATTTTTGTATATTTTACTCATGTTATTCTTGAGAAGATGCATTCAAATTTAAACTCTAGTTATGTGTTAAAAAAAAAACTTATGTCACAATACACAGTATCAGTCTCGTTAACAAAAAAAACTTAACGCAGTTGCGATAAGACATAAACTTTGGAAGTTTATGCAACTGCAAGTAAACGAACGCTTAAATTTTAAAAGCATGCGTATACGCAAATTGTTTTTCTAAAACAAAACGCCAGGAAAGAAGAAGAACAACTCCAACAATTAAACTTAATGTTTTCTGAATATAAACGTATACATGGCGGCCGCTATCTATCTAGCCAGTTCACTAGGAATATTTCGAATTATATTAATATATGTATGCGAGGAACTTTATTTTACTCGATTCCAATTGAATATATCTTTAATTGAATACATTCAAAGGTACATGATATATTGTATAGATTATAATCATTCGGGAAAAAAGAAAAGAAAGATAGAGCGAGTCGCAGCTTTTGTTCAAAACATTAGGACGATCGAGGTGGGACAGCCGTGTAAAATCTTTAATCGCATTGTCCAGACATTGGCGCAGATGGAAGCTAGTTTGAACTAATTAACCCTGTTGGCCCATGGCGCTAAGGTTCGCACGGACAGTGCTGCAAACTCACGCACCGCGCGTACGTTGATGCGTAGAGGTCGTGACAGCGCGGTCAATCGGCCAATACCAATTCTCTGTTAATTTATTACAATCTTCTGATGTCGATGCCGTTATCGCTGTATGAACACAGGTAGCAAAATTATCTCGGTTACATTTGTTACAAAAACTAATTGGCAGGGTTCATTTACAATTATACATGCGAAAACCGACAGTGACACAGGTGTGCGTACCCTTGAAAAACGTACGACATAGATTGGTAGTCAATCAATCGGTCGATTGTCAAAGTTGAATCACAAGAGTTAGTACAGGAAGTATATTTTTGATAATAATCGAATACCGCGCTAAATTTAGACCAATTCATGACGCTCAAGTGGATCTGATTACCGGGGAGAATTATTTTTTACCGCGTACGATAAATGAAGATGAACGCGTGAATAGTGCAAACACAAGAAACTTCGATCGAACCTAAATCTCGTTATTTGTTCTTTGAAATTCTTGGTACTTACGAATGATGTGGGCAGAGACAAATGTCAGACTTACTCGATATAAACTGAACAGTTAGAAGAATGATTTATTAGTACCAACACCTGTCAGAACACCTCGATATCACTACGCTTTTCCATTACAACATTCTTATCGAACTCTTGACAGCTAGCAATATACACAATACACATGTATACACACAGCATGCTTCGGTTTAAGTATATGGACGTGATTATATCTTTAATTTTTAAAAATGTGACAAACATTTCTACATAATGTAGAATATTTAAATTTTGTCTGTAATTGTCATTTACAAAGAGTTCAATAGCATCATAATTTTATTGCTGCCAGGTTATTATGCGTTTGAAGACGCGACCGATATCGTATATTAAATGCATAATTAAATAATAATTTGTCGAATATTCTTACGTACATTGGAGGCAAATGTCAAGTTTGGTTAATGCAATGCTGACCAGCGGTAAGTCCCCTCACGCGCTAATATCTCCCCTCTGTTCATTCCTTTCACGTAGTGTACTTACATCAGTGTTACTAAGGCGCACATGCTATTGTAGCCATCACCTTAACATCACGCGATTCCCCGCCAATATGGCCAAGAGTGGGACAGTCAATATTCATACAAATATCCAATAAATTATTATTCACACATATACTTAATCCATATTGTTGAACGTGGCTTGAAACGCGTAAAAAACTGGCAATAATAATAATATATAATCCATTGAAAAAAATGTTGCTGCTATTGAAATCTCTGCAAATAACAGTCGAAAAATAAAATCAAATATTCTATTAAATTTCCTTCATCGAGTCAAACAAATTTGTTCGCATCTTCAAAAACTAATGAAATAATAGCCTCTGTACACTTCAACCAGACAGATTGTATTGGCAGGCATAGGAGAATCCGAAACTACTGAAATAAAATATCGAAGTGATATATTCTATTCTAAATAATAATTATTTTCTTCGTTCAATTAAATATGGACAAACTAAATGCGATATTTTACAAGCAGAGTGGAAAGAAGGGTATAAACGATTCACGAACCAAGTTGTTGACCAGAAACACGAAGAACGAGATAGACTTAAGGCGTCTAGGGCTGCGACACGATCAATGTATTCCTCGATCTCGTCGATCCTCACCACCATAGGCACACGATCTGCCTGCACGATAGTACGCCTGGCCCGTCACTGACCAGTCTCCTGGCTTGCTCGGTTAAAACCCTATACCATGAGTGAAATCAATTCAATCCGTACATTACCCTTTCCCTTCCTACACCCTTTGCTGACTGTCTACTTAAACCGCCCCTGAACCATCGAGCTTCAGCGCACACGTTCACGGAACGCACGATGTTTATTTTCCCTTCTGCACACCATCATTAGCTACTTCTAATGATGTTCATATAATCAATGCTAGTTTATTATGCGTGTAATGGCAATTCTTTTTGCCAGTCTTTTATAATTAGTATCTTGTTAACATATATTACGCTGATTACAAGTCGATTTGTTAAAGTTTCAATTGATCCTTTTGATGGATAGCTACTGCGCACATTAACGTAGTTTAAGAAACATTGGAAACAACAGTTTGTTAAAATAATCCCCGCGGCCATAAAAATCGATACTTGAAAAAACTGTTTGATTTATAATATTATCGAATTAGCACGATAACAAATTGTAACTCAACTGTTTAAAGGACGAAGAAAAATTAGATCACGCGCAGAAGAAAACGAAAGATGATTATTACACGCATAAGGACGCCATGAACTGACTAAAATCATTGATGTCGTGCGAGATTTAAATGTACCTTTAGATTTAATTGTTTTTCGGAAGGTGACGTTATTTACATAAAGAAAGAAATACTGACCTCTTCCTGTCTCGCGACCCCATCTTGCCCCCTTTCCCCCCATACCTACAGATTTACGCTATAAAGGTCGATAGTGTATTCACGTAATATAATAATACAGAGTTCAAAATGTTTGCTATTGAACTTACCAAATATTAAAACATTGAACACTTTTAATGACAAATTATTACAAAGAAGGATTTTGCAACTATAATTAACGAAAAAGAAAAGGCTGTATTGTCGAACCACGCGGAACAAGAATAGTGCACGTGGCGAACAGCTACTGATCAAGCGTACACAGGTCCTTCTACTGTGCCTTACAAAAACAAGAGGTATGTGGTTTTTGCGTTCCGCGACGTCGCGCGTAAAAGTTAACAGAAGATTTGAAAGCCTCGGAGTAACTGTACAACAAGGAACAGAACAACGCGGCACGTCGCGTAACTCCAAAATACCATACCACTTCTCCCATCAATTGCAAGGATTACAAAACTATTATGCCTTTCGGATCCCGGTTCACAACTTCCAACGACCATCCGCAATCGAGTCCTGCAGCAAATACAATGCCAAGAAACCAAGCACAACCGCGCACATCACCGTCGAACACAGCCGTGAAACTCCGCCGTAACTTGTACTTGAATCCCCTCGAAAAGATTGAGGCGAATTCTTCAAATCATTGTTAACCAACTACAATCACCAACTACAGAGAAACACGCGTAGACGGCGCGCGTACACCAGGGCGGCAATCTGATTACCGCGGCGACGGGCATGAGTTAAGTTTACTATGTCGAACAAACGACCCGACAGTACTATAAGTTATGATCGTTCGCACCGCATATCGTGGTCGTCGCCGTGAACCGCAAATGCTCCTTGATCTTCCCATCGATACAGGAAATCTTCTCCGGCAAATCGTGGTCCTCGGTTTCCTCGCATTCGGGAGGCATTTGAGTCCGGCCTCCTGTTCGACTAACGCCTGTTCCGTGACTGCCCGGCAACCGGCTCCGCGTGCTTCAAATCAATATCAATCCCTATGCACCAGCTGTTCCCCCCCACGTGTTCTACGCGGACACCTTTTCGACACGTTCTGATAATGATTGCCCGGCGAGCTTCCTCTTTTGAACGAACAATTTATCATGCTCGTCCATCGCCATGTCATCGATCGTTGCGTCAATATTTTTTATTTTCGTATTTGTCGTCTTATACATTATTTATATTACCATCTTTTTGCGGGTAATTAATTCTTCGAATGGTTTGCAGGATGTTTCCATGATTTGACAGGTTCACAGAGGCTGAGGGGAAATGTACTTTGGTACGTCAGCTATTTTATAGCTATATTCATTGTAATTAGATGGACAATATAATCGTATTATAGCGATTCGGGCGTTTGTTCATTAATAACGTCCCGGACTCTAAGGTGGGGCGTAAGGAAGTGATGGATCAAAGGGAACTTTGCGCCTCGTCCCGAGTTCGACTGTCTGAACTCATCTCCAAACGCAGGGATGTGTATTAGGATTAAAAGTTATCGAAACTTGTATACAATATGTATGTGGGGGCTGGGCCTAGGGGTGGCCACTTGAGAGAAAAACTGGACAACGATGGCCATCTCAAGGCAAATCCCGCGTACCTGTCAGATATCTAGAAATAGTAGAACGCGACCATGGCAACCTGGTTGCGAATTACATTAGTAGATGCAAGGGGCGCACCTTTCTCGACGATGATCCATAATTGATCCATAACTGAAGAAATATCTTCCATCTAAGTAAGTACAGATATCGTAACACTGAAAATCAAACAATAAATCAATAAAATCAGTAAGGGCAACGGAAGCAATAAAAAGAAATGGACTTGAACAGAAGAATTATTCCTACACTTGTGGTTGTGGTCTTGCAGTCGTGGTGCTAACGAAGATAGTTACTTGTTATAATACTTTGCGACTAACACCATAGCTCCGGCACTGCGCGTGTTATCGGTCACACCACGCCGGTTCTCCAGTGATTCCAGCATAGTATGCAAAAGAGCTACGAGAGAAGATATGAAATTATGGTAGAAACGAGTTATATGGACTAGAAGATTGCCGATTTCTGAATGAGATGGCTAATTTGAGAATGATTCGTCCAACTGTCGGCTTCACTAATGGTCCGTGACGGTCTGTGCGACCGTGAAACAAAAATCAATTATGGAACGATGACGACGCTAGGCTTTATCAGTGGTAACAGAAAGCCTCATTAGCACGGAAGGAGATATTATTGTGATCGGCCGATAATCACCTGGATGCACGACATGCCTTCAGCGTGTTCCTAATTTCGCTTGAAACACGTGGTCTGCCACGCATTTGTTCGGTCTGGAACGAACACAATTGAGTCATAACGTCACGCATCGTTCCATTCATTAAGAAGATTTTTATAATTCTTCGAATGAGTGACGTCTTGTTTCGCGGTGAATACGAACGTGTGGCTTGGTCTACAAAGGCTATATAAAAGGTGCCTCACTTCTTCACCTCGTCCATTGTTAAAGGTAAACAAATATTGTCGCACCAAGAAAAGATTTATTTCGTGCGTTGTAATTCTTTAGGTGTATGTATTACTATTTTTTCCCTTCTTTTTTTCTCGGTCTCTTATAATTTTCATGAATGTTATTTTGTCCCGTGTAAGCATGACGATTTATCGTCTTAAAGAAAAACGCGCAGTCAAGGCCTCGCAAACATAATCGAGGCAGTTTGCGTCGTTGTTTTGGACGTTTACGAGGGATACTGGATTAGGGCTACGGTGGGTCAGTCGAGGCCGAATTGCTACGTCGATTTCAAAACCGCTCGTAATATATACGGCTGTTCGAAAAATTCGCCCGTTTTACTGTACAGTTCGATAATCGATACAAAGCTGTTCGATTTACGTAATATTGTACATAATTCCCTTTCCATGATTTAAAATAGGAATGAAAATAGAGCAATAAGGGGAACACTTAAAGTAAAAGAACGCTGAACGGAAAGGTGAAAGCTTTCCTGAAATTGTTATTTACACCGCGCGGGATGGTCTACCTGGAAAGAAGGCTACCCGCCGCCAAGCGATTGGTCGGATGGAATCACCAGACTTTCAACACGCGTACATCGCGATATTGTAACACATAAACGCCATACAGCGGCGATACAATATGGAATAGCCACGGCATTAAATTTAGCAATTTTACTCGTCGCAAATACGTACACGGTAGGTAGGTCTTTTGAAATATGATTGGACACATGACGTGATCTCGATTCCATCTTAAGTGGCTGCTTGCCGCACGCCACCGCACCGGTCGAACGATTCGTTGAAAGAGCAACGCTAGACGGTCGTGGAACAATTTGGTGCTCGTGTTTTCGTTGTTACGCAACTTTACAGCATCGTGGACAAAGAGGCCGTGCGTGTAAACTGCATATCGGATATTTGACAATGCAATGGAATTTCGCATCGCTCGCATAATCGCGGGCCGTATCTTATTCCGTTTTCTGCGTGCGCCCATTTTGCTCCCTGTTGCGAAACATAGATTTTTTAATAAATGAAAATGATACACCGTTGTTGGTGGCAAGAGGCGCGATATTTCTGCAAGAATGCAACTTCTGCTTACTGGCTTGTGCATTTTTACTTTTCTACGATTACACAAATCTCCGGTTACACGCGTGCATAAGTGTCTCCTTGTAGGAGCAGCTTATACGTGCATATGTCCGTCTGTATATCAATTACAACGAATAAGATGTCTCGCTTATTTAATGTCTTATTCGAATCTATATATATGTGAACAATTTGTCATAGGTGGGAGGAATTGCCCGGTAATTATTCGGCATAGGGGGTTCCCCACCGATTTTCGTCATTTCTGAATATATTGGCAAGGATATGATTGCAGAAATTTGTTTGCATTTAACCGTCACTCGGCTTTACTTTCAGAGATATTAGCAAAAAATTGCTGGTACCACACATCGAATTTTGCCTATACGTGCACACTCGTGGCAACGTATGCGCCAGCACGGCGCGACCGCTTATCTACTCTTTCTATGAACACATCGCCGCGGCCGGCGAAGAATCTGTATAACGGGTGAACTCCTCGAAAGGGTACCTCGTATCTGATTAAACGAAAATTAGATTTGCGTTAGATTTTTTCGGGGTGAGGGTGCAGTTGTGCGCGCGGGGAAAAGTGGTTCGAAAATGATGATTTCTGCAACGCATTGAAAAATCGTGGAAATTCGGCGAGGCGCACCATGTCCCCGAGAACTACCAATTTCACTTACAATTATGTTCATTCTTCTATCTTCCGGCCCGTTGAATTTTTCCAAATATTTCTAGGGAAAGGAATGCCCGGAACAATGGTCGATAATAAAGATCTCAGCGGCTGCACGATGCGCGTACACATTTAGTGGAAATATTTGGAGACACGTTGGTGCACCAAGCCGAGGGCTACTATTTTATAAATATACGGAGACCACGCGAAAGAAACAACGCGTCGGGAGGCCGAGTTTCGTGGTTCGTCGGTTTACGAGACGGCGCGCCGTGCGTGTACCAAAAATAATCGAGACATCTCGCCGGTCTCTCGAGCTTCGAGAAGGCTTCGACGATAGGTGAACACGATCGTTCTGCGGCCGGCATGTTTCGTATTCACACGGTAAAAACAGAATGAGACGATGCGACGATAGTTTTTCTGCGGTTGGATCCGGGGTGTAACGTGTATCTCGCTCTTCCGAACAATGCGACTGGGAATTGATAGCAGCACGATCGTTATCACCCTTTGCTTATTATGCACCGGCTGCCTCGCCAGAGACTCGTACATGTGAGTACATAATGCTATAATTTCAGTCCTTACTCCTTACCACCGGAATCGTTCCTTTAAAGTATACATGAAAACAATTCATAGCCCTGTTTGCCCCGCGGTTGTTAAGTAATGACATTTAACTTCGATCAGCGTGATTTGCCACTTGGATGACGTCCATAAAGTTGCGATACTGTTTAGACGATCGATTTTATATTGATTGCCATTACTTACGGATATTTTTGCACACCGATTGGATATCCATTAGATCGAAGGAAGTACTATTTATATTAACTAATTCATGGATAGAGATGCCACCGCTCCCCTGTTTGACGCGTTTACTTCCGACTGGAATGTGGTTGACATACGATTATATATATGCGGTCTTTATTGATCAACCAAACACAGTCTGCTAGCGTTAAAATATTTCTTAAATTAACGTGATCCCTCTGCAATAGGTTTTAGTTACGATTCACATAGGTGATTTGGTCGCGTAACAATTTAAAATACCTGTCTACGTTATTTTATTGACGTTTCGTCGTTTTGCAGAGTAACGCGATGGGCAGAGACGTTGGGGGCCGAATTATGGGAACTCGCAGAAAAGGTGGCACGACCCGAAGAATTATTAACCGTAAGTTTAATTTTCATCTTTCGTGCACACGCACACCACCCCTTGTCTCTTTTTCCGCCTACGTCCGCTCGAGTATCGTCCGATCCTTGTAACTATTTCTGTTACACCCTCGTGCGAGATTATAGGGTATTTAACAGGCGAAAGAAACTGTAAGAATAGTAAGAGGAAATCTGGCAGGGAAACGAAGTTAGTAAAGGAAAAAACATATTTGGGCCAGTGTTAAGTCAAAAAGTAATAGGGAAACTTATGCAAGTAACTAATGGAAACAAAGTGTGGGTTAAGAATTTAAGTATCACATCGACCTATGATACATTTTGTTATCGATTAATCTCCACGATGATAATAATAGCGTCATCGATAATATTCTTTTATGGGAAGGTAATTAATTAATAGAGCGCGCTCGCTGTTAGTACACCTACATTAGGATGGCCATGAAGAATTAAACGAAACCGTGATGAACGAATTGGTATTGCTTGTGATCTACATACCGAAAGTACAAGGGAACTTCCAAACGCAGCTTCCGTCCACAGATGCCGCCTGCGATAAGTTTGCAGTGGCACATTGCACTTGTTGAATTTTGTTTCTTAAACTGAGAATACGAATTGCAAATAATATAATAAATATACAGCATTCTTGCAATATATTTCTGCAATCATAAATATAAGGGAATGTATATACGAAAGCATGTCCCTTGCTTCACTTATAGTACTTAATTAATTTTTTTGTTTAACAAAACCATGAAGTTTAAATATGTAAGAGAAAAAGAATTCCCCTTAAATGCGCCCCTTGTAGAATAGAAGAATATTTACGTTTTGGAATCGCAATTTTAACACATAAAAAGCATGAAGAATTGTTTTGCGTCTACCTTTCAATTAAGAAATCATATTTGCACTGATAATTATGAACATGATTTAAGTCGTCCAATTTTCTTTTCGATACATTTCAACGATTTAATAGAAACATATTCTTCAACGCTGGTGAAAAGAAATTCGTTTGTACATTCACTAGATTTCATTAACAATTCGTGGAAGAAATTTGTTTCTCGGCATTTCGAACGGCTTGGAATCGCTTTCATAATTAGTGGTACACTTAGACTGGCCAATTTGGACTTTTCATTTAACACGGTAGAGCATTTTTTACGACGTTGCACGGGGACCCAATAATGTTGCATTAGCGCTGCATGATTCGTGGGTGGAGTTATTAATAGAAGTAAGGCAAGATTTGTAATACAATAGGCCATTACACCCATTATCCATCTGAAATGGAACACCGCGGGGCTGCTACAAAATTCGTACATATTTTACAAGGGCAACTCTAAAATCGGCCAACGGGAAAGAGTACCATAGGCAAACAAACTTCGCAGTGTCCAACAGTCGTTCTCCCCTCTGTTTTTTTTTTAACATGATAAATACTATGTGAAAACGCAGCTGTTACGATGGATGAGTCAGGTGGAGGGTTGAGGGTGAAAATAAGCCAACTGACATCCTTGGGAACCATTGTATACTAAAGATGTGATTATTTAAAGCTATTTATTATATAGCAATAAAAGTGTATATAAGTTGAGGCTACTTCATATTACAATCCTGCCACGAATTTGGAACCCATATGAAACAACAGTCAGTGAAAAGTTTTCATATTTATAATGCACTTGGAAGAGAAATTATGATAAAAAGATAACGTAATTCAGGCCATAAGGAAGGTTGAAAATCGATCACCTCGTCAATTAATTTATTATATTCGTTAATACTTTCAGCTGAAAACTTTCTTCCTTATTTCGTTCCAATCCGGAGGAACGAACGGGTCGCGTTCGTTTTGTATTGTTCAAAGAACAATGAGATGGTGCACGTACAGATAGAGAAAAAAAGGACCACACTTTCGGTGCAAGAAATTAATAGCAGGGTGGCGTGACGAGACGGAAAAAGCGGTAGAATCCAGGTCGAAGGCAAGATGAAATAACCATGGCCCCCGAATGAATTGCAGAAGTACAAAGCGATGAACACACGCGTGGAGGATAAGTCCGGGGAGGAGTTGGTGAACATAATCAGCGAGAACGTCGGTAGGATGTTAAGAAGGAAGATGGATGCGGTGACCTGCATCCGGATGATGGCCGAGGAGCATGCGGAATTTTGGGAGGACGACCAGGAGGCGAACATCACCTATGTTTCCGGGAAATACAGCCCTGTGGTGAACCAGAGGCCACCTACGCTTCCGGAGAACATGGAGAAAAACGTTGACGCTTACAGGTTTATTGGAACAGAGTTTAATTTATTCGGATACTTGCATCGGATGGTCAAATTGTTAGAGCCAGTGCACGAAAATGTATGCTTCTCTTCGTATTTCAGTAGAAATGAGATCACGATATTAAGGTGTTTCGCATTGGGTAGTTTTAAGCTGACAATTGTCGTCGTTAAAAAAAATTGAACATGCCTTATGCAATTATAAGACAATTGGTTGCTTTAATAATTTCATCGTCCACTGCATCTTTTGTAATTACAAGTACGAGCAATTCGTATGAAATCAAATTATAATTGTAGAGGAATTCTGTAATTTTTCCCATTAAATGGACGCGATGAAAAGTAATAAATCGTGGCTATTGAAACTTTCATGGGGTTTAAAGAATTGATAGAACAGAATAAATAGACTAATTGTTGTTCATATAAACTGAGGCAAAAATTGTGGTACTAGCTACAAATACACGTTCATATAACGAAATGAATTGCTGCACGCAACCAGTGATACACGCGTAACATCGAAGTATTCTCGCTAGCATCACCGAATGGAATTAAGCTGAGAAGCTGGAAACGTCTTGGTGATCGATTCGTAGGTGAACGATCTGTTCACGAATTAGGTCTAACGTTCTGTTCTGGTCTGAATAGCTTCCGAGGAAATTACAGGCATTGATCTGTGCCATAAAAGTTAAATGACGCTAAGACGTTAAAAGAAATTTCAGTCAGGTCAATTAATCGAAATTTAATTATCTCATTTGTCTGCTCAGAATAATACGACGATCAATTACTTACGAAATTAAATTACTTTCAGAGAAATGGAACTGACACCAGATTCCCATTTCTACAATATACCAGTGAACACAAGCTTTTCGTCGGTGCATATACCGACGAACGTGTACGACATGTCACCAGCGGTCGCCGAAGACATTGAGAAGACCGAGATCCTCGACAACATTTTTCGGCAGAACTACGAGTCAGACCCGGCTCTGTCGTGGCAATATTTCGGCTCCGTCACGGGAATGTTGAGGCAGTATCCTGCTATGCAATGGAAGACGGTCCCCGCAGAGAATATCGAGGACAAAGGGGAAACAGACGAGGAGGAGGAAATGGAAGAAGAGGGTGAAGAAGGGACGGACATTTATGATTGCAGAGTACGCAGCTGGTTCATCGAGGCGGCGACTTGTAGCAAGGACATGGTGATCCTGATGGACACCAGCGGCAGCATGACGGGCATGGGAAAGACGATTGGTGAATTGCAGACACTACTTTTTAACCATTAATCGATTTGGCGAATTAGTCAGGGTTTAAATAAATATATATAGTTCAATTCGGGATTTTGATATCTTATTTAGAAACGAATAGTACACAGTAGAAAAGAAATGATTACAAAGTATTTCACTATGACACGAATAGACTGAGATTATTTATTTTAGGTCAATGCAATAACTGTTCTGCTTGAGATTGTTATATGCATTCCTGTATTTCTAGTTTAGATTCTGTTTACTTGTAACGTAACACTCCAATCATCGTATGACGGATGATACGTTCACAAGGTTTGAAACTTGTGATGGTATATATGGCGAATTTGTGGAAACTGTGTTAGAATAGCCATTGGAATACACTTGCGGTTACCTCGTGTAAGCTCTGTAAATGCATGCTCGAAATTCACCGCGAATCTGAGGTCGTGCGTGCATAGTTTAGGGTGGATAGTATGTCGGTGCAATTGTACCATAAACCTTCACACGGATTACGTGACCTACCTTGTTGTAATATCACAGTTTTGTAGTATCACAGTGGAAAACAATTAGCATTGCGCAAACTAATACAGATACATACCTGTATATTATTTTCAAGTTCTTTCCCAAAATCGATGTTCAATGTATCTATCATTTATGGTTTTATAAATGACCTTTTCCAGCTCGAACAACGGTGAACATAATATTGGACACACTTTCGAACAACGATTTCGTGACCGTACTGAGTTACACGAACGAAACCTACGACGTGGTACCCTGCTTCAAAGACATGTTAATTCAAGCCACCCCGGAGAACGTGGACACGTTCAAGAAAGCAATAATAGAAGTCAAAACGGAGGGTCTGGCCAATCTGACGGAAGCGTTCACCAGAGCTTTCAACCTTCTGAACACCTACAGGGAGACACGTGGCTGTGGCGCGGACACGCCGTGCAATCAGCTTATCATGCTCGTAACCGATGGTGTTCCTGGAAATATGACAGAGGTAAAACGACGTGTCTCTCTTGAATTAAAACTGACCAACTATATGTATCGAAGCAACCAATCATTTCCCCTGTTTTCCCCCCTATAAACTAGCACGTTACGACGCAATTGCAGGCGAGTCGTGTTACGATCCTCAGTAATATTTAATGAGACCAATAAAAATCACGTAATAGTATTACTCAGAAACATAAATCCCTCCAATATATTTATCTCGCAGTTCAAAGTGCGAAGCAATCATTTAACGTTCCGCCGTTAAACCATTTAATTTCTCCCCTGGTGCTTATGGTAATTCGTCCGGACCCAGACTGTGTCTCCGCGAGATTTGTACTGTCGGATTACGATCCGGGCCAGCACATTTTGGCGCGCAAGATAACGCACGTGTGCATCTCGCGAAGCACCTGTAAAATTAAGTACAAGGTCCGCGGCCGCGCGAATTTCCACCGGGGAAAAAGGTCGCGTTTTCGGTTCTATCATCGGCGAACAGCTCTTCGGTTATATGAGATCCCGCTCGAACCGGCGAGGATCATAGCTGTCTCTGTCTTTCTGTTTCTCCCTCCCTGCTTCTTTTCCACACCTTTCATCTTTCTCGTATTCTCTCATCTTTCATTCTCCTTCACTCTATTACTCGTCGATTTCCACGCGCTCTTTTCCTCTTTTCCCGTTTCTCTGTCGTTCTTTCGCATCTCCTCCTCTTTCTTGCTCTTCTGACCACTCTGTCGCGTCTCCTTATCTCGCCTCTGTGCGCTTAGAAAACGCATCGTTACGACGATGCCGCTACAGGGTTGCGCAATGATTACGTTGCGACGATATCGTTGCAAACACATGTGACAGATATTTGCGACGATATCGTTGCAAATATATGTGACAGATATTGCACCGCGTTTTGGCATGCTACGGGAAAGTCCAGTTTTATCATTTATTTCTTCGCGAATGTTGTTTCAGGTGTTCAAAACTTGGAATTGGAGGGACAATGATACTCATATCCCTGTACGGGTGTTCACCTATCTTCTTGGCAAAGAAGTCACCAAGGTCCGCGAGATCCAATGGATGGCGTGTTTAAATCGGGGTTATTACACACACGTCCACACTCAGGAAGAAGTTCGAGAACAAGTGTTGAAATATATCCCCGTGGTCGCACGTCCTATGGTCCTCCAAAATGTAGTGCATCCAGTAGTCTGGACCCACGCTTACGCGGACATTACGGTGAGACCATCATTCCTTGATTGAGAAAAATCAAATTTTAATCGCACAATTCACTACAAGGTGTATTCTTCTTTAACTTCGCTAAAAATAAACTGCACCATTGTCAGGTAATTTTGGATAATTGACGTGAGTAAGAATAGGAATAAGACAAGTGTCAAATTATACATATGCATCGTGAAACCTATTGAAGGCACATTCTACTCTTTGAGCTGTTTCACTTTGCGCATAGCACATCCCCGGTTCTGTAAATGTTCTGATTCGCCTTCCACTAGAATCCAGCACTCGCCACTTGGCTGTGGCTTGTGATGAAGCACCAAGAACAACGATCGCGGCTTCAGAAACATCTGAAAGGAAAACGTCTGGGCGTGCGAATAAATGAGGACGATATCTACATACAACAGGTTCAAAGCAAGCAACAATCACCCTGTAGTATCAAAGCTCCCTTGTCTTACCGCTGTCTCCCCTGGCATCATACCTGATCGTAGAGTGTAGTGTCATTCAAAATAGATAAACGTAGACAAACCCTGCAAATACTGTATCAACAGCTGAACGATTTTCTTTTATTTCTCATTTGTACCCGTTTCTTTTGCTAGTTAATCCAAAAACAGCACCGATTGCCGCCCGAGAAATTGATTAAATAGGCCTGAATAGAAATGATTGCATGCGATGCGTATTTGTGCAACAAAATATAGACCTAGGTAGCTATAGGAATTACGACAGAAATTCAGGCAAATGCAAACGTGACTGCACAACGTTTAGAAAATCAACCCTCTCTATTTAATAATGCCCCCCTCCCCCAAGTATGATCGTCCCTGTTTTCATTCAAGTGTGGTGTCTAACACGAACCTACTATAATACAAAATACAAAAATGCAAAAAAGAAAGTATTAAACTGCTCTCGTAGATTCAGTGACACAGTGAACAGACCTTAGTATTATTTGTCACACAGCTACACAAGGACGAGGACGTTCGTCAAGACGCGTCCACGCTGAACACGACAGCCTGGCAGGAGTACAGGTTGCTCACGTCCGTGAGCACTCCGGTGTTCGATACCAAAGGGAATCGCAACAATCAAACGAGAATAGCGAATTTACTAGGCGTCGCTGGCACGGATGTTCCGATTGACGACATCCGGAGGCTCACGTTGCCGTACAAGCTAGGCGTGAATGGCTACGCCTTCATCGTCTCCAACAACGGATACGTGATACTACATCCAGACCTGAGGCCCGTCTATAAGGGCAAGCTGAAACTCAATTACAATAGCATCGATCTCACGGAAGTGGAGATTTTAAACGATGGTCGAGGACCTAGGTAGTTTACACGACAAGAATATAAACAATTTCTTTTGTTTCCGTTCGTGAAGTTCCTTGGCATACGAACGGGATACGATTAGTCCCCGGATAAGCGATCACGAGGCAGGGCATCGCTGGTTGCTTAACCGGGGCTCGGTACCGTTCTTTTTTCTTTGCTCTTTTTTTGCATCTTCTTGGAACTATCACGAATTAATTTCTAAATTCTAATCAATCCCAATCGGGTTATATTTTAGTTGCACTATTTTCAATACATATAGGCTTGGATTAACTTTCGCCCTATTTCGCGAGTGACTCGAAGTTTTACATAAGTAAACACGATCGAAATAAGTTCGTTGGAATTCACTTATCTCATCGGTCCACTGAGACTCGCTTCTATAAAGTGCGATAAAATAGACGTAGAAGCATGCGAATTTTAGAAGTCTTAATTTATTCGGCCCTCTGCTCAGCTACATCTGCTCGATGAAAAAAACAAGTGAACCCCTAACCGGGCCAATTCTAATCACTTATCTGGTCTCCACATTTCCAACACTATCCAAGTCTAGTCTTCCACAACAAGTAAAGCAGTATGCAGTAATGTTTTAGTGGGTGATATTATGTATTCCACGAACTTTCCTCATGATAAATCCTCAAACTATGGTGGCTTATGAAAGAGCCGGGGGACGATATTGCTTTCCGTGCCAATCTACGGACCATAGAGGTTTAAGGGGAGTTTTTATTAAAAACGAGTGCAGGTACCCCGGGCCAGAGGTGCTGGAGCTTCGCGCGGCTTTGGTGGACCACGAAAGGGGTAGCATGAAAGACGTGCCGGTGAAATTGCATTACGACAACAACCGTCGGGTGACTCTGGAAAGACGTGACTACTTCTACGCGCCCCTGCCAGGAACTCCTTTTGGCCTTGCGGTCGCTATACCAAACTATGGCACAACTTGGATCAAGGTAATACAACCCGGTATATCGCTTGCACACACGCATTGCTAGAAGTCTATGGAGCCACCAAGTTTCCCGGCTTGTTTCTGTTATGCGAGCCGCCACGAGCATCTCGCATTCTCGAGATTGTGAACTCCATAAACTTTGAAACCTGGAACAAGTTTGTAAGCTGATGCGCCGGTAAGGATCCAGTGTCTTCGTTCGATAGGATTTGGTTGCACGTGTTGATATAAGTTGTGGATATTTGTATTTTATCCGCTGATTGATTTCAATTAAAAGCAATGCAAGATCCTATGGCTCAGATGGAACAAGTACTATAATTAAAATAGTAGGAGAGAATTATTCGTTCCAGGAAACCTTTAAATTATATATATATTATTCTTTTAACTATTTCCCGCATCCCCCTCCAGGTCGGAGACGAAATCCGACGGAATCAGAACATGAACGTGAACATCTCCGAGTTCTTCGTGGGGAACAATTGGCGAGTGCATCCTGGTTGGGTGTATTGCCGTTTCCACTACCTAGAAGGTCATGAATTCGAGAATCCAGAGGAAGAAGTGCGACACTTCATGGACCTCTTGAACAAGCCAGGCTGGCGTTGGATGGAGCAATACGAGTCTTACATTTTAAACGAAGAAGAAACCAATTACGTCCCAAACTGTGGCAGACAGACACTGTCGCACGACGATTATTACTGCAACAAAGAATTAATGCAGCTGTTAGTGTTCGATGCAAAGGCAACTAACGCGAGCTTCAACAACGATTTCGTATTGGAGGATCCTCGTGCGCGACATTTGGCCGAGGTTTATGGCATATTCCTACGATTCGTTGCCACTCAGAGTGGCCTGACTAGGTGGCATCATTTGGATACGAATAAGGTTCCCGAAGAAGATGAGGACGGCATAGTATTTGGTGATCTTCATAGGAGAGCCGTGAACGAACCTTGGTACAAGGGTGCCATTTTTCAGAATATCATTGACCCCAATAGCATATCTGTAACAGGTATATAAAAAGAACAATGTTGTATCTAACTGTATCCTTCTATTTCCGCAGCTCGGGTGATCAATTTTAAACGATTGAATTTCAGTTCCGTGGGAGGCCGGCGTGGACGCGATAGTAACAGCCTCGATTGGAATATTCCCAAAAGACGGCGGTAAAATCGCCCCGGCCGCTGTGATCGGCTTTCAAATGCCCATGACCGATCTTTATAACAGATTCATTCAGCTGACCTCTGGCCCGAGCAACTCGACCCAAATCAACTGTGCCCACGTGTGGATCGATTGTTACCTGCTGGATCAGAACGGCTACGTGGTAATATCTGAAGCGCACAACGACACCGGCCAGTTTATGGGGACTCAGGAGGGTGCAGTGATGAACTCTATGGTGGGCCAGGGTCTTTATAATCCCGTCGATATTTACGATTATCAGGCCTGGTGCGACGAAGTTGTAAGTACCTGTATTTAGACGTACCCAAGAGATATCCGCGTAGTGCTACCTATATTAAAATGCCGACGGGAATTTAGAACGCGGACGAAACTTGTACGTACTGCTTCTTCAAAGTTGTCTGATATGTTGCAATGTGGGAAAAATGTTTATGTTGAACATTTGATAAACTCCTCGATCCCGAGAAACATCCGAGACCTTAAGCTGAAGTTCCAGGATGGCCTGGAAACAAGTGAAACAAATAATCGAAAAGTTACGGAAAACTGTACGACCCGTTCCGTCCTGGACAGGCGTATTTCTAATTCGCAGGAAGTTCCGTCGAAGAAAAAAGTTCCCGCCCGCGGGGGGGGGGGGGAAATAGGGCGAAAAATCGCGTCCGTAACTCGAGCGTCTCGCAAACAAAATGAAAAACCCGGCCGTCGCAAGGAAACATTTTCACAAGTGGAAAACTGTGTTCTCAGCGGATCGAGGGTGCGGCCAGCACTCTGACGGACCCATTGATATTCGTCTGGAAACTGTTGCTCTGGTTTCTGCTGCGTGTGACGTGGCTCACGTCCCAATTCGTGAACCTGCCAATCGGCTACGCCAAAGTTCACTTCGACGAGGATGCCCCGGACCCACCGCCGCCTCCACGGCCGTATCTGTATCATTATCCTTGCGATCAGAAGAGGACACTTTACATGATGAACAACACCATCGCCGGCAATGGGATCACCCAGCATCCGGATTATTGCTCCAGGCCGTTCTATGCTCGAAGGGTCAGTAATAGATTGGGGATGAATTTTATACAAAAATTTGGAAGGGCAAGAAATTGTGATTAATTATAAGAATTCTTGAATTAAAGAATTTAATTGTGCAGAACGAAATATGAAATAAAAATGATTCGCAGGTGCCACACACGAACCTGTTGTTGGTGGTCGTCGACGCAATGTACGAGACCTGTTACAAAAGATTGGAGGTAACACCAGTGATCATTTCGCCGTTGGAATATACGAACGGCACCGAGGACGCGCCTTGCCATAAAATGCCGCTGAACGATCTCAGAAGGAGGCGCCTAAAGGGCTGTTTCACCGAGCATCCCTTAGAGTACGAGATCGACAGCTGTGGAGGGGCATCAGGACTGACCGTATCTTTGTTATTGTTCTCCGTTATTATCGCCAGAATTTTATGTACATTCGTATGACTGTCTGAGAAGAGTATATTACGCTTGTAATTGATGATCCTGATTCCCTTGTACGTGACGTGAACTATACAACGTGAATGGTATAATAATGCTAATGATAATAATAATAATAATTAATATAATAAGAAGAATGTCGAAACTTCTTGTGTTGGACCTTCGCATTTCTTATGATAAGGCAAAAATTAATTATTAAGATCGAAGTAAAATAACAATGTCGCAGAAGGGAGATGTGAAATTAGTGACAATGATTCACGCAGGTTTATAATTTATTAGGAAGAACAGTAGTCGAATGTCTTATAGGGCAGACCTCATTCTTTTTTTGTGGACCAAAGACATCCAAGAGCAAATCGATCGTAGAGAAGAAAAGACAACATAAAGCCAAGCGGAATATCCTCCTATCTATGCGAGATACGATTTTCTGGTGGCGTCGCGAGGTCTGTTGATAGGGTGAGAGGAGCTTGCCCTAGAAATTGCTTTGTTCCCTTTCTTCCCGGTTGCTCGGATTATAGCCCCTCTGCTGGGCTTAATTGTAATACTTCTATTTCGTGATTTTATTTAATAAAACTGTACTTTGTAAATAGTAGCTAGTCAAATATAGACAGCAATCGAATAAATAAAAAAAAGTACTTCAATAATTAAACAATTCCGATTCACTGTATCCATACCGGTTCAAAAAAATTCGAAACCCAAGGATAATAATGTCCCAAGATTGGTAAAAAAGTCCTGTTACTACATTTACTCCAATCTGACACTGAACTAAATGACAGAATATACAAAAAATATACTAATCTAAATTTCCCCATTACTTCTCAACGAAGAAACTGCAAACTCACGCCTACATCACATTCTCTGAAACGGCGTTAGATACGAAAACTTCTCTTAACAAATTAACCCGTCAAATTGACAATCCCAATTTACCCCAAATATTCCGCGAAAATTTTCCAAAACTCCATCGCTCCCCTTCAATATCCAGAGTCCGGGAAAACATGGTCCATGCTATTATTAACGACGAACGAGTTCGTACCGTCCCCAAAAACCACCCCCTCGCCCGCCTCAAGGACTCGGCCATCGACGAAATACGTCGGAGAAACAGGAACGTCCGACTTTGCGTGCTGATTTTTCCAGCAGACAAACATTATTATCAATTTCGTAGGGACGGTTATACGAAGAGCGGCGACACAGCGTCGGGACGTTCCAGAGCACCGACGCGACGCCTTGTCCCGTCATCACGCGCAGGCCCAGTAATTCCGTACGGCGATCGATAAGCCGTGCGAGAATCGCCCGGAGTGGAACGGTGCGCGCACTGCACGGCGACGACGTCGACGAGGACGACGACGGCGAGCACGACGGGGACGACGACGACTACGGCCGGACCGGAGTATCCTTAATGTCATACGCGAGCCTCCACTCGGCCTCAGTTTTGTTTACCGTGTCCTCGCGTAAACAGCAGAGCGCCGAGCAAGAAGACGATAGTTATGAGGCTCCGTTTCCTACCTGCTATCGTCATCCTGATCCTGATCGAGGCACCCGACCGTGGTGACAGCATATCGTACAACACGTAAGTGGCTCGTACATGATCGCGATACACCGCTGCTGGAATCTCACGTTGAATTTCGGACGATTAATTTGACGCCCGGTCGAACTTGTCGAGGGTTTATTTACTTGGACGCGGAGCACGGTTGCGAACAACCCTCACGCGCCATCCCCTGTCTCGTGGGAGAAACGTGGATGGTTGAAAACACGTTTCTCGTACTGGGATTGTAATTTTTTGGTTTTAACGAGTTTTCACTTTTTATTCTATCGAGGATTGCTGGGGGATGATTGGTGAATTATTGTACGTTTCTTTTCCTCGCAACAAGTCGAGGCAGAATACTGGACATCGAAAATGTAGAAATATTGGACACTTTATAATAGTTTCGAGTTTTTCAATGCCGAAATTTTGTCGACAGTGTAAATTCAATTTAAGTGCGCGAATTACGCGCAAGTTGCTGGCGTAGAAGTTTCTTATTTATCGATGGTCTTGGCCGGCGAATTATATAAGTTGAGAACAGCTGTCTGCCATTGAAGTTACATATTTCTGTAGTCCTGCCCTAAGACAATTAAGAGTTTCCGTTCTGTTGCAGAGTGAAAACATGGGCGCACAAATTGGGTTTCGAGCTGTCACAGTTGGGCAAGTACGTGACCAACGTGGAGAAGTTCCACGAGAGTTACAAACAGGCGGAAGCCCATCCACGTGATGGCAACGCTTTGGTTCATGAGATAGCCAAAGATATCAAGGCCATGATGGAGTCCAAGATATCAGCAATCAAGGTACACGCTTTACTCAATTCGATCTAAAAATCGAATGTCAGTTAAACACGCGTTGTCGTCGACATTCGCTTCCATTTGCATAGAATCGTGAATAGCAACCCCTATGTAATCATTTCAGTTCACCCCCGATTGAAATAAGAATTCTTCTTCTTACCGCCACTTAATTCAACCTTCTTTCTTCTTCAGAGAATCATGGACGTTGCAGAAACGTCAGCCTTATCCGCCCCAGATGCCGATCCACCGAAAACTTTCGATTTCATCAACGCAAAGAACAACACCATTGATTTGAAACACAGCTCTCACTTTGGCGGCCCGGTCAATTTAAACATGTCAGCCGTGCACGTTCCAACGAACGTCTACGAGAAAGCGTCGGAAGTGATCAGAGCCATCAGATGGTCCGAGGAGCTGGACAAAACCTTTATCAATAACTACGAGCAAGATCCATCGTTATCGTGGCAATACTTCGGTAGCGCGACTGGATTCATGAGGCAGTATCCCGCGATGAATTGGTACATGGAGCCGGTGGATTTGTTCGACTGTAGGACCAGAAGTTGGTACATCGAAGCTGCCACCAGTCCAAAGGATATATTGATCCTGATCGATACTTCCGGTAGCATGACTGGGATTCGCAGAGAAATCGCCAGGCACGTGGTGAACAATATCTTGGACACACTCGGGAACAACGATTTCGTTAATATCATCACGTTCTCCAATGTTACCAAAGAGGTAATTGTTGCGAAATACTTTTTAACATCGGTGGAAGTAATATTATTGTTATTACAAGTATTCGTATTGATGAATTTTCATAAATATTGGATATCGTATGCTGCGCGCAATTCATAATCAATTTGAGAATTAATCAGGCAC
Source organism: Nomada ferruginata (assembly GCA_963583965.1). NCBI lineage: Eukaryota > Metazoa > Arthropoda > Insecta > Hymenoptera > Apidae > Nomada > Nomada ferruginata. The sequence goes on from OY757221.1 coordinate 10,913,157, forward strand.
GGTGTTCTGTTATAGGTGGTGCCCTGCTTCAACGACACCTTAGTGCAAGCCAATTTGGCGAACGTGAGGGAATTGAAACGAGCCATCATGAATCTCAATACAGAGAAGATTGCGAATTTCTCGTTGGCCTTGACCACCGCGTTCGAGTTGCTCGAGTCTTATCGGACGGAGAGGGAAGGGGCCAGATGCAACCAGGCCATCATGCTGATAACAGACGGTGTTCCGTACAATTATAAGGAGATCTTCGAGACCTACAACTGGAGGGACAATCCCGACGAGCCGTTTAAAGCCGACATGCCGGTCAGAATGTTCACTTATCTGATCGGCAGAGAAGTGGCAGATGTGAAGGAGGTACAGTGGATGGCTTGCGCAAACAGAGGCTACTTCGTGCATCTTTGCACCTTGGCTGAAGTCAGGGAGGAGGTATACTTTTCAATTTCATCGGTGTTTCTGTACAAACGCATGGTCCGTCAAAGCTTTGGAATGACGTTTGACATTCTAGCAAAATTAAAATCCAGTAATAAAGCCGAAATTGTTATTAATCGGCGTACGATTCATTTATCTATGCACTGAGTAAATCAATTTATTAAAGAATTCTGTCATTTAGGTTCTCAAATATGTTCCTGTGATGGCAAGACCGTTGGTCCTTGGTCGTACAGACCATCCAACGATCTGGACGCCAGTCTACGCCGACGTGACGGATCCAAAGATGACCGACTGGCTGTGGGAACAGAGGGAGAGCGAGGAGCAAAAGGAAAGGTTCTTAAGACTGCACAAAAGGAGGAAATTGTTCAACGCGGAGGAACGTGACCGCAGGTTCGTGCAAAAGCAGAAGAAATCCCACGACCAGGGCAGCGATGTTCAGGAGTACAGGCTGATGACCTCGGTTAGCATGCCGGTGTTCGACAGACGTGAAAACGCGGTAAGATTTCCCTTCCTTACGTAATTGAATTTCGCACATTGATTCTCTTAGAAACGTACTAGGACAACAGGGTTAAAGATCTATACTGCGTTAAGATCTGTCGATACGATCTTGCGAAAAATTACTCTACGCCCCGGATGGTGAACGTCGTCGTTTCCAAATTCAAGTATCCATTCGATGCAATTACGCAAGTATCTGTATATTGCACGCTGTATGGTACAATACATCCAGGGTTCATAAACAAAAGATACATCTTAAGGTTTCTCTAAAAATACTCGTACTACTGTCGAGAATAGATTATCGCTCCCCCGTTGCTGTATTACCAGACTACCATTAACCACCATTCTATTAATAATTGTCCCGACGAGATACATGTACGTAATAATTGAACGCATGAATCGTTTGCTCGATGACACCACAGTGAAATGAGAAAAACTTATCCTGGGAATCTACTTTTCTTCTTTTTTTTTTCTTGCATCGTGCATTCTTGGAATCGAATTAATGTGTTTGTGGTTTGATCGAGACACTCGTGCACGCACAGGTATCACAATCATCGTTGTCGTTTTTTTTAAATTTTTCTTTCACCGACAACACCCAATAACCCACATTCGATCGATCGATTCGAACGATATCAACACGTGTCGAGTTTACCCTCTTTATCTGCTGGCGGGTAAACGTTTAGCCGCGCGAAACCAACCCCGCGAAGAGTCGATCTTTTCCTTTGGTTTTAAGTTCCTGTTTGTCCACAGAACATCACAAGGCAGGTCCTGGTGAACGAAGCATACTGGGTGACAGAGACAAGAGAGGTTGGCAGCTAAACAAAAAACACAAGCAACGTTGTTTCAATGCATAGAGCCCTGTACCCACCCACCCCCCATCACCTTTTGTATTTCGAGCTCGTGCATCGACCCTTTCTGGTTTTCACTTTTCACCCGGCAGAGAAGGATTGCACCTATATTGGTTCCCTTTTTGTATAATAATTTCGCAGTAATAATTAGAGAAAAGCGATCGGTCAATTGGCATTTTTCGTGTTCATAAAGATTGGGTGAAAATTATGATGGAAAAAAATTGATTGCTCGAGAAAATCCAGAGAGGTGGTCGAAGTCGTGCAACGATCTATCGTTTCATTTAGGTCCACGTTCGTCTCTCTGGTATCTTACTTTGGTCTAACACTAGTACTGGACATAGTTTAATCATTAGGTAGGTTTAGGTACTTTAGTCTACCCTGTGCCCTGTTCGAGACGAGTAGAAAAATGGATAAGCCTGCCCGCCTGTTGGATTGTGAACGGCGATACCTCCTCTTAACATTATCATTATTATTATTATTATTATTATTGTTATTATTATTATCATTATTATTACTATTTATTACAATTGTAACTCGTAGAAGAACTTCCGATTCTACAATAACCATACATATTATACGTATACCGATAATGAAAGTGAATACTTTGGTTGGGTATAACGAAAGTACCGAGCACACATGTACACATGGGACGATTTGATCAGTTTTATTCAGTGCTAGATTTCGCTAGACGAGTAACATAGTAGAATTAATTCGAGCACCGTTCCGGCTATCGTCTATTTTTCATTAAATATTAAATACATTATTGCTTTCTGTTTTTATATCGCTACTATCCGTTATGATTATTATTACCGAGTGTGAACTCGTGATTTCAAAGTTTGCAGCATGTTTATAGAGAAACAGACGATTATCGAAACGATAACGTCGTGGCTAATTTTGATTGGATTATTAACACTTAGGATAGTCTGCGGCAGACGTTAATTGTTCTTATTGTGTATCGTTCTTATTATTATCGTTATATTGGGAACGTAGTTGAGCTAGTTATACGTTCAGCAGTATCGTCAATGAACATTATTATTATTATTACTATTATTATTATTATTCTTGCTATCATTTTTCTTTTTAGTATCTATCGTTTTATTTTGGAAACTAGAACGTGTGTCTTTAGACAGATTCATTGTGATAGCGTTTATATTGGAGAAGGTAGATACGCTTATGGTTATGCGACTTGGGATGATGATGACTCGTAATTGATTTCGACACACCATACTCATCATTTGCCGATGGAATCTCGTTAAAACGCTCTAATGATTCTTTGCGCAGACACGAATCGCCGATCTACTCGGTGTTGCTGGCACGGACGTTCCCATCGAAGAAATACTGAAGCTAATGATGCCAGATAAAGTTCGTAAATCTTTTATTACGACTTATTTATCCAAATAACAATTACAATATCTACTGATTCCTATTTATCGATCTTTTCAACAGCTTGGTGTTAACGGATACGCCTTCATTGTGACCAATAATGGATTCATCCTGATTCACCCGGACCTCAGACCAGTGGTAAGAATTTGCTTATAAAAACCTCTTAAGTAGATTAAGATTACGCAAAGACCACCTCGGTCGTCGTAGTTGTGGCGTTGCTTGTTAATGTAACATACTGGTGAGAGGATCTTATGCTGATCGCGTAAAGTACTCTTCATTTTAATTTTTGGAGACCGTATTGAAGACACGTAATTACAGGACAATAGTATTTAATGTAATTTAGATACCTTAAAATCGTCGTGCTAATTATTGAAATTACAGTTCCAGGGAATCCTTAAACCAGCATACAATAGCGTAGACATGGCGGAAATTGAGTTGATGGATCACGATAGAGGTCCCAGGGAGTTCGATGAAGGAATCATTATGGTACGTTCATTATGGTGGTTCATTCTAATGCAGAAGCTAATGTTAGTATTTCTAACTGCAATTTTTTCACAGCTACGAAACGACGTGGTTAATCAAGCAAACGGTAGCGTGACGCTCCACACGAAATATCATTATGATGATATGGTAAGTCGTTCTGCGGTCTAGCTTCTAATATTATAGTCGAATTGGGGGAATTGCTCGTAAAGTATTAACATCTCCGTTTTATACGAAATTATACAGAAACGCGTGGGCAGAGTAAAACGGAAATACGACTATACAGGTATACCGAAGACACCGTTCACAATTGTGGTCAGTCTACCAGAACACGATCACAGCGGAAGTTATCGCGTGCTTGCAACCGAGGAAATACATCGTTCGCACGTTAGTGGTACGTATCCATGCGAAATGCAGTCCACGAAAAAATTGTTACGTACACCCAATTATCCCGAAGATACTCGTCGTGGCCAAATTCTTTTTACCACAGTCCATAAATTGCATTCAATGTTTTATTCATTAACAGATATATGCTATATACAATGCAGAAGTTCATTGATTTGGTGAATTTTATAAAAGAACAATTTTGTCTTATTTTCTACTAATCATAATACATGATCACCCACACCCGTACATACCTACATGCGTTTGAAAACTTTAAACAATTTTTCTTCCGTCATATATCAACGAAGTGTTACTTATTCCAGGTAAGAACGTATCTGATTATTTTACTGGCACAAACTGGCGGGTGCATCCTGACTGGCTATATTGCAAGTAAGTAAAAAACATTTTGTTTTTAATACTTTATTGTAATGTACAATATAATATTCGATTTGCTTCTTTCGTTTTATTTTAATGCAGGTATCATTACGAGGCTGAACGACCGTTCAATACCACGGAAACGCAGCTCCTGCATTTCTTGGAGCGAACCCGCCAGCCAGGCTGGAAATGGAACGATATGAAACAACCGTCCCAGCCGCCGGAATACTCGGCCTCGAGTTCCGGTAACGATACACACCGCAAATCAAAACGTAAATGGCTATCCGCTACAATATTTCACGCGCTAATAATTTCAAACGATTACTAACAACAGACGCTCCGTTCGAACAGCTACACCGTACAAGGCAGACAAAGATTCGCACTACTGCGAGAGAGATCTTTTGCTGAGCCTGGTTTTCGATGCAAAGGTAACCGAATGGTTTGCGAATCCCAGCACAGCCCGCGAGGAAAAAGGGTGAGGATCAACACTAATTTCGTTTCGGAACGAAATAAAGTAATCGTTCTTATCGGAACGTCGTGTTAATATTGCGTACTATGCCATAATTCATTGCCGTTGAAATATTACGATCGGGATCTCTTGCTTGAACGCGACTAAAATAACATTGACGGTAAAGCAATGAAATAAAAATTGAATAATGAGCCAATAGAAATGATAAAGTCACGTTACTAAGCATGATTGAGTCACTAAGCGAGGGGGAAAAGATTCGATGCCACTGTAACATTAAACAGATGCAGTGAACTTGTTTTCGTGTCGTTCCTTTTTGTGGTTTTACGTTCTCTGCACATGTTTTCTCTACTTTCTTTCCTTTTGCCCTGTTTCTTCTGTCAGAATTTTAATGAAAACTGCACCCATTTCTTTTTTACTAATACTGACCACTTTGACGCAATGCAGACCTTTAGCTAGACTGATGAATCTGCTGCCCAGGTAACGTTCATCACAACGCACCTTAAGTCTCTAGAAATTATCCAGTTGTCTACAGTGTTCTACTACGTTTCTGTGTGTACAAGCATTATTTTCATTTTCCGTTTTACCGCTTTTACTTACGGCGTACCTGTTCCCCTTTAATATTGATTAGTTTCGTATCTTTGTCGTCGTCAAACACAGACGTTTTCGTACAATTTGTTAATATCCTCTTTCCTTCCTAAACCACTGTAAATTGCACCTTATTTTTTTGTTACTCCTTGTATGTTATTTAATTAGTACAGGATATTAAATCAGCCTAGAATGAAGATCGTCCATTAGGACCACGAAACTGAAGAGGAAAAGTATCTTGGAAACTGGAACATCTATTTCACTAATTTTTAATTTTCATTATACAGTAGTTTGAATAAATGTATAGACTCACTTGCAAAGCTTTCTACGGCTATCATGGGTATTCTTTTTTATTTCTACTGCAAGCATTATAACTTTATAAGAAAACAGCGATGCAAGTGAGTCAGGTGCTATTGCGCTAGATTAATCAATCAATTTCTTATCCGCATTGATCTACAAACTGTATCTTAGAGAGAAAAAGCAATCAAAAATAAATTCTCGAATGAACTACTCTCTTTCGAAAAATCTAATACTAATCTTCTTTTAGGAAAGAGTTCCAACAACGTTTCGGCGTAACGCTCGCCTTCATGGCAACTCACAGTGGTCTGACAAGATGGCAAGATTTCCTGCTGGACGAGGAAAGTGGTATTCCAGACGAACATTTTATTAAAATGTATTCCAGAGCCATCGACGAAGTATGGTACAAACGCGCTGTTGAACAGCATTACGTGCAACCAGAGAGCTTCGTCTTTTCCGTGCCTATCGACGAAGAGGGTGCCGACAATTCCACCCTCGTTACTGCTAGTCGTGCTATTTTTATTGGTAAATTCATTTTTTTTCGCTACTATTATATTCACGATATTTAGAAATTAGTCGATAAAAATCTATATAATCGTCCTCTATAGCAATACATCATTACTGAAATTATTTATATAAACGATACCATAAGGAATCGAACAGGGTATTTAAATTTTTATGCGTACAGCTCTTCGATATTGATAAGACCTATGCTGTTTTGTACATAGAAGACATTCTTTTTGTACAGTACCGGGACAAAAGGGTTAATATTAAATTAATATCAATAGCATATTATAATATTGCGCGATCGTGTAGGATAAATCGTGGCAGGATTATAGATATCGGGCCCACGCCCACTGAGGTGCATGGCACACCGTTGGGAAGCTTGTGAGTAAAGTTATTCAACAAGGTTTAGGAAATATAAATTAAAATATTTAGGTTTGGTGCAGCTGTAATGCGGCTGCTTTATGCACGGTGGTTGTCTAGTGCACGGTGGTTGTTTGGACACGGTGGTTGCCTAGTGTACGGCGACTGTTTGGGCACGGAAGTTGCTTAGAACACGGCGGCTGCTTGGTGTATGGTGGTTGCCTAGTCTATGGCGGCCGTACTTTTAGTGGCCACTTACCAATTCTAACTCAACTTACGCCGCCGTAGTAGATTCAATCTGTTGCTAACTAAGTGGCCATTAGAAGTTCGGCCGCCGTGCGTTAGGCAACCCCTATATATGAGGCAACCCCTATACATTAGTCAACCGCCGTGTGTCAGGCAGTACGCTACACATTTGCAGTATAGCAGTAATCTACACATTTTAATCTATATTTCCCGAACTGGGTATTTGCGATAGCAGTAATGAACGTTGTTGAATACATCTCAGTAGACGTGGCCTTAAATACTGTACTACTGCCTAAATCGTTTAACAATATTTATATTCAATTCAGGAAATCAAAAAGCAAAGGCACCAGCCGCAGTCGTGGGGTTCCAATTCCAGCACACGGCTCTTCAGGGTCTCTTCCAGAATATAACGTTCAGCTGCGAGGGCCTTGGAAATTGCCATACACATTGTGGTGCAGACAATTGGGCATGCTATTTAGTCGACAACAATGGCTACGTGATCGCAGCGGAAGACGGAAACGACGCTGGAAAATTCTTTGGCGAACTGCGTGGACCAATTATGTCCAGCTTGGTGAAAGACGGTGTATTCGAGAGGATCAGAATATTCGATTACCAAGCAGTTTGTTTCAAGAGGACATCGTCTTCGAATAATGCAAACTTCCTATTGACGGTAGAATATATATTCGGCCGTCATTCATTTTCATCAAGGATTATAAGGGAAAGTAATGAAATTTATTGTACGATCGCTTCTAGCCATGGAGGAACGCGCAGAGAATGATTTCATGGCTCATCGGACAAGCAGCCTGGGCTTGGGCCAAAGCTGGTATCTGGGAATCCGAGTACGCGGAGGCATATGCTTATCCTAACGAGGATGAAGGTATGCACGAAGATTACCATGAAAACGACGAGAAACCTCCAGTGGATGCAAAGGATGAAAAATTATTCGATCAGAAAGTTTTGATTAATCGAACACGACCGGAAGCTTGCGACCAAGAGGTAAAGACTACAGAGAAAGTATTAATTATGTAGGGTGCACCACGAGACGCGATCAGCTCAGATATGTCAGATACATTTTTTATACAGAGCTTCGATAAAAGGGGTGGACAATTTATTGCAATCATTTGGAAGTTCTCATCAAACGGTGTTATACCAAATAAAGAAATTTTCGAATAACCCGCTAGCAACAAAATAATCTAAGCTGATCTGATACTATAGTCATGCGCTACGTTGTAATAAATATTTATTTCTGTAATAATAATTTGCACTATCGTTCCTACAGGTTTATCTGTATCTTCGAAACACGTCTTTCGACTTGTACGACATAGAATCAAGCGTAAGTAGAGACTGTTCAAGGCCGTACATCGTGCAACCAGTAGACTTCAGTAACATGCTTCTTCTGGTCGTCAATACGGACTGCGCGGACACAATGTCGCCCCCTTTGAGCGTCATTCCAGAAGAAATAATTTACGAGAATAATTCGTTGGTATGCCAGAAGGTTCTTACACCACTCAAGCGGAAGAGACCTCAGTCGTGCATCCGCAGTCATCCAAGAGAGAGCGAGATCAAAGATCTCTGTGGCTTAGCATCGAACATGGAACCGAATATCTACCTCTTTGTTTTTCTGTCGATGATCAGCACTCTGGTCCTTGGTCAACGTTAATTCCCCGTTAAGATTTCGAGTTTACGTATTGCTCAAAGTCGACGGTGAATAATATAGAGGGCGATGCGAATTTCAATTAGAAATAACGCGCTACCGATTTCTTTTGGCGAAAAGATTGCGTGCACCGTGGTGTACGTTGTATAAATGTCTGTGAACGTTTCTCGATGCATCCTCGAGAACGCGTTATCTTTGCAAACGTTATTAAAAAAGCTGTTAAAGGAGGGAAAGTACAATTGGAGACGATTCGCTGTAAACTAATCAATGTTTTATTCGTTTCTTTTTGTCATAGTGATTTCAAAGTATTTTAGTGTTTATACAGACGCTGTAATTGAGACGAAGTTCTCCGAGTCCTGGTAATGTCTCCTCCGCTGATACTTTGACTATGGGGCAGGCATAGTCCGCGAATCTGTATTAACTAGTCCAATCATCAAAGTACCTTGAGGATAATGAGCGCGTCACGGAATCAGGGTTGACGGGATTCAATGTGAAATGTATAACGGGTATATACATTTGTTACCGAACTACTCCTAAAGAACAACCTTACTGCCCGATGTGCAATGCCATGTCTACTCTGTATGCGTCTCTGCTTTCTTGGTGCCATTCTTTTATTCGCCCGGCGTTTATCTGCCTATCGTCGCGATTTACTTATTAGGCCTTAATAGTGCCTAGGTTGTAATGAATAACGTGGAACATTCAACTATAGAGAATCAATTAGGGCATCGTTACCCGCTTGCGCATTGTAATTCGACCAAGTTTTTCAAAGACGTTTGTCTTGTATAAAGTCCGCTAAGTTGGCATGGGGCGACATCAAGATAATCAAACTTTTATATAGCTGAGAACAACGACAGAGCAAAAAGCAACTTTTTCTGGTAAAAAAAATGGAGGGGGGAAAAAGTGGCGAACAGAGTATCTGAGAGGAATTGCGCTATGCTCATCGCTATTAGTTGCTCTAGAAATCATAGTGGAGATTAAACTATGCGTAGGAGGGGAGTTCAAGAGTCGCCAGAATACATGTAACGCGTTCAGGGTGGTGAATTTAAAGATCGGCACAAAGAAGGATGTTAAGTCGAGCGAGTAATGTCTGTAGGTGGAGGATGAGATTACATGTCGTGAGATAAACGGCGAAAGGAAGTTGCGACGAGACGATGCAATCGCATTTGCCGCGTACCCAATTCGCCAAGGCTGTTAACGTTAATTTTTCAAGCATTCGGGAAGATAAGATTTTCCAGACGACTATTCTATCGGAGCAGAGTCGCATACAAGAGCAACACATCCACAAACTATGAAACAGATCCACACGAACACACATACACATTTCGCGCTTTGTACATTAACCGATATAAAACGTGTCGTTTGATATTTATAGAGATTACGAATATTAATTTTGTATATTAATGTATTATACGAGAGTTACAAGGATGTGTGCCTTTGGACACGCGGTTACTAGACGAAATGAAACAAAGAAGAAGCAAAACACAAAAAGAATAAAAAAGAAAGATCTTGTTGTATGTTTTTCAAATAAACAACTGAACTCTCTATTTCGCTAGCTCTCTGCTTCCTTGAGCGAAACAGAACGGACTTCATAATATACATAAGTCGTCGCGAGTTTCATCCGAAAAACGAATGATGTTACTTGTATTACACAGAGTTTATTACAATTTGCTATGTACAATGGCTTGCCTATGTAAATGAAAATCGTTTCTTATCAAAATGGCAAATGTTGAAATAACGCCGGTGTTACTTCAATTCACTCTCCATCTTTCTTATAATCTCCAGCAATGTCTTCTCTTGCATATCCTTGTAGAGTCTGTCCTCTAATTCTTCCAGAGACACTCCGTTTTTCATGAAGTCTTTCAAATTGTGCATTGTACCATTCGATATCCTATGATCGGTAACACGATCCTGATTGTAATTGTACGTTCTAATCTTCTCGTTTCTCAATCTCATCCCGACCTGTTTCTTACGCACATCGCTGATAAACGAGAACTGCTCGTCTAATCGTTCCTGATACAGTATACTTTTCAGTTTCCTCAGTGCCAATTTCTTATTCTTTAATTGAGATCTATCCGTCTGGCAAGTTGTACTTTTGCCAGTTGGTAAATGAGTTATCCTAACTGCAGAATTAGTAGTATTTACATGCTGGCCTCCCGCACCGGACGCTTTTTTCGATTCTATCTTCAAATCCTTCTCCTCCAGTACAATATCTACGTCCTTGGGTTCTGGCAAAAGTGTTACAACAGCTGTGCTCGTATGCAAACGTCCCGTTCTCTCTGTCGACGGAATCCTTTGCACCCTGTGCACACCACCTTCGAATTTCAGTTTTTCATAAGCTCTATTATCGGATACCAATAAAACAGCTTTCCTTATTCCGCTTGTGTCACTCTCGAGTAACTCCATTATCTCGTAAGTGAATGCTAAATAATCAAAGTAACTAGTATACATGTTTAATAGATCTTTAGCGAACAACATTGCCTCTTGTCCACCAACACCTGGTGATATTTCCAAAATGACATTGTCGTAAGATTCTACACATAAAATTCGCAGAAGTCTGTCTAATATTTTTCTGTCTACCTCTAACAACTGTTCTTCGTACATCAAGCCTTCCTCTGTTACAAGCTTCTTCATTTCCTCATTATCGGGCACTGAAAATTAGATAAAATAATTAAGCCATTAAGCGCCAATCCAGTGAACTTATGAATATACCCTGCTTACCGAGATCATTTAAGTTCTTTATGTTCTCTGTCATCTTAATCTTTTCGTTCAACAGCGGTGGAATTTCATGGAATTTAAAAATTTCAGATATACCATCTTCGCACTTGTCTTTGTTCTGATACTCATCCATAAGATAATTTAAATACCTTCTAACATGTACATTCCTCACGGATAAAGTGCTTTCCGAGCAAAATAATTTCAAAAGAGGTAGCTCCCTTTTTAGGTTACGAAACAGTGGATGCCACGATTCCATAAATTTGGTTCTGCTTATGACATTGCCGTAATAACGACAAGCAATAAACGTGCATCCCTTTATAAGGAACAGCATCGTTTCTTGCAAATGATATAATAAAATTATATTTCATACAATAACGTTAGTGTTAATAAAAAAAAAAGCGCACATGACATTCAAATACAGGGTCTTCCAATTAACGCAGAACCCGTGCGCGGGCGAACTTGTAAATTTGGCAACGTCGCAAGAATACTGGCGTCATCTATGAACTGCTGGTGAAGGTATAAAGGGGGCGCAAGGTTTGGCAAGATTGGAGAGACAGCTCTGCCACAGACGAGATATAAGAATAGACAAGACATCTTATGGACTTTCGTGGCCCAACGTGACTGTCATACCGACTCAGAAATCCCACGCTGATTTGAGCGTCCTCTGCTCATGGGCAGTGATCACTTGAAGAACTATTATTTTCTAAAGTAGTGGGGACGGGATTCATGCGATTGTGTGAATATATGTAAATGCTTTGAGGGGATCAGGACAGCTTTTTCTCGAGCAACGTTTCGGTAGAAAAATTGAGCTACGGTGCCTGGTCGCGCGATGCACTTCGGCTCGGCTCGAGTTGAGTCGAAACCACATCGCGATACATCGGGGCAATGAAATTGACAGTGTCACGTCAAGCGTCCCGCCTGTGCTGTCACGCTTTCATTGCGCAGCAAATAACAAAAGAATTCTTTAACGAGGATCGTAGGTCCAGCTAAAACTTAATCAGAACCCGCAGAAGTTCAATAGGCACGACCCTAGAGTCGTAGGTCCGGCTAAAAGTTGGTCAGAAAACGTACAAGTCCAGTAGGTATAACCCTAGGATCGTAGGTTCAGCTAAAAGTTGTTCAGATGCCGGTAAAGTCCAGTAGGGACGACCCTAGAGTCGTAGGTCCGGCTAAAAGTTGGTCAGAAAACGTAAAAGTCCAGTAGGTACAACCCTAGGATCGTAGATTCTGCTAAAAGTTGGTCAGAACCCGAAGAAGTACACAGTAGACATGACCCTAGAGTCGTAGGTCCGGCTAAGAGATGGTCAGAAAACGTAAAAGTCCAGTAGGTACAACCCTAGGATCGTAGGTTCAGCTAAAAATTAGTCAGAAGTCGAAAAAGTTCAGTACGTATGACCTTAGTACAGTAGTACGCACGACCGCGATCGGAGACCTTCGAAGAGTTCGAAAATTGCGAATACCACCGAGCGCGACCGAGCGTTACCAACGCGCCGGCGCGTCGCGGAGTGGGGATGCCAGTGCGCGGCGCACGCGGTGTCACTATCAGTTCAAGCGTCGTACCGTACGGGTCGTCTATGCTGTCGAAGGTTAGCGACATACATCACCTTACAATACAATAGCATCTCGGGGTTTACTTTATCACCGCATACGCTTGGCTATTAGCTTCTATTAATTAATACACGTTTATTTAACAATCGTTTGACTATCGTGGATATCCATTAAACTCTTTCTCGAGTCTCTTTTGCTGGACGCTTGACCGGTCATCCGGTACCACCGATTTTTTGATTCGCGATAACTAGTCGTTTATTAAAATATGGGGTTAATTAATTTATTAGTTTAAACGGTTCTTTGAATATTTATTATAGTTTATTACACGATTATTCGGATTCGATGCGGTGTTAAGTTTGCGTTTATTTTCTTTGCAATGCCACTTACATACTCAGTTACATATGTCCTTTCGCAACTTTGAATTCGATTCTGATTTTAGCACAGGTTTATCACGTTGCTTTTCTTTTTGTTGCAGGTACAATGGGTGATTGGTTGGTGGAGGATAATATATTGAGGCTGCAGGAATGGAGTATTGAGATACAATTACTGCGATGCATAACAATCAGCCCGATGACCTATGATGAAGGATTGGTAACATTTAACTTATTATCCCAACGGTTTACGTATATTTCTTGTTATCTGGCGATTGGATTTTGGCTCAAGTTCTTTTCTTTCGGTTGAAAGTTATTGAGCAATTTAAACATTTTAAATAGAACTTACAATATGCCACTCGCGATTGAAAGTAGAGTCTGTAAATTTCATTAATTCTAAACGAAAAATTGAAATACTTTCATGTTTCGCTGCATATCGGTCGCGATTTCTGTTATAGCTTCACTAGTATTTATTAAAAACTTTTATTATCTCTGTGACTTGGCACAAGTACGGTCAAATTGTATTTTCGATGCAGCATTGTCCGCGTACTTACGTACTGGTTGCCATGCACTTGAAGCATGATAAATAGTTTCGAGTCTTGATTTCTACAAGCAGCTACGAGAACTTATAAATGCGCGATATTGCTTACTAACTAAGATCATGATCACCTTTAAAACTCGGATAAAGAACAGTCACAGTATGCTCTTGATAAATCATTTATATTAATCTATAATAGTATATCTTGAATAGACAATTAACAGTAATTAAATCAGAATAATAATACGGTAGTACTTTATTAAAACAAAGCAGTATTTCCTCAACAGACGTTTGACAGGATGAAGAAATAAGAAAGAGATAAATAAAATGAAATGTGTATTGCTTCAATTTCTACCTCCTCACCCTATTTACTAACTTGTACAGATTCTCTTTCAGAAAATTTTGATGACCGCGCGCAATGCGGTCAGTAGAGTCAGTGCTTGCTCCGTCAAAGTTCTTTTTATTGTTTGTAGAGCGAAACCGCTCATAATAATTATAACTAAATATAAATAACAGTAAAGATACGCGAAAGTAGAGTCAGTGTTTGCTTCGAAATATTGCTCTCGCGAAATTAGAGTCACTTTGTTCGTCGATCACAATTGACGTGCGCGATAGTAGTCTTTTATTTTTTTTTTTTTTCTTTCGCAATAAGTATTCCGGTATTAGAGTCAGCACCGATGCAGTTCGGCGAGTTCGGGCACTCATCCATCAACTCGAAGAGTAAGTATCTCTGTATTTCTTTAATCTTATTTTACAATGGTCTTTGATAATTATCATGATCGAAAAGTACTCAAAACGCAAAGATTTCAATGTTGTCTGTTCTTTTGAATGTTTCAGAAGCTGCCATGGGCTCAATTGTATCACCATAACGATATTGTTGGCCGCGCGCAATGCGGTTGGTAGAGTCAGTGCTTGTTCCGTCAAAGTTCTTTTTATTATTTTTTGAGCGCAGCCGCTCTTAATAATAATTCAACATAAATAACAGTAAAGAGACGCGAAATTAGAGTCAGTGATTGCTCCAAAATAATACTCTCGCGAAAAATAGAGTCACTTTGTTCGTCGATCACAATTATTCCGTTTCCTTTTCCGTTCTCGGCTCGGAGGACTGATGGTTAGGGACTTAGTGTCAGCGAGTTACGATGTGCGGGGGCGTGATTGTGGTTCTGGACCCTGGTCACGAGGCCCTCTGTTAGACCACATATAATCTCTAATTTGGGTAGGTTATCCACCATTCTGGAATCGTGGTCGCGGTTCTTGCAATATCCGGGTTGCAGTGTCATCGGGGGGCGGTGTGTGGGGCTGTGATTGCTTTTCTGGACACTTTGGCCCGCCAAGTAGGATATTTATCCCCGTTAGACCACGCCAAGCACACCTTGGGGTGGCAGAAGGCATACGGGTCATAATCTAGAATCGTGGTTGTGGTTTTGCATATCCGTGCCTTAATGATTTCTGTGGCTCGGAATCGAAACTGGTGTTGATGCTAAGTCGTTTTACTGTCCAGACTCTGAGCCGAGGGCACGCGGGCTGCTCGGTAGCAGTCACAAAAACAGTAGAAATACTGTCGCGAAATTAGAATCACTTTGTTCGTCAATCATAAGTGTTCCATTAGAGTCAGTGTCCTGTTCAGCGAGTTCGGGCTTTCAGCCATCAATTTGACGAGTAAGTATCTCCTTCGTTCTTTAATCTTGTATTGCAATAATCATTGATAATTAACACATTCCAAAAGTACTGAAAATACATAGATTTTAATGTTGTTTGCTCTTTTTGAATGTTTCAGCAGCTTCCATGGCTTCGATGGCGACGAGCTTGACCGCACACCTGGTGAGTCTGCAACCGGTGAGTGGCATGCTTTAAAGTTCCTCTGGTCACTCAATCATGTCGCAGGACGAAAGGTCCGAACCGACACGGGTGACTGGTTGTAATTACGTAGATTTTTCTGGCAAGCACTGTGACCATGGGTATATGGAAATATACTCATGAGTAGTAACTTCTTTACTGCTTTATATTATGCGAGGATAGGTCTTCTTGTACAACGCGTTTTTAAATAGCTTGATAATTTTAAAACAGATCATATTTAGTACAAAATATATCACTATATATCTTTTTATAATAGAGTATTTAATTGAATACCTATGAAACGATATTTAAATAGTTATTAATTATTGAATGAATATAAAGTAACGTCCAGTATTCTACGTGCATTAGTTTGTAGTGGAGAAGTCGAATACCATTCGACTTCGTTTATTTGTCAATTGCAATTACTGCACAGTTATAATAAATTGTTAGTAAGAGTATAGTCGTTCCTCTTTTTTACTACTTTGATTATATATAAAGTAAAGGTACTTACTTACCTTATCAATTTGTTGGAACTATCGAATAATTTTATTATTCGATATCCATATTAGTCTTTAGCGTATCAAAATATCAATAAATTCACTTTTTCCGTACAAGATATTAATTAAACCTGAATGTACAAGAAGACAATACGCGAACGGTTAGTTTTCGAAATCAAGGCAATCAACTTTTAAAGCAATCTTGCGTTTTAGAATCAATGCTTTGATAACGGGAACGCCCGAGGATGTTTCAATTTAATTCAAAGTATATTAAAGTAGAGTCGTTGAATAATTTCCCTATTAACGTAGAGTCTTTGAATAATTTTTCTAATAAAGTAGAGTCACTGCATAATTTTTCTGATATAGTAGAGTCATTGCACAATTTTTCTAATAAAGTAGAGTCATTTAATTTTCTCTTCAATAAAATAGAATCATATATAGATCTGTTGTACATATATATGTATTTTAGCCCGTTAGAAAATCAGTATGTCCTTATCATCTTTTTAGACGAGGATTTTCAGGTTTAACCCTTTCCGTGTTCACTGCCCGGATCCCACTCACGTGCCCCGGTGCTACTTGGGTGGGAAAACGGTGGTAGAGCACGATGATATTTTTTAGTTTATAAGCCATAAAATGATTTATTGTTGGCGACTGACAGTGCGTTGGTGTATCGTGCACGTCGTAATATCCGCATTGTGTGTGTGGTTAGGCTGTGGATTTGCGTCGTTCCGTATTAAAATGTAGCTATTATGACCAAGATAAGATGTCCATCAATTTAAAACAGAGACATCATTTTTAGTATTATTTGCTTCAATAATTCCTACTATAGTTGGGCACGAAGTTTTTGTCATTTAAGATGACAGAGGCCAAATGCCAAAAAGAATTGAATATACTTATCAATTGCTATCAAGTACCTCTTGTATCGGTGCTATTTAATTATTTTATTAAATATCTATTAAATATCTCAACCGCGACGTGGTTTTTTCCACGTGAACGCAGAGATCCCAGCCACTGTCAGTCGATTTCAGAAAAATGGTACGTACATTAGAGTGTGCAAGTTGTGTGACAGCACTTGGGTGTCGGGGGTGTCCCGGGACGCCTCCCTAGTGTAGGCTTTTTTTGGTGTGTTTGTTTGCCATTTTTTAAATATAGGTCCAGGTAGGATAGGTAGCATACTTTCTGGTGTGATTGATAGACATAAGTAGGTAGGGCCGGGCAGGTTGACACAGTCTCCGATCGGGTAGGCACTATTTCGCGTGTTCAACCTGTTTCAGGAAATCTGATTTGAAAAGTCGACGGTGAAGCTGTGGCGGGAACGAAAATGCGTTCGCCTCTGGCTTTGCCTATCGATTTTTCGAATCCTTCGCGGTCGTGGTCGCGATTTAGGCTCCGAAACGAAACGCGTTACATTATGCTCGAGGCTGCACGTGTGAACGAAGAACGATTACAATTCTAATCGTAATCTATGTGATTTTCCGTAATCACAATTTTACGATTTTATTTGATCGCCATTCGGCCACGTGTGTTCCATTTAGCTCCGCGATTCAAACTCTTTATTTCACCTTTATAAGTTTTTCCTTGGTTTCCGATTAGAGTCTCGAGCCTAGTTTAAGTTTCAGCTGACCCTTGGGTCCGACGAAATGGAGAGGCTATATGCCGAAGGGGCCCGACAAACTGTCACTCAAGAGGGCAACTACTAATGACTCCCCATTCTTTTTAAGAATGGGGAATCATTCTGTGTTACTACTTTGTCACTGTGCTTGCATTTTCATTTGTAGAATTTTTATTTGTACTTGGCCGATGCACATTCCGGCCCAACGATACAGCCCTCCCAAAAATATCGCGTTGCTTTAGAGTTGCGAAAAACTTGCGAACGGGTCGAGTTGGAGTTGCGTTGAATGCCACTTATTGCTATTCTTATTGCTAGTTAAATTGTAGTATTTTATAGTACACTTTACATTTGAGCTTCTAGTGTTGCGGAAATTGTTTTCGCGTATTGGAACTTTCAGTTCATTTTTCAGAGGATCTTCAATTTGCTTAATTTTGGATAGTACATATAATTTACTGTTTGCTTTCTATTAGTCTTAATAAATAGTGTTGCGAAATGATTGTATCGCGAGTTCCAGTTAGCGTTGCGTTGATTAAAGATCGCGTTTTTAAGTAGAGTTGCGACTACTAGTCCCCATCTGCTTCCAATTGGAAGCCTGTTCCTGAACCAGGAACTTTTTCTTTTCAGCGTTTTATATTTGCCTTTCTTTTTATTTTATTTTTCTTAATAATTATACTACCTGGAATGTCTGTTGATGGAAGTACTGCTAAAAATTTGCATACGTATTAGTAAATTACTGTGTGAACGAAATGAAAAGAAATGAAAAAGAAAATAAATGAAAGAGAAAGGAAAGAAAAAAGAAAAGAAAAGAAAAGAAAGAAGAAGAAAAGAAAAAGAGCAAAGTAAAAAACAGATATAATTTGCAGAATCTTTGATAAATTTATAATAATTCTAGATAGTAGATTTAAATTAGAGTTAATACTAGTGACTGTTCATTATTGGAGTTTAACTCTTAAATATTTCCTCTTAATTGTTGCAATTCTATCTTAACCTTTTTTTTAGTAGAGCCAATTTTTATAACTTTTCGAGCTTGCTTTGTAGAAATTGAAATTCACTCGCGATATCCGTAAATGTTTAAACAAAAATCCTTGCACGAAAAACGTTATTGGCAGTAGTTGGGTCTCGGCATGGTGATAGTTGAAGTTTGATATTTTTCTTCCGAATAATCGTTTGTCGCTTCTTTGTTGAAGCAAAATAGAATCAATTGTAGTGAAATGTGACTACTTCATTTTGGAGTTTTTAATGAACGTGATACCACCATTCAGTTTGATCTAGAACGTACAAAAGAATATATCACTTTGGCCGAAATCCAATTAACTATTGTTAACAAAAAATAGCAGCATTTTTCATATCAATTCTGATTTATTAACTGCGCTAAAATTCAGTTATTACGAATTAAAAGCAGCTTCATTTCGATATAAAATGGGGAGGCTTGGGGATGTCACTAATCCGAGGCTTGAGATTGTTACAGAGTCACAGATGAACCCAAATATGCTATATTAAACAAACATAAGTACATACGTCAGAGGCTCAAGAGTGGAATATATAGAATACAGATCCAGAAATATTATCAAAGACACGATTGGAAACTTTAAAATTAAAGAGCCAGCCTCGTCGATTCAATTTGTGAGTTTAAGAATTCATTCTTATAATGCTTTACTAATTATTTCGAGTTTGTGCATGTTTCAGAAGCATTGAAAAGAAGAGGATTCATGAAACAATGTATAATACGAACACACCCTCACCCCATCCCTGCCCCAAACCCCTGTCCTTATTAACTAATTACAGGTGTTAGACAATTAATTAGACAGGCCCAAATATAAATCGAACAATACATTTAGCTCTTTATGTAGGTAGGATTTGTCTCAACACACAATCTTAGATCTTTATACTGGCAGGTTTTACACGAATTGGAATTATTAGACTTTTAATTAGGCAGGGTTTATAAAACCAAATATTGTTGGCAGGTGCTGCAATTTTTTGGTTCGGGTTTCTGTCTGTTCTAGGACACCATGAACCACGAGAGATTAATACGGACTAACCGAAGAGGATTTAAGTATATGTATACTCATACCTACATGAGTATGGGATAGTATCTATTACAGTCCTATGTAGATAGGATATTATTGAAATTGTTCTTTTATTCGATCTGTTAGATGTTATCCTAGGTAGGGTGATTCTAGTCTTAAGTTAGCTCTTTAGTCAGGCAGGGCGTATTCGAATCTAATCTAAACTTTAAGAAAGTAGGGTTTATTTTTAAGTTATGTCTTAGCTTTTAAGCCCGCAGTGTTCACCACTGCAATAATATTTCGTTGTCTAGTTTTTAAGATCATAGGATACATTTTTAAGACAGTTTTATTTCAGGAACGTGAATTCTCTTGCAGATTTTCTTTCAGGTTTCCTTCTGATATTCCATTTAGCTTTCGGTCGTGAATTTTCCAACTACTCCTCTTGTTGTCTTACTTGTACTACGATCAATTACTGAACGTTCTACAAATTGACAATAATAGGAGATTTTTCTTTGTCACATGTTATATTAGAATTAGTTTTCGCGTAATTGGAGGGTGGAAGGGCCGTGGCTAGGGTGGGTCTCCATGCGCAGTAACCTCCACGTGGTGAGACCCGGGCAATCAATTATTTATCGTTTAATTATTAAACGTTTAACCGACGTTTGATAATTATGCGGAAAATAATTCGAGCGAATTGACTGCGCATTGCACTTAGGATACAATGTACAATAAATCAGTCGCTGAACGGAAAGTCGATTGTCAGTCACCGATGACTGACGCGGCCTGAACGGAAAGTTTAGTGTTAGTCACTGAACGGAAAGTTGATTGTCAGTCACCGATGACTGACGCGGCCTGAACGGAAAGTTTAGTGTCAGTCACTGAACGGAAAGTTGATTGTCAGTCACCTATGACTGACGCGGCCTGAACGGAAAGTTTAGTGTCAGACGCCGATGCCTGACGTGGCACTCAACGTGTTAAATATATCTCACGCTGGTTCTCAGTACATCTCAATCCACTCCCAACACAGCCTAGACCGAGCGTGCCGAAAAGTGATAAGCATGAACAATTCCTTATAAATCACATCCCTGGATAGTGTTCGCTAGGCAGCTTCGAAGCAGCGAACATTAAGTGGGCATTACTGTCCACTGTAGTTATTTGAGCGGAGAGAATCTTAAGTTCTTATTGCAATTACTTTTGAGTTCTCGTTTCTATCGTTGTATCTATCTGCAGCTGTAAATATTGTGTATTATTTATTGCCCTGCTTCTTATGTAGACCCTTCTGTTTTCTGACGCTTTCGAGATAATTCATTAGTAACATAATTCATATATGTTGCGCCCAGAGAATGACATTTTCTTATTTCTCATGAAGCCTTCTTTTTTATAATTGAAATACCTGTATATATATCTTTTAATTCATAAATTAATTAATATCTGCCAAGATATACTTGAAACTACGCGGGTCTCTGCCATATCTACAGTGCCTGCTATGGTTTCGCCATCTATACAGAACTCCTTGAAACTACTCGCGCTTGCTATGGTAGTTCCATCTATGCAGAACGCATTGGAACTACTCACACCCCTTACTTACCATAAGTGTAGATATGGCAGAGGCCCGAGTAGTTTGAGTCACGTCTGTATAGATGGCGATACTAATGACTCTTAGATAAAGTAGACATATATACAGTTTCGAGCAGTTCTGTATAGATGGCGAAATTAAAGCCCACTTTGGGTGTAGGTAAGACAGGGATGTGAGTGGAACGTAAATTCAGACACTTGTTTATAAGTAGCGGTGCGATAATGTTCATAAAATTTGGTTATTTATGTCTCCATTCATCAAATTGAGTTAATAATTCACAAAAACCGTTTTGTACACTCATTTACAGATCAATAAAGTATTAGCAAACACCGTGTTACAGTCTACATAAAAATTAATACGTACGGTAACATTGCAAGTTCCATTGTTCATTTTATTCTACAACAATCAAGCTCTTTAGCACAGGTAAATGCATTTGTGAAAATTTTTTCCTTTAAATAAATTTTCGGGCACGTAATAAATACATACTAATAGTAGTAGTATTCTTTATTTCGGTCTCGAAGCAATGAAAGTTTGGTTAGTTTACATATAACCTATGTTTGCAATACTATATGGACTCTTGTACTCTCATCTTCCGTTTCGCTGTTCCTTCTAAAACCTTCTCTACCTTACGTATCACATTATTCTTATCTCTTTATCGCACATCTTTCCATTTTCTCTCTGTTTCATTTCAAATTCCTAAGTCATTTCTGCGCTATTAATTGCCGACTCTTTCCTGTTCTCTTTTTACTGTGGTACTCTCGTATTGCTCCCGTTTTAATACATTTAAACCTTTCATTATATCTTGCTTCTTGTATTTCTCTTTGAAGGCTCTCCGTTAGATCCTTTAGTTCCGTTCTTATCCAATTTAGTATTCTCGCACTCGTTCCATTCGTTCTAAATGACCCTTTCTCTTATGTCTCTAGTTTGGCCCGCCCTACTTTCTTTTTCGATTAAATATCCTTTAACAATCTTTCTATCTCCTGTTATATACTTTCTAATATATTTTTTGTGTGCGTAGGTATCGTAGGCAAAGGATAAGGAGCATTGACCGCCAATTCTCATTGTGCATAAACAGAAGGAAGAGGAAAGAATAACTCTCGCCATATGCATACTTCAGTTATATTAAATTGGTTTTGTGGGATTGGAAGGTGTATGAAACGAAGGCTGATGTAAGTGTAATACGTCTCTAAATATCTTTTTCTTTCAATAAATCTTCCTGCGCGTAATAATTACATACTAACAATAGTATTCCTTTTTATGTCGGCCTCGCAGCTATAAAATTTGGACTTAGTGAACATATAACATAACTTTAGATTACTATCTTAATCTTTAAGACTCTCCATCACTTTCTTTACTTCTCTTTTCATCAAATTGATTCATGTGTGATTCATTCCATTGCTTTTTAAATATTCCCCCCCCTTTTTCTTATACTTCTTGTGCGGTCTTTCCCTATTTTCTTTTCTTTTAACTATCCTTTAACAATGTTTCTTTCACCTGTTGCATACTTACTAATATATCTTTTGTGTGTACAGGTTTTGCATCCAAGGAGTAAGGAGCATTAACCAGTGCATCTCATCATGCATAAAAGCAAGAAAGAAGAAAGAATAACCCTTGCCACTTACTTTTGTTATCCTTTAGTTATAGTAAATTGGTTTATAAAAGTAGTTTGTAACTATTAGCGCATAAGATTAATTGAGAACAATTGTGTAATTAACTGTTATGTATATCTATTATATGTATATTTTATTTTATATTCAGTTTATTCAGTAGATCTTATATAAACTTTAATAGTACGTTTACTACAAGTTCTACTGAATCTGCTAAATGTAAAATGAAAGATATAATAAATAATTTACATATGCACCAGTTACACAATTGCTGCAATTTAAATTTATATGCTTCTGCATGTATACCGTGTAAATTTTAGTATAAGTTTTATCTGTAAGAATATGTATTGTAAATTAACTTCAAAGAATAGTTTGTAAGTATTAGATCATTTATATTTATAATATTCTTTATAATATATAAATGTTAGTTTAGAATTGATACAAGATTTACTTGTACGATTAATTGTAAATTGATATATAAGAATACTTTATAAGTGTTAGCTTGTACATTTGAATTACAACATTCTTGTAACTTGTATCTTCATTAATTAATTTAATAAATCTTCAATAAAAGGAATTCTATTGCTCTCTTTATTTTAACACCTTACCTATCCTTGAAAAGACCTGATTCCACTTCCTTAAACAAGAAGTACCGTGGACGGACTTTAAATGCAAAGTCCTAAAGCGAGAAACTTGTCAAAATGGCCCTATACGTTATTAAAATAAGCGCTCGGAAATTCCTGGAACGTGACGTCATTTCCAAGAATTGCTGCCATCGAATACCTCCTTGCATATCATATTCTCCTGATACAAATCCACGATTTTCAGCGAGATAATTTTGGCAGAAACTCGGAAATTTCAGCGCTCGGAAATTCCTGGAATGTGACGTCATTTCTGAGAACGAATACCTCCTTGCATATCATATTCTCCTGATACAAATCCACGATTTTCAGCGAGATAATTTTGCCAGAAACTCGGAAATTTCAGCGCTCGGAAATTCCTGGAATGTGACGTCATTTCTGAGAACGAATACCTCCTTGCATATCATATTCTCCTGATACAAATCCAAGATTTTCGGCACTTAAATTTCTACTGAAAATCGTGGATTTGTATCAGGAGAATATGATATGCGAGGAGGTCTTTCATCGCAGCAATTCTTGGAAATGACGCCACGTTCCAGGAATTTCCGAGCGCAAAATTTCTGAGATTCTGGCAAAATTATCTCGCTGAAAATCGTGGATTTGTATCAGGAGAATATGATATGCAAGGAGGTATTCGTTCTCAGAAATGACGTCACATTCCAGGAATTTCCGAGCGCTGAAATTTCCGAGTTTCTGGCAAAATTATCTCGCTGAAAATCGTGGATTTGTATCAGGAGAATATGATATGCAAGGAGGTATTCGTTCTCAGAAATGACGTCACATTCCAGGAATTTCCGAGCGCTGAAATTTCCGAGTTTCTGCCAAAATTATCTCGCTGAAAATCGTGGATTTGTATCAGGAGAATATGATATGCAAGGAGGTATTCGATGGCAGCAATTCTTGGAAATGACGTCACGTTCCAGGAATTTCCGAGCGCTTATTTTAATAACGTATAGGGCCATTTTGACAAGTTTCTCGCTTTAGGACTTTGCATTTAAAGTCCGTCCACGGTACTTCTTGTTTAAGGAAGTGGAATCAGGTCTTTTCAAGGATAGGTAAGGTGTTAAAATAAAGAGAGCAATAGAATTCCTTTTATTGAAGATTTATTAAATTAATTAATGAAGATACAAGTTACAAGAATGTTGTAATTCAAATGTACAAGCTAACACTTATAAAGTATTCTTATATATCAATTTACAATTAATCGTACAAGTAAATCTTGTATCAATTCTAAACTAACATTTATATATTATAAAGAATATTATAAATATAAATGATCTAATACTTACAAACTATTCTTTGAAGTTAATTTACAATACATATTCTTACAGATAAAACTTATACTAAAATTTACACGGTATACATGCAGAAGCATATAAATTTAAATTGCAGCAATTGTGTAACTGGTGCATATGTAAATTATTTATTATATCTTTCATTTTACATTTAGCAGATTCAGTAGAACTTGTAGTAAACGTACTATTAAAGTTTATATAAGATCTACTGAATAAACTGAATATAAAATAAAATATACATATAATAGATATACATAACAGTTAATTACACAATTGTTCTCAATTAATCTTATGCGCTAATAGTTACAAACTACTTTTATAAACCAATTTACTATAACTAAAGGATAACAAAAGTAAGTGGCAAGGGTTATTCTTTCTTCTTTCTTGCTTTTATGCATGATGAGATGCACTGGTTAATGCTCCTTACTCCTTGGATGCAAAACCTGTACACACAAAAGATATATTAGTAAGTATGCAACAGGTGAAAGAAACATTGTTAAAGGATAGTTAAAAGAAAAGAAAATAGGGAAAGACCGCACAAGAAGTATAAGAAAAAGGGGGGGGAATATTTAAAAAGCAATGGAATGAATCACACATGAATCAATTTGATGAAAAGAGAAGTAAAGAAAGTGATGGAGAGTCTTAAAGATTAAGATAGTAATCTAAAGTTATGTTATATGTTCACTAAGTCCAAATTTTATAGCTGCGAGGCCGACATAAAAAGGAATACTATTGTTAGTATGTAATTATTACGCGCAGGAAGATTTATTGAAAGAAAAAGATATTTAGAGACGTATTACACTTACATCAGCCTTCGTTTCATACACCTTCCAATCCCACAAAACCAATTTAATATAACTGAAGTATGCATATGGCGAGAGTTATTCTTTCCTCTTCCTTCTGTTTATGCACAATGAGAATTGGCGGTCAATGCTCCTTATCCTTTGCCTACGATACCTACGCACACAAAAAATATATTAGAAAGTATATAACAGGAGATAGAAAGATTGTTAAAGGATATTTAATCGAAAAAGAAAGTAGGGCGGGCCAAACTAGAGACATAAGAGAAAGGGTCATTTAGAACGAATGGAACGAGTGCGAGAATACTAAATTGGATAAGAACGGAACTAAAGGATCTAACGGAGAGCCTTCAAAGAGAAATACAAGAAGCAAGATATAATGAAAGGTTTAAATGTATTAAAACGGGAGCAATACGAGAGTACCACAGTAAAAAGAGAACAGGAAAGAGTCGGCAATTAATAGCGCAGAAATGACTTAGGAATTTGAAATGAAACAGAGAGAAAATGGAAAGATGTGCGATAAAGAGATAAGAATAATGTGATACGTAAGGTAGAGAAGGTTTTAGAAGGAACAGCGAAACGGAAGATGAGAGTACAAGAGTCCATATAGTATTGCAAACATAGGTTATATGTAAACTAACCAAACTTTCATTGCTTCGAGACCGAAATAAAGAATACTACTACTATTAGTATGTATTTATTACGTGCCCGAAAATTTATTTAAAGGAAAAAATTTTCACAAATGCATTTACCTGTGCTAAAGAGCTTGATTGTTGTAGAATAAAATGAACAATGGAACTTGCAATGTTACCGTACGTATTAATTTTTATGTAGACTGTAACACGGTGTTTGCTAATACTTTATTGATCTGTAAATGAGTGTACAAAACGGTTTTTGTGAATTATTAACTCAATTTGATGAATGGAGACATAAATAACCAAATTTTATGAACATTATCGCACCGCTACTTATAAACAAGTGTCTGAATTTACGTTCCACTCACATCCCTGTCTTACCTACACCCAAAGTGGGCTTTAATTTCGCCATCTATACAGAACTGCTCGAAACTGTATATATGTCTACTTTATCTAAGAGTCATTAGTATCGCCATCTATACAGACGTGACTCAAACTACTCGGGCCTCTGCCATATCTACACTTATGGTAAGTAAGGGGTGTGAGTAGTTCCAATGCGTTCTGCATAGATGGAACTACCATAGCAAGCGCGAGTAGTTTCAAGGAGTTCTGTATAGATGGCGAAACCATAGCAGGCACTGTAGATATGGCAGAGACCCGCGTAGTTTCAAGTATATCTTGGCAGATATTAATTAATTTATGAATTAAAAGATATATATACAGGTATTTCAATTATAAAAAAGAAGGCTTCATGAGAAATAAGAAAATGTCATTCTCTGGGCGCAACATATATGAATTATGTTACTAATGAATTATCTCGAAAGCGTCAGAAAACAGAAGGGTCTACATAAGAAGCAGGGCAATAAATAATACACAATATTTACAGCTGCAGATAGATACAACGATAGAAACGAGAACTCAAAAGTAATTGCAATAAGAACTTAAGATTCTCTCCGCTCAAATAACTACAGTGGACAGTAATGCCCACTTAATGTTCGCTGCTTCGAAGCTGCCTAGCGAACACTATCCAGGGATGTGATTTATAAGGAATTGTTCATGCTTATCACTTTTCGGCACGCTCGGTCTAGGCTGTGTTGGGAGTGGATTGAGATGTACTGAGAACCAGCGTGAGATATATTTAACACGTTGAGTGCCACGTCAGGCATCGGCGTCTGACACTAAACTTTCCGTTCAGGCCGCGTCAGTCATAGGTGACTGACAATCAACTTTCCGTTCAGTGACTGACACTAAACTTTCCGTTCAGGCCGCGTCAGTCATCGGTGACTGACAATCAACTTTCCGTTCAGTGACTAACACTAAACTTTCCGTTCAGGCCGCGTCAGTCATCGGTGACTGACAATCGACTTTCCGTTCAGCGACTGATTTATTGTACATTGTATCCTAAGTGCAATGCGCAGTCAATTCGCTCGAATTATTTTCCGCATAATTATCAAACGTCGGTTAAACGTTTAATAATTAAACGATAAATAATTGATTGCCCGGGTCTCACCACGTGGAGGTTACTGCGCATGGAGACCCACCCTAGCCACGGCCCTTCCACCCTCCAATTACGCGAAAACTAATTCTAATATAACATGTGACAAAGAAAAATCTCCTATTATTGTCAATTTGTAGAACGTTCAGTAATTGATCGTAGT